>VJWM01000192.1:0-421410 GCA_010909165.1 Anthoceros angustus
GACACCGAAAATCAGATGGTATGTATTACTCTTGGAGGAGCACCAATATCTGGTCAAGTAAGAAACAACCTACTATAGCTTTGTCAAGCATCAATCGAGTGGTACTAACCTCGGTTCTAAAGACATAGTGTGGTCCAAAGGTTAGTTGAGTGAACTTCACCATCCTCAACTTAAGCCTACATCTTTGTTTAGTGATAGCTGTGGTGCCATTGCACTTGCGAAATCTGCTTTTCATTCTAGAACTAAACATATAGCTGTTGAGTATCACTACATAAGGGAAAAGTTAGAAGATCAAACCATAAATATTAGTTATGTTCAAACTTTAGACAATGTCGATTTATTAACAAAGTCATTGGGAATTGAGTTACATAGGAAACACATGAAATGTTTGGGTATAATGGACACATGTCCAAACCTTTAACCTAATACTCACCCTAGTAGCCTTAGATTTAAGATAACCTTAAAATCTTAGCCCAAAAATTATTGTCTTACTATTTTTCTGAACATTTTCTTCTATCTCAAAATAGCTTAGGTCATCCCCGCCTTCTTCATAGACGGCCAACATAGAACCTGGAATATTTATATTAAAAATAAAAATAATATTTAAGCAGTATTTATGTGATTAAAACAATAAATTCCCTTAGCACCAAAGGCACCTCACGGAAAATATGTTTGATATGTCCTGGAAATTCCTCACATGGGAGACTTGCTATTTTTATCATGTGGATGGTAGTTTCCTCACATATATAGGAGTCCGGGACATCTCCTTTTCACTTAAACCTAAGGTGAGTATGTATACTTTATTTTCTGGTCACCTTTTGGTAGAATTCGCTTATAATAGCCCATGTTTTTGTCTTTAATACACTTAGGAAACAAAATGTGCCGCATCAAGCAGAAAATTTATGCTAGGTTATTGATCCTAAAACTCATATAGAAATTAGGATGCTTAAATCTTGGATAACCCTTATTTAATATATTGCACCTTTCTTTTCACTTCCTTGTCATATCCTCCCATGCCGTCTCCACCCATCCGCCTCGCAAGCGTCCACACACAAGTGTCGCCTTATCCATCAAGTGTTAGCATCCTTGTAATCCACTTGTGTCATAGCTTCTTCTTAGAAGCATAAGATGGGCAGCAATCTTTCCTACAAACACTTTTGGCGGTGGGCGGGAGCATCATTGAGAGGGGAGGGGCACCTCATCACCTAGGCGCGCTTCCTCCCCTTTGGTGAGCACATCCGAATTGCTTCACAAATGAAGACATGGTGAAATGAAGACATTAAAATGAAGACGCAATCTTACGGACGGCTTTCCTCTTCTTGGAGCTGGCCCCCAGGATCCTTAGGCATCTGGTTCAGCTTCATCCTCCGAGGATGAGGTCGGATCAATGACAAATGCGGAGATTTCTTTGAAAGGTCAGGAAGGACGAGGTCCGGAGGCGAGACTCTTCATCACCGCAGGGACACGAGATGCATCAGGTAGGGGCGCCCCGTCCTTTTGTTTGGGCGCCAGCGGCGCCGTGAGCGCCCCCTGCGACGCAGACGGGCTGAAGGCGCGCCCACGGCGCGCCGCGCGAGGGCCGGGCAGACACGGGCGCGCGCCCCCATGGGCGCCTCCGTGCGATTGGGCGCGCTGCGGGTAGCCACCCCTCCCGCCATCGCCATCACCGCATGTACCAACCACCAAGTTGTCGGGATCGCGTCGTGAAGTTTGAGGAAGAAGGGTATTATCCATTATCCTTTTGATTTTCCTTTTCGGAAATTAGGTATTTTCTGGATTTTCCTCTATATATAAATCCTTAAATACTTTTAATTAGTTTTAATTCCACCTATTTAAGTTGGGTTATTAGTTTCTCATCTCGCCTCCTTAAGTGGGAGTTATTTTAATAGTGATTATTACTTTCAGTTTTACCTTAAGTTTTACTTTATGCCTTTAAGTAAAGTTTAGTTAGGGACTAGTTTTTACTAGACTAGTTTTCCTAGACCTCTTTTTGGTCGAAAATCACCCCTAGTTCATAGTGAGTGGGAGTGATAAAATAGCTTACTATTAGGGCACTCTTCACTAGGGCACCTAGGACTTAATAATTAATTTAGTCCTTAGGGCTCTAGGTAGTTTCTTTTAGTAGTTATTTAATTGGTTATTACAACCACTTATTGGTTACAACTACCTTGCCTACATAAAGGCATGTACTTTCTATTATGAATGTAATGCAACACATATTGCTTGAGCTTGTATGATTCTCATCAACTCCAGCTTGAAAGGAAACTCGCACTTTCCTTGCGCATTTCGAGCACTGGAACAAGCAGTGCTGCAAAATCCTTGTCTTGGGATAGCTTTGGACGGCCAGGCGCAGTTTCCTTGGGTGCCACTCGTCATGCACGCCCTCATTTCTAGGAGGTCCACCCAACAACCCCACAGTCAAGGCTATAGGTCAGTACCCAAAGCCTCGTGGATTTCTTGCATTGACCGAGGAGTCCTTTCTTCTTTACAAGCCGCATTACATAGCAGCAGACCACCGTCTCTTCACAACTCCCTTTTCTCAAGACCCTGCCTTCTTGTACAAGGAACTTGCCAATACTGCGTGTTGTGCACAATTCTCATTCTTCTGCGAGCTCTGAAATCCTATCAAAGCGGATGCTCCTATTGCTGCGTCATGAGTGGGAACCCGTGCGTTCGTGTTCCGCGATTGTGGATGCAACCCATTTTTCCTTTACTTTGTAGTGCGGATGCAAGTAGTTGAAGCCAGCGTAGTCGACAACCGTGTCCGTGTCGTGGGGCGTCCCACACAGCTCCTTCTCCTCGTGCTTCGTGTCATTATCGAACTTCCTATATTCCAAGGGTTTCGTCGATCGTTCTTCTAACACTAGACCGCACCTGTGCAAATCATCTCCAGGACTTCTTGTCCTCATAAATCTCTGTCTTTATCTTGCACTCTAGACATTTCAGCTCCATATTCTCATGGTGTCAGATAATTAAAAAGTGGAATGTAGCCTTGAAATCGTTAACCCACGAGGGCTTTGGACAATGGAGTGACTAAGCACAATGATTGTTTTCAAGCGATAAAGTTCGGTGACCTTGAACCTTGACACCTTACGAGGGCTTGTCCAATGTTTATGAATATATGTAAGTCGCATCCCTCATTTATATACCCAAGTTTTCCTTGGCCCTTGGGAATCTCGTGGAATTTTGCATCCAAAACCCCTAATTACCATGGGCCAAGGAACAATCATCCTTAGTTTCGTCATCCCCTTTTTTCCCCTTAAATTCGCCCTTACTTCCTTGAGAGGTTGATTCCGTCCTTGGAATTTGGCCTCTTTCCACAAAGTTCTTCTTTCAGGCAATAAGGACGCCAGAGTCCTTCTTCTGCGCCCTCAGGGCCGGGAGTCCCGTCCTATTGGCGCCTCGGCGCAACGTAAAGTTTGGGCAGCCCGGTCAAAGCGGCCAAAGGGCCGAACAAGTTTGATCTTTTGGCTAAGAGCGATTGAAGAGGAACATGCCGGGAAAATTTCGAGAATCTTAAAAGTGGCGTAGTAAGATATTGATTAGAAGGCAAAGAGGATATTCGAGAAGAAAAGCAGGTCAAAATGACTCCACGAGGCGGGAAGGCAGTCCAGAAAGGTTGGTAGAGGCATGGACTACCCACCATAGGTCGCCACACCACGGTAGCTGAGAAAAGGTCTGAGACCACCCATGTGGTGGCGGACTACAGTAGGCTGGCGAGTTCGGCCGAAAGGGGAATTAGTATAGGGGATATCCACTATATATGCTCCTGTGGGAAATATATAAATAGGACTAATTAGGAAACAGTTAGAGGTAGTAATCAAAATGTAGGCGGTAGGTAATTGAGATAGGATTAGGTATTTGAGAATGATGAACTCAATCTAGGGTTATCCTCCGGTGGCAGCCATCCCAGGAAGGCAAAGTCAGTTTGAAGCGCCAACTTTCTCGAGTTGGACGTCCACACTCCACGAAGGTGGGGCGGAGCTGGCGAAGCGCAAAGGAGGAAGGCTACCATCCGTCGCCCACTACTTAGCACGGGAAGGAAGGCGGTAGGAGAGGAGCTGTGTGTATGTTGAAGGCTAGGAGGAGCCCTAACGCTAGCAAGAGGAAAGGAAAGAGGTGGAGGAGAGGCGTCATGTGGGCGTGAAGGCACCAAGGGCATGGAGAGACAGGAAGGGCCGACGTTGGAGTAGGAGCACCAGGGTGGCCAGCGGTGAGGTTGAAAGCACGCGGCGTGAGAGGCGGATTGCGGAGGCGCCCTTGAAGGGAGGCGAAGGAGTAATTTGCAGATCGAGGAGGCCCGTGAGTGCGTTGCCGTTGTGTTTTGTGGGGTTCGGTTGCGGTGAGAAGGAGAAGCACTTGGGAGCAAGCTCGAGGTTGCGGTCTCAAATTGGGAGTAGTCTCTTCTACACCTTTAGAACACTTGGGGAGGAAAACGCCATGCGAGCGAGAAGGGGGAAGGAACCTTTAAGGGCTCTTCCTCGAGGAGGAAAGGAAGAAGGCGAGGCTGCGCGCCCGAGGAGGCGAGGTCGAGATGCCCCAATTCACTTGCTTTTGGGCAACAACCTGTTTGGTTGATTTTCGGCAATGGGCGGAGGAGGAGAACATCCAATTGGGATGGGTGTATGGCCGCCAATGGGCCTACACCAATTTGGAGTTGATTGAGGAGTGCTTCATCAATCTCCATCAATCAGAGGCAGCCCTCGGCGTTAGGAAGAATGCTGACGGATCCCTCCTTTGGGACCGTAAGGAGCATTCGTCAGGTGTATGGAAGGCCGGAGGAAGAGAGCTCCGGAATCTCGCTTCTCGAGAGGACAACAGGAGGGAAGAGGATTGCCCTCTCAGACATTCCACAAGAAGTCCTCGACATGATGGACGGAGGGGTGAAAGCCCATGCCAAGAATGGCTGGAAGACGGATAGCATCAAGGAGCTGAAGTGGAGGCTCTTTGCAAAAATTGTGTTGGGGTTGGTAAACTATCAGCGGACCTCTTACTTTGGCACCAACTTCCTACAGTTTTTATGGAAGATTTCAAGGGGAGCCAAGCCAGATTGGGGCACTATCATGTATGAGGCCTACATCCACCACCGGGAGAGACTCCTCAAGCCGAATTGATTGGATGAGGAAGGAGGCCTTATCTTAGCACCTATTTGGTGCATTTGTGGGAGACCGAGGGGCTTCTCACAAGCAAGGAGTTAGAAGATGCTTGGCATCCTTCGGAGATAATCCATCTCCAGCCAAGCTTGGAAAGGCCCTTGCCTTTTGCATTAAGGAAGACAGTGGGAGGTCAGACCTCCGCAAGCGTGCCAGGGCCAAGGAAGGAAGATGTGGAAGCAACAAAGTTGCTGGAGTGGGAAGATTTTCCGCCACAGGAGCCAGGCGGAAGAGAAGAACAAGAATCGGAAGAGGCCGATTGGTGGTGTATGAGAGGAGAACCACCACAGGAGTGGTGACAGTCCCGAGGGTGGGGGGAGTCCCCACCATCTCATTTGTGCCTAGCGAAGAGGCACCACCCGGGGCAGCCTACCAAGGGTGGGCGGACTACCGTGGTGGGTAATCGACTACGGTAGGTAGGCAACTACCATGATGGGCTACCACCATGGCGGGCACACCCGCGTGGCGAGCACCCCACGGGTAGGGAAGGGAAGGAAAGGGGCAGCGCGCAGTGGCCGGCCGCCCGCCACTGGTGGGAGGCGGATGGAGTGGCGGTGAGGGACCCGCGCCGCGCGATGGCCGAAACAGGAGAGCTGGAAATTTCCAAGAAGCAGGAGGGTGGAATTAGGACCCTAGGAGAATTCTTGGGTGCTTGTGAAGCACTCGGCCGTGTGGATTTGAAAGGGCTAGAGCTAGCAGCTTCCTTGTGGGCATGCCAAGGAGGCGAAATCTCAAGACATGGGCGGGAAGGAAGCAGTGGCGGTTGGAAGCCATGGAGTCAAGCGAAAGGCAGCCAAGTTAGAGAAGGTACGTGGAAGCTCCAGTAGCGACCTCGTGGAAACGGTGGCCGGAAAGTCCTGGAAGGAAAGTTGTCATGAGGAGGAAAGCCATTGGGCAACAACCCAAAAGGACTCTTGGAGGCAAAAGGCGGAAGAGCATTTTGCCCAATTGGAGCAAGAAAGAAAGAGTAAGGCACAGGCACTAGGAAGGGAAAAGCAGGCGACTCAGCAAGTGACCGCACAAGAGCAGGTAGTGGCTACTCAAGCCATCAAAATCCGGGACATGGGAGAGGAATTGAGAAGGACCCGGTATAATTTGGAGGAGAAGCGGCAGCAAGCACAAGACCAGCAATTGCGAGAGGCTAAAAGAATGCTTAGCGGAGAAGGAGGCTTGCCACAATTAGCGGACTGGAGCGAAGGAGGTCCCGGAGGAGGAGCACCACAAGAAGGTGGTGCATGGATCTTTGGTGGTGAGAAGATTTTGGCGATTATGCCCTTGATGAGCTAGCCAACCCAGTGGGGAGTAAGGAGGAGAATGTAACCCTCCATGTGAAGGTGGGGAATTAACCATGAGATGCCTACAAGGTAGGTGCGAGATGGAGAGTGGCCCGAGTTGATGATCTCCAAATGCAATATCATAGCTTGGGGCTCACCTCCACAAAGTGAAGGCCAACAATGAGGTGTTGCGTTTGGCCAAGAGGAGGACAATTGGTCCTCATGATGATGATCTGAGGAGCTGCAACAAGCGCGGCCGAGGCCTCAGTTTTGATGAGGGCCACTCGGTGACATGGACTCCAGAATGCAGGAGTCGGGAGACAGGAGGCGGCCGTGGCACCAAGGGTGGGAGGCAGTGGCGAGGAGGAGGCAGCCCGCCTCACCAAGGGGTCACCACCACGGTGACCACCTACCGCAGTGATGCCCGGACTACCGTGAGTGGCTCACCTCGCGGTGTCGCGGACTCACGGGGGTGAACAGGCCATGGGCACACTGTTGGGGAGTCAGGCGCGGGCTGGTGGAGGATAGAAGGGGATGGGCAACACGCCACGGAAGAGGAGGCAGGCGGTGGAGGGAGCAACTCACCAGGAGGAGGCAGGACGAGAGTCCGACCGTCGAAGGAGCGGAAGGGTGAATTCCCTTACCCGAATAAGGAGGAGCCGTCGCCAAATTCATGTAATCGCGGTCTCGGGATTGGGTCGATGCCTCTTCCATTGCAGGCCTCGGTGAACGACCCCTGAGTCGTCTTTGGTGTCCTCGCGCCACCCCGTACACAGGATCCCCATTTTATGTCCCAATTCCTTACATACCTGGCAAAAGGAAGGTGGAAGCGGAGTTCGATTTCCTCAACGACTCCAGTGTGACATCCGGAATTGTGGAGGAGGGGTACGAAGGAGAGATGAGTGCGGATGAAGGGTTGATGGTGGCCAGGGTGACCACCAGATCGGACCGTCGAGAGAAGGGCCGAAGTGCGGAGAGACGGCGTGAGCAAGAGGAAAGAAAGCGGAGGAAGGTGAGGGACGACTCACCTTGGCCTCCCGAGGCAGCGTTGGTGTGGCCGGAGGAGGCGGACTCACCAAGCAGGCGGGTGGCGGACTACCGGGTAGTCGGCACCCCTACGGGGTAGGCGTGAGACTGATAGGGGCGAAGAAGGGCCAAAGGAAGGGGAGGAGCAGTGCGTTCCCTCCGACATTAACGCCGGCGGCGTCTTGGAGGATGAGCTAAGCAGGCTCACCCGACCAGGAAGGTGGAGTCGCGGAGCCGAGGGGTGAGGATCCGGCAGTGCAGGATCCCGCAGAAGGAGGGAACATGGAATCAGCTTTACCAATAAGGTCGGAATCGACCCGGTGGTAGTGAGAATCCAGGCACTCCCGAGGTCCTCCCACTATAAGCGGCCACACTTATCCCATCGCCCGTGCGTTGGGTTTCGTCCCATGAGACTTGTGTGAAAGTTCGAGGCCTTGTGGTCACCAATCACCCACAACTCACCCTTCTCAACAAGCAAGGCGCCACTACTCCTCTCAAGCACCACACTTGCACCGCTCAAAAAATCGCCAACCTCCGACCCACAACGACACAAAACAATTGGTCCCGCCTCAAGAAGAAGAGCCTGTGGACCCCCGTTCACGCGATTCGTCCCTACTTAAGACCAAACGACCTACAACGACACAACACAATTGGTGTCCCGCCTCAAAGAAGAGCCTACGGCGGGACCCCCGGTTCACACCGCGATTTTTACTACTCTTCTCCACCTGTGGAGCGCTGCTTACTTGCAGATTTGGGATTCCCTTAGGCTCGCCTGTGGCCTTCCACTAACACCTACACCTCTAATCCTCTACTCATCTTCTCATCTCCTCATCCTCTTCCTCCTAGTCTAACTCGCCATCGGGTTTCGACTGCCCTTACGCACAACCGCCTGGGTCCGCCTCCACCAGCAAGAAGTTCTTCCTTGGGCGGTTGCTATGAGTTTGACACTGACAATGAGAACCTCCGGAGTCTTTCCTGTAGTCTACCCTCAAGCCGAGAGTTCTCCGGCATTTGCCACACACCCAAAGCAAAGCAATTTCAGAACCATTCACAAGGGAGCAACTCGTTAGGCACTTGCATGAGCAAGTCCTCCACCAAGCACTCCGACCACCGCGACTTCCTCTACTGACTGGTTGGCTCACGCACACGAAATTCCTCTGAATGGCAAAGGACTCGGTGAGCGTGGAAGCGCAAGACATGATACTTTACTTTGTGAAATCCTCCTCCTCTTATAGGAGGCCTTCCACATACAACCTCCCTTGGGTGACCCTCCGCAGTCACCTTTTCCAATATTCTATTATTTCCTACCGCCAAAGATTTAATGTCCGCACCTAAGTCTATTGTCCATTTCTTGGTAAATCCTATTCTAGCAACTTCACCTAAGTCTATCCTCGAAGGATGTCGATTACATCACCGTCCTTCCCCTAGCATTTATGGCCCTTGACCATATCTAGTCTTCACCTCACTGGGTAGGGACGTGTCCGTGGTGGATTGGCTCCTCGCCTCCTTTTGCTCTTGCCCTTCCTGCCTTTGTCCGCTTCCTAATGTGTGGGGCAAGTACAATCTTGCCCTTCCTCCATCTCCGCGGGCGGCTGATTCCTCGCCCTCCAGAATCGCGCTTCCCGCGCACCTAGGCGCCTTCCTCCATCTCTCCGCCTGTCGCGATCTCATTCGCACTACCGCGTAGTCGCGATCATCGGGTAGGTCACACCTACCATCGTGGTAGTCCGCCCCTAGCTCCTTCTCTTCCCTTTCTCCGCTCGTGAGGGTTTCTTGGGTCGATCTTCATCTTTTGCCTTGCCCGATTTGTCCATACCTATCATAGAGCACCTTCATCCCCATCCGCCCACCATGGATTTCCGCCTAATCTCTCGGGCCCTTTTGCGTTGGACTCCTCCTCGGGTCCCGCCTCCCTTACTGGGATAAGGGATTCCTCCCCTTCGTCCTCCACGGTCGGACCTCCCTTAGTTTCCTCCGGGGTTGTCTCTCCCACCACCCCGCCTCCTTAGGGGTATACACCCCGGCCTTTCCATCTTGTTGGGCTCGCGTCCCAACTCCCCAACCGCCGTGCCTGGGGCTGCTACCCCAGAGTCCGCATCACCGGCAGTGTGGCGTCACGTAGTCCGGACACCGTGGTAGGGTGGTCACCCACCGAGGTAGGTGACCGAGGGTGGCTCTCCTCCTTGCCTCCGCCACCGCCCGATCCGTGTCGCGGCTCCTTCACTCCCGACTCCTCGATTCCTCTGAGTCCATTTCGATGGCCTCATCAAAATCGGAGGCCTCGCTGCACTTGTTGCGCTCCTTCTCATCATCATGAGGACCCAATGTCCTCCTTTGGCCAACCGTAAGACTTCGTTGTTGGCCTTCAAGATCTGTGTGGAGGTGAGCCCCAAGTTGTGATGCATTTGGAGATCATCAATCTCCGTGGGCCACTCTCCATCCTCGCACCTACCTTGTAGGCATCTCTTGAGGTGGTTAATTCTCCCACCTTCACATGGAGGTTACATTCTCCTCCCTCACTTCCTTTAGGGCTGGCTGGCCAATTTTGCCTCAAGGGCATAGTCCGCCCAAAATCGCCGCCTCACTACCAAGATTCTGCACCACCTTCTTGTGGCGCCTCCTCTGAGACCTCCTTTGTTCCGTGTCCAATTCTTGGCAAGCCCTCTTTCTCCGCTTGCCAAGCATTTTTCGGCCCACCCCGGTCTTGTGCTTCTGCCCGCTCGCTCCTCTTCCAAATTGTACCGGGGTCCTTCTCAACTCCTCTCCCATATCCCGGATTTTGATAGCTTGAGTAGCCATCACCGCTCATGTGCGGCCACTTGCCGAGTTGCTCCTTTCCTAGTGCCTCACCTTGCTTTTCCTTGCTCAGTTGGGCAAAATGCTCTCCGCCTTTTGCCTCCAAGAATCCTTTGGGTTGTTGCGAATGGCTCTTTCTTCACTTGTGACAACTTCCCTGTGGCTTTCTCCGGCGCTGTTTCTATGAGGTCGCTGGAGCTTCTCCACACCCTTTTCCAATTTGGCTGCTTTTCATCGGACTCCATGGCTTCCAATTGCCACTTAGTCCCCGCCTTTCTTCCCATGTCTTGAGATTTCACTTCCTCTTGGCATGCCCACAAGGAGGCTGCTAGGTCCCTAGCCCCTTCAAATCACAGCTGAGTGCTTCACAAGCCGGCAATTCTCCTAGGGTCCTAATTCCACCCCTCACTTTCTTCTTGAAATCTCAAATCTCCTGCCTCGGGCCATCGTGGCGGCGGGCCTTCCGTCGCTCCATCCGCTCTCCCACCGGTAGCGGAGATGGTGGCCTCGGCCTCGCGGCTTCTCCTTCCCTTCCCTTCCACCGGCTGTTGCTGGCGTGGGGTGCCTGCCTGTGGTGGGCTCCCTGTGATGATCGCCTACCATGGTGGGGTCCTAGCCACCCTTGGGTGGGCCTCCCTCCCAGGTGAGTCTGGGGGTGCCTCTCTCGGGGCACAAAGGAGATGGTGGGGACTCCCCACTCTGGGGTCACCCCTCACGTAGTCCTTCTCTCATAGACCACCATTCGGCCTTCCTCGGCTGCCTTCCCTTGCTTGCTCTGGGGAAAGGATTCCTCGGCAACCTTGTTGCCTCCATCTCTCCTCTTGCTTCTAGCATGCTTGTGGAGTCGACCTCCCACGTCTTCAATGCAAAGGCAAAGGCCTTTCAAACCTCGGTGGAGATGGATGACCTCAAAGGGATGCCATGCATCTTCAAGCTCCTTGCTTGTGAGAAGTCCCTCGGTTTCCCATAAATGCACCAAATAGGTGCTAAGGTAGCGAGGGCCTTGGCCTTCCTCATCCACAATTTGGCTTGAGGAGCTTCTCTCGATGGTGGATATGCGCTTCATACATGATAGTCCCCAATCCCTTGGCTCCCATGGAAATCTTCCACAAAATTGGAGGAAGTTGGTCTTTGAAATAAGAAGTGCGTTGGTAATTACCAACCCAGCACAATCTTGCGAGCCTCCACTTGACTCCTTGATGCTCTCGGTCTTCCAGCCATTCTTGGCGTGGGCTTCACTCCTCCATCCATCATGTCGAGGAACTCTGCGGGATGTCGGAGAGGTGTCCTCTTCCCTCCATTCGACCTTTCGAGAGCAATTCGAGCTCTCTTCCTCGGTCTCCATACACAGCCGCGAATCCACGGTGTGGATCCGTTCAGCATTCCTTCGGTAGCGGCGGGCGCTTCCGATTGATGGAGGTTGATGTAACACTCCTCAATCAATTCCAAATTGTAGGCCCATTGGCGGCCATACACCCATCCCAAGTTGGATGTTCTCCTCCTCGCCCTTCGAAATCACTAAATCACGGGGTTGAGCCCACAAAACAGTGAATTGGGGCATCAGCTCACCCCTGGCGCTCCCGCCTTCTTTCCTTTCCTCCTCGCGAGGAAGAGCCCTTGCGGTGGCTCCTTCCCTTGCCTTTCCAGTAGCGGCATGGCACCTTCCTTACTTCCAGCAGAATTACTTTCCAATTCAGTTGTGCTCCAAGCTTCACTCCAAGCACTCCTTCCTTGTCACTGAGCAACACCCAACACGGGAGCCAAGTCTGGCGTTAGCCACAGTGCGAACCTTCGGTGCAATTTCTCCTTAGCGATTTCTCCTCCCGGGGCAAGGCGGTAGAGTGCCCGGCAGGGGAGTCCGGCCACGAAAAGGCTCAGATTAGGAAGGAGATCCGCATGGTGGGGCAAATGGGGATGAAGGCTCTTTTAGGATGCTCTATGGTAGGTATGGACAAATCAAACAGAAGGCAAAGAGCAATGGAGATCTTGACCCAGGAAACCCTCACCGACGCGGAGAAGGAAGGAAGGAAGGGAGATAAGGACCAGACTACCACATAGGTAGTCTGCCTACATGGTCGCGGACTACCGCGGTATGCGATGAGCAGGCGCGACCGACGGAGGCGAGAAAAGCGCTAGGTCTTGGGGGCGATTCTGGAGACTGCGCCCAGAGAGGAAGGCGGATTGTACTTGCCCCACACATTAGGAAGGCGACAAGATGGGAAGGGGCAGAGCAAAGGAGGCGAGGAGCCAATCCACCAGACATGTCCACCCTACAAGATAAGGAATGGTCAAGACCATAAGTGCGTTTGGAGGAATAGGAAGAATAGGGGATGTAGACTAACATCCTTTAAGGATGATCTTGGGTGAAGTTACTGAATTTACTTGGAATCAGACAATAAACTTAGGTGCCAAACATTAAATGCTGGCGGTAGGAAATAATAGAAAGTTGGAAAAGGTGACTTGCAGTCGGGTCACCCAAGGGAGGTTGTATGTGGGAAGTCTCCTATAAGAGGAGGAGGATTTCACGAAGTAAAGTATCATGTCTTGCGCTTCCACCCTCACCGAGTCCTTTGCCATTACAGAGGAATTTCGTGTTTTGTGAGCCAACATGTCTAGAGAGGAAGTCGCGGTGGTGTGCTTGGTGGAGGACTTGCTCACGCAAGTGCCTAAACGAGTTGCTCCCCTTGTGAATGGTTGTTGTGGTGCTTTGGGTGTGTGGCAAATGCCAGAACTCTCGGGAACAGGAAAGACTCACTCTCGGATGGTGTCAAACTCATAGCCGCCCAAGGAAGAACTTGCTGGTGGAGGCGACCCAGGCGGTTGTGCCGTAAGGGCGAGTCGAAGCGAATCGAGGTTAGAATAGGAGGAAGAGGATGAGGAGATGAGTAGAGGATTAGAGGTGAGGTTAGTGGAAGGCCACAGCGAGCCTAAGGGGCCGAATCCCAAATCAAGTAAGAGCTCCACAGGTGGAGAGTGGTCTTAGAAGTAGGGAAATCGCGGTGTGGATCGGGGGTCCTGGCCGTGATAGGCTCCCTGCTGAGGGACCTGCAATTGTTTTGTGTCGTTGTGGGTCGAGGATTGGCGATTTTTGAGCGGTGCAAGAGTGCACTGTAAGAGGAGAGTAGAGGCGCCTTTGAGAAGGGTGTTTGAGGTGTGATCGGTGATCACAAGACCTCGAACTTTCACACAAGTCTCATGGGACGAAACCCAACGTCTGCGACGTGGGATAAGTGTGGCCGCTATAGTGGGAGGACCTCGGGAGTGCCCGGTTTTCCTACCACATTTTGGCGGTGCCGGGACTTGTTGTTGAAAGTTTGAAGTTTTGTGGTTTCCATCGCTAGTGCGTGTTTTCAAAGGGATGAGAGTCGACCATAGGGGTGAGAAGAAGGAACGCCTAAGTTGTCATAGGGGTGACTGGTTGAGACACTAAACGGGGTGTGATTTGCTTCCTTCTTAACACTGTGGGTTGGAGGACATGAGGATGGTTGCAGATGTCTGGTAGGGGTCGATCTCGGGAGATACACGCGGAAGGTCACCACACACCGCAAGATTCTGAGCCTTGCGGATCGGCTAAGGAAGAGGCCCGCGCCGCTACTCGAGGGCAGCGGAGGGGAGTCAGGCGCGGAGGAAGTCGACTCCAAGGCGGAGGTGCGGAGCACGGAGAAGGAGGAGGAAGAGGCGGAGATCACCGGCGAGGAAGGAGGTCGTGGAAGAGAAATTGGTGTCCAAGACGAGGAAGGCGCACTTCTCCGAGCACGACACCTTCACTCGCGGAACTCGACGTTTTACTTCTCAAGCGGTGATACCACCCCAACTTCCAGTGGCGGACGGCGGGGTCGATGGAGAATTTCGGGCCGGTCGGAGGATTTGGCGGAGCGTCGATCGAATCTCCGATCAATTGATCTTTGGGACGACGGGGGGAGGTCGCTACTCCCTTGGTAGAAGATTTTCGCTCAAGGATCCCGATTTTTCGTTATCGAAGGAAGAAGAAGTGTTGGGCGGCGTGGGCTCCGAGCAACATGAGTGGAGTTGGTGGAGGAGGAGGCCGCCCAACTTCACGTCGCCACAATACGTCAAATTCGGGAGAAGAAGAAGGGAGATGGCGAGGCGTTGTAAGAACTTTCAGCACGTCTCCAGGATGCCGCATCCCGCCAGCGCGATCTTCAATATCGGAGGTCATGCACAACAATGCAGCCAGCTCTTGGAAGCTCTTAAGGCCTTCTTGAATCGGTTCGAGGGCTCACGCACACCACACTTTGAGTTGAGAACCCTCCAAGGAAGAAGCGAGAATCGTTGTTCGATTATGTGGAGAGGTTTTACGGATATCTGGATCGAGTTCAAATGTGCACGAGAGGCCGGAGATCCACCCTCTGGGTACTCACAAGAGCAAGCGTTGGATTGGTTTGTGAGTGGCTTATCGCGAAAATGGAGGTACACTGGGGCGTGGGACGGCGGGAGCCCTCCGCTTTGAGGAATGGGAGTCCGAGTTGGGGAGGAGGAGAAGAGGCGAAGTCATAAGAAGAGGAAAGGATCGAGGAGATCTAGCTCCTCGTCTTCCTCTCTCCTCCAGCTCGTCGCCTCGTCCTCATCGAGTGAGGACACGGAACTCGAAAGCTCCACATCGGATGAGGAATCGGAGAAGGCCTCTGAGCACGAATGAAGAAGGACACGAGAAGGTCAAAAGGCACGAAGAGAGGCGGGCATTGGAGAAGGAGAAAGGGAAAGGTCCGTCGGATGGAGAAGGGAGAAACGTCTGCGGCGGAGGAGGATTCTTGGACAAGTGGAGGCTTTGACCAAGAGGTTGACCGAGTTAGAGGTCAAGCGGTGAAGAATCAAGCTCCACGAAGATCTCCTTCACCCGCAGTTGGTGTATTGCTCAATCTGTCATCAAACGGGACACCAACCGAGAATGTATTCGCGACATCTGTAAATCATGTGGAAACCGTCATGCCGAGATTATTGGTATGTGGGCGACTGCAGTGCAAGCGGTCCGAAGTCGGCCACCTCAATCAATGAGGCGACTTACCAACCGACTACGAGTTCCCTCAAGGTATGGATCCGACATCGCGCCGGGACAATGGAGACCGGATCCATCACGAGGCCAATGGCGATTCCACAGGATGTTTATAATTGAGCCCAGTCACTACTCAAACGAATGCCCGAACCACGGAAGCAAGTGGGTTATGTACCCTTTGTGTAAGGAATTGGGAGGGGGTAGATGGGATGATGGGTGTGGCGTGCAGTGCGCAGAGCCAACCGGTCGACCCCGGGGGGTGGGCCGATCCCCGCGAGTCAGGAAGATGTGAAGGTGGATGAGTATTTATGGCGAGTGGAAGGATGAGAGAGATGGGATGAGAAGGAAGTTGAGGCGGGAAATGATGAGGGAGAAGGAGAAAGAGGAGAAAAAAAGAAAAACGAGGGCGGAGACCATGGCGAGGCAGGGAGGCGAGGACCCACCCCAGCGAGAAGAGGGGAAGCAGGAGGCGCCAGTAGGCGGGCGGCGAGGAAGGAAAAGGAGCAGGGAAGTGCGGGAGAGGAATGACCACAAATGAACCCAGAATGATCATGGATCAAGTCACCAATAAGGTCGGGTCGGCCGTAGCTGCAAGCGGGAGGAAACCTTGTCGATAAGATCTCTTGGGCATTACTTGACCGCGAATTTGTGGTCAGCTTGAGACAGTTGCTTGCGGTGAGTCCGAGATCCCGCAAAATTGTGAAGGAGGCGATCGGGGAATCCACAGGCGGGGAGGAGAAAGCGGCGGTGGAGGTAAATGTGGTCGAACTCGTTGATTTGGGGCACCGAGATTGAGGTTGAGATTGCAGGGTGTTTGGTGCCCAACGTGCCACTAGATTCGGGATCGGGAGTCAACTTGATGACGGAGGAGACAGCTCATCAACTTGGGTTCACTGAGTTTCACCCGGCCCGAGTATTTTTACGGATGGCCGACCAGACAAGGAGGAAGCCATTGGGGGTTCTGAAGAATGTACCACTGATTGGGGTCTCACCTTCCATCTTACCTACATTGTGATGCGCGGTTTGATTTAGGCTATAAGGTTTTGATAGGTAGGCCTTGGTTGTATGGTACTGCGTGTGTTTTTGATTTTGGTCGTAGTGGCATCACCTTCAAGTCCAGCCGAAACGGACCTGCGGCGATCGCTTTTGTGTCATGGAGCAAGGCTCCCTATGAGGGGGAGTCTGCAATCCAGTCTGACGGGTACACCTCAGGTAGCACGGGGGTAAGCTCCTCGGGCAGTGACCAAGCATATCGGGGTCTTTCAGTCGAGGTCACGAAATAAAGAGTGATTTGGTGTACGCCTGTTTACATATAGAGGAAACCGTAGAAGAGTCTGAGGATGAGGCACATAGGGAAGGTGTAGCCTTTTGGAAGGGTAGGCCTATGATCGAGATTTTCCGGAAGAGGGGTCCGGAACCAGTATAGGTAGCAGTCCAGAGGGAACATATGTAGATCCCGATGCGGTAGAAGACCTAGAGTTAGAACCTAGCAAGGTAGTCAAGATTTCTAAGTACCTAGGCCAGATAGAAAAAGAAGAGTTTCGTAGGGTGCTTAGGGAATATGTCGATGTGTTTGCCTTCAAGATTACTGACATGGGATCTGGGATACATCGAATCGACTTGAAGGAGGCGCACTCGGTGAGGATCAAGCAATACTGGTGAATCCCAAGTATTCCATGGTTGTTAAGGATCACCGACCAATATTTGGAGGTGGGGTAATTTATCCGGTGCTCACCAGTGAGTGGGTCGCCCATCGTGTACCAAAGAAGCGGCAGGAAAGGTTCGTGTATCAAGATTTTGAAGCTCAATGAAGCAACGAAGAAGGATCATCACCCTTTACCTTTCATGGACGATGTCTGGACACGATGTGGACATGAGATGTACGATTTCTTGGGGGATACGGGTACAATCAAATTTACTGCGGAAGGAGGATCGGGACAAGACAACGTTCACGGATTGGGGAACTTACGCTTATTCAAGCTCCCTTCGGGTTGTGCCTGCCACTTTCAGCGGGTGGTGAACGCGATATTCGAGATTTTCGAGAAGTTCATGGAGGTATTCTGGATGATTTGCGTGTTTGGGAGAGAACACGCATTTAGACCATTTGAGGCAATGTTTTCAGTGCGGGAATCGAACATGAAACTTCATCCGGAAGTGTTATTTTGGTATGACGGAGGCATTTTGTTAGCACATCGAGTTTTCGAGGATTGCGTAGATAAGGAGAAAAGCGGATAGTGAGATGGACGCCCCCAAAGGTGAGGCAGTAGCTTTGTAGGGCTAGTAGGTATTAGGAGGTTCATCAAGGATTTCGCCAAGAAGGCGCCTTGTTGACACAATTAACCAAGAAGGATACACCCTTGAATGGACCAATGCAAGCAGGCTTTTGAAAGGGGTGATTTGGTGCGCAACCGCCGGATTGGGAAACCGTTTCATGTATACGTGGATGTGTCCGCTATGCCATTGGGACCGTCTTAAGTCGGAAGAAGAAACGGATCATCCGATTTTCTATGCGGTAGGCGCTCACGGATCGAAAGAACTACTCAACCACGGAGCGGGAGGGTCTTGGTATCATTTACTCGTAAGAAGTTTAGACACTATCCGCTTGCAAGGTGACGTTCATGTTGACCATTTTGCGTTGAAGTATCTTGTCAACAAGCGGTTGTCGGGAAGGATTGCCGGATGGGTACTCTGCTGCAAGAGTTTGACTATGACGTAGAAACTAGGCCGGAAGCAACATCGAATCTGATTTCATTTCTCTGAAACGGAAGCGACTTGAGCCACGGATGATCGATTTCGACGAGGAGTTGGTTGCCAGTCGAAGGGGAGGACGTGAGCATGTTGTAGACGGCCTAAGAATTGATCAGCAAGTCTTGTTGCCAGCGGAGGCCAAATGAGCAAGAAGGGCGTTGTCGAGGAAAAGGCGGCAGGACAATGGAAATCCGAGAGAGAGGATAGGGGCGCCAGCATGCGAGGAGGAGGCTGAATGCTCCTCAAGGGTGAGCAGTCGAGGGCTGCAAGTGGAGGCCACACGTTGGCAAAGGAAGAAGCAAAAGCGGACATGAGCACCGTTTTTAGCGTGAAGGCCACACTTGGCGAGGTCAGCCAGGCGCCGCCAGGGAGGAGAAGGCCCTAGGGAGGTGGACACGCCCGAGGCGAAGAAGGAGATGCTCATGAAAGTTTGAGCTGCGGAAGGGAGTTGCGGATCATGGGCAATCACTCAAAATTCGACCATGGAGGTGCAACAAGGCGAGGTCGAGCGAGCTGGAC
Source organism: Anthoceros angustus (assembly GCA_010909165.1). Lineage (NCBI taxonomy): Eukaryota > Viridiplantae > Streptophyta > Anthocerotopsida > Anthocerotales > Anthocerotaceae > Anthoceros > Anthoceros angustus. The sequence continues at coordinate 18,531 of VJWM01000192.1, forward strand.
CTAGAACGAGGCTAGACCAGGGGAATGGAAGAAATCAGTCCGTTAATGAGGAAGAAGCATGCGGACCCTCAAGGAGAGTGCGGCATGGGGGCGCGGAGGTGGGCCGTGGATGGATACACGCCATCCGGAGCTACTACGGCGACCTAGGAGGAGCGTGGCACACGGAAGGAGATTAGACGTGAGGGCGTTCATGCCCAAGATATTGTGTGAAGTCGCAATTCGGAGCATGGAATCATGCCGGATGGTTTGTCCGGGGAATGTCTTTCTCCATAAAGCCGCACCCTATTGCCTAAGGAAGGCATCACAAACTTGGGCGGACGAGAGATCAAGATCTCGAGGGTTAAGGAGGCACGTCACGGAGGCGCTACATGCGAAGAGGCGGTGGACACTATTGACGGTGACCGTTAAGAAGATTTTGAATGCCGGGTTGGTGGCTACGATGCAAAAGGATGTGTGGGAGTTCACTCGGAGGTGTGATGCGTGTCAGAGGGTTGGGCGGCCTACGTTGTCGACACAATGGCCTCTTACCTACATCTTACCGCTAGCACCGTTCGAGAAGTGGGGAATCGATTTCGTAGGACCAATCAAACCACCAACGCAATGGACGAGGAAACAGTACATTTTGGTGGCTACGGATTATTGTACGAAGATGGTGGAAGCGGAAGCAACGAGGAAGGACGACGCGCCTGCAGTGGCCAAGTTTCTATTCGAGAACATCATAACGGTGCATGTCCTTTAGAGTTGGTCGGCGGGACACATTTCCTCAACTCTGTCGTTGAGTCCCTAACCACCTATTTCAACATTCGGCATCGAAAGACGACCCCCTACAACCCCAAAGCGAATGGATTGACGGAGAAGACAAATGGGTTGCTGTGCACAATCCTCACCAAGGTAACTGTGACGCACATGTATGATTGGGATGCTAAGTTGCATTCAGCACTGTGGGCTTACAGGACCGCGGAGAAGGTAACCACCAAGAAGACCCCTTATTATCTAACGTATGGCATGTCACCTGTGATGCCCGTGGAATTTGAAGTACCTACCTACAGGATCATGGAGGATGAGCATGGTGTAGAGGATAGTAGCTACTAGAATCATTCATAGAGCGGAGGAGCATAGGGAGGATGCTTTAGAAGAAACCGGATTCGTGAACTCGGGAAGGGCGGGCATGATGGAGGTTGAGAAGCGAGCTATCGTGGACGGGATTTGGTTCTTCTATATGATAGTCGATACCTAGACTTTCCAGGAAGCTTAGATTGAGATGGATGGGACCTACGAGGTAGTAGCGATGTGAGAATGGATCTGTGCAACTCCGGGTATTGGCGGTTAGGAGTGAGCATGGGTGGAAGGTCAAAGTACCTTGACCAGTACTGTTTGCGAGGGCAAAGCAGTGAGGTGGGAGTATGTGGAACGAAAGTTTGGGCAACCAGCCCAAAGCAAAGACACAAGTTTGATTTTTTGGCTAAGAGCGATTGAAGAGGAACATGCCAGAAAATTTCGAGAATCTTGAAGTGTAAATATTGTTAGGAAGGCAAAGGATATCCCGGAAGAACGGGTCAAAATGACCCCAGACGGGCGGGAGGCGTCAGAAGGTTGGTAGGTGGCGGACTACCATAAGCCACACCACGTGAGGTGAGAAGGAAGACTACATGTGGTGTGACTACCGCGGTAGGGAATCTCGGCTAAAGGAATTAGAATAGGGGATATCCACTATATATGCTCACCAATAGGAATATATATAAATAGGATTAATTAGGAAGCATTAGGATAATAGGTAGGTAGATAGAATTAGGATTTTGGAATGATGAACCAATCTAGGGTTGTGCCTCGGTGGCGACATCCAAAGAGGCAAAGTGCTTTGGGCGAACTTCTCTTGAGGGAACACTCACAAGGAGGCTGGAGCTGGGCGTAAGCGCAAGAAGGAAGGCCATGCCATCGCCGCCAGCGGAGGGAGAGAGCGAAGGGAGAGCGGCAGAAGGAGGAGCTAAGAGGTGAGGCGAGAAGAGAAGGAGGAGGTGGAGGAGAGCTTGTCTGAAGAGCACTTGGGGAGAGAGAGGAGGAGGGGCGAGCACCAAGGAGGAGAAGAGGAGGAAAAAGGCGAGGGAGGACGATCAGCGCAAAGGGAGCAAGGAGAATTCAGCTGAGGCCTCTGCGCCGTGTGAAGGGGTGTTGAGAAGAAGGAGGGAGAGTGAGGTTGGGCACAAATTGGGAGTAATCCCTTCCTTTGAGCACTTGGAGGAAGGCCGCCATGCCGGAAAGGCAAGGGAAGGAACCGAGGGCTCTTCCTCGCGAGGAAAGGAAGAAGGCGGAGGCTGCGCCGGGAGGAGTGAGTTCACTTGCTTTTGGGCAACAACCCCGATTTGGTTGATTTTCGGCAATGGGCGGAGGAGAACATCCAATTGGGATGGGTGTATGGCCAATGGGCCTACACCAATTTGGAATTGATTGAGGAGTGTTCATCAACCTCCATCAATCGAAGCGCCCTGCGCGCGGAAAGGAATGCTCGAACGGATCCCACGGGGTAGTAAAGCATTCGACAGTGTATGGAAGGCCGGAGGAAGAGCTCGAATTGCTCTCGAAAGGTCGAATGGAGGAAGAGGACACCCTCTCGACATTCCCAAGAGTTCCTCGACATGATGGATGGAGGTGAAGGCCCATGCCAAGAATGGCTGGAAGGCATCAAGGAGGAGTGAAGTGGAGGCTCTTGCAAAGATTGTGTTGGGGTTGGTAAATTACCAAGCACTCTTATTTCACCAACTTCCTCCAATTTTGTGGAAGATTTCCATGGAGCCAAGCGATTGGGGACTATCATGTATGAGGCCTACATCCACCAGGAGAAGCTCCTCAAGCCAAATTTGGATGAGGAAGGGCCAAGGCCATACCTTAGCACCTATTTGGTGCATTTGTGGGAAAGAGGGGCTTCTCACAAGCAAGGAGTTGAAGATGCTTGGCATCCTTGAGATAATCCATCTCCAGCTTGGAAAAGGCCTTTGCCTTTTGCATTGGAAGGCGGTGGGAGGTCGACCTCCACAAGCTGCTAGGCAAGGAGAAGTGGAGGCAACAAGTTGCGGAGTGGGAATCTTTCCCCAGGGCAAGCAAGGAAGAACAGAATCGGAAGGCCGAATGGTATGAGAGGAGAACTACCACGGGAGGGTGGCACCAGGTGGGGAGTCCCCACCATCTCATTGTGCCTAGAGAGGCACCCCGCTACCCCGGTGGGGAGGCACTAGGGTGGGCGGACTACCGTGGTGGGTAATCACACGGTCTACCATGAGGGGGCACTACCGCGGTGGGCGGGCACCCTCGCCGGTGGCGCACCCCACGCAGAAGGGAAGGGAAGGAGGGCGTGCGGGCGCGCGAGGCCACCACCACTCCCCGGTGGGAGGATGGATGGCGGTGAGGGACCAGCGCCGCGATGGCCCGCAAGGAGAGGAGATTTCCAAGAAGGCAGAAGGGGTGGAATTAGGACCCCTAGGAGAATTTGGGTGCTTGTGAAGCACTCGGCCGTGATTTGAAGGGCTAGGGGCTCCTTGTGGGCATGCCAAGAGGAGTGAAATCCAAGACATGGGAGGAGGCAGGGACTAATGGCAATTGGAGGCCATGGAGTCCGATGAGAAAAGGCAGAAAGGCAGAAGCTCCAAGCGACCTCATGACGCAGGCAAAGTCCTGGAAGGAAGGTTGTCAGTGAGAAAGAGCCATTGCAACAACCCCAAAGGACTCTTGGAGCAAAGGCGGAGCATTTTGCCCAATTAGAGCAAGAAAAAGGCAAAGCGAGGCTCTAGGAAGGAAGCGGCGTCGGCAAGTGGACCGCACAAGAGCTGGCTACTCAAGCCATCAAAATCCGGGACATGGGAAGATTGAGAAGGACCCGGTTAATTTGGAGGAGGCGGAGCGAAGCTCAAGACCAGCAATTGGGCGCGAAAAGTGCTTGGGCGGAGAAGGAGGCTTGCCCGCAATTAGAGACTGGAAGGAGGTTCCAGAGGAGGAGCACAAGAAGGTGGTGGATCTTTGGTGGTGAGGAAGCGATTTTGGGTGTGCCCTTCAAAACCAGCAGTGAGGAAGTGAGGGAGGAGAATGTAACCCTCCATGTCAAGGTGGGGAATTGACCACCTCAAGGATGCCTACAAGGTAGGTGTGAGATGGAGAGTGGCCGAGTTGATGATCTCCAAATGCAATATCATAGCTTGGGGCTCACCTCCACACAATGAAGGCCAACAATGAGGTCTTGCGTTTGGCCAAGAGGAGGACATTGGGTCCTCATGATGATGAGGAAGGGCTGCAACAGTGCGGCGGAGGCCTCCGATTTTGATGAGGCCATCGAAATGGACTCAGGAATGAGTCGGGAGGAGGAGCGCCGTGGCACCAAGGTGGGAGGCGGAGAGCAAGGAGGGGACAGCCCACCCTCACGGGGTCACCTACCACGGTAGGTGACCACCTACCAGTAGTCTGCCGGACCGTGGAGCCACTCTGGGTGTGCGGACTAGGGGGTGAGGCCCATGGGCACAGGCTGAGTCGGGCCGAGGCTGGTGGAGGATGAAGGGCCGGGGGTCCGGAGTATACCCCGGGAGAGGCGGTGGGAGACAACCCAGGAGGAGGGGCAGGGGTCCGACCCGTCGAGGGGGGAGGGGTGAGAATTCCCGCCACCGGATAAGGAGGCAGGCCGGGAGGAGTCAGCAAAAGGCCGGAGATTAGGAAGGAGATCATGGTGGGGCAAATGGGGATGAAGACTCTTTAGATGCTCTATGGTAGGTATGGACAAATCAACGAAGGCAAGAGCAATGGAGATCTTGACCGAAACCCTCACCCGGAGGAGAAGGAAGGAAGGAGATAGGCGGACTACCATAGGTAGTCACCCCGATGATGCCGGACTACCGCGGTAGGGGTCGATGAGCAGAGCGACCAGCGGCGGAGGTGGAGAAAAGGCGCCTAGGGCGCGGAGGGGCGATGGAGGGGGATTTAGGGCCGCCCAGCGAGATGGAGGAAGGGGCAGATTGTACTTGCCCACACATTAGGAAGGCGACAAGATCCGGGAAGGGGCAGAGCAAAGGAGGAGGGAGCCAATCCACAAGACATGTCACCACCCAGGATAAGGGTGAGAATGGTCGACCATAAATGCTTTGGGAATAGAAGAATAGGTGGTGTGGTACATCCTTTAAGGATGATCTTAGGTGAAGTTACTAGAATAGAATTAGGATCGAGATAGACTTAGGTGCCGGACATTAAATCTTTGGTAGGAAATAATAGAAATTGGAAAAGGTGACTGCAGAGGGTCACCCAAGGGAGGTTGTGGAAGGCCTCCTATAAGAGGAGGAGGATTTCACAAAGTAAAGTATCATGTCTTGCGCTTCCACCTCAGAGTCCTTTGCCATTACAGAGGAATTTCGTGCCGTGAGCCAACGCAGTCGGTAGAGGAAGTCGCGGTGGTCGGAGTGCTTGGTGGAGGACTTGCTCCTGCAAGTGCCTAAACGAGTTGCTCCCCTTGTGAATGGTTGTTGTGAAATTGCTTTGCTTGGGTGTGTGGCGATGCCGGAGAACTCTGAGACAGACAGGAAAGACTCCCACAGGTGGCGCTGTCAGTGGTGTCAAACTCACGCAAGCCCAAGGAAGAACTTCTGGTGGAGGCCGACCCAGGCGGTTGTGCCGTAAGGCGACAGTGAAGCCCAGAGGAGGAGGAGGAGGAGGAGGAGGAGGAGGAGGAGGAGGGAGGTTGTGGAAGGCCACAGGAGCCTAAGGGACGAATCCCAAATCAAGTAAAGCGCTCACAGGTGGAGAAGAGTGGTCTTAGAAGTAGGGACGAAATCGCGGTGTGGATCGGGGGTCCACAGGCGCCCGTGATAGGCTCCTCGCTAGGCGGGGACACCGCAATTGTTTTGTGTCGTTGTGGGTCGAGGATGGTCATTTTTCGGGAAGCGGTGCACTGAGAGGAGAGTAGTGGGCGCCTTGCTTGTTTAGAAGGTGAAGTGGTGTTTCAGTAGCGATCATGATCGCAAGGCCTCAAATTTTCACACAAGTCTCATGGGACCAACCCAACGTCTGAGCACGGTGGGGATAAGTGTGGCCGCTTATAGTGGGAGGACCTCGGGTGCCCGGTTTTCCTACCACACACCGCAAGGCCAAGATGCAGAGTCCGTCGGCCTACCAGCACGATCGAGCCTCCCACTCCCCAATGCGACGTTCTCTCGGCCCACGGTTTAGGGTTATCGGGCCTACCACTCCCGAGTCGCCGTCCTTCGGCCCTCCCGTGAGACTTCTCACCGGTGAGTGCACGATGGGTGCAATCCCACCGACGTGAAGCTTGAGAAACCGTTTTAATTTTTGAAAGTGTTTCGTAGAAAGGCCTATGTAAATTAGCCTACTTGTACCAAATATCAAAGGCTATCGCATCAAGCTATGTTGGAGCTTGAAATGACAACTTGCATGCGAGAAGGAAGAAGGAAGGAGATAGGCGGACTACCATGGTAGGTAGTCGGCCTACCTGTGCCGGACTGTGATATGATGAGCAGGCGACGAGGCGGATGGAGAAAAGGCGCCTAGGTGCGGAGGCGCGATTGGATCAGGAATTAGGCGCCGCCCGGAGATGGAGGAAGGCAGGTTGTGCCCACACATTGAAGGCGACAAGATCCGGGAAGGGGCAGAGCAAAGGAGGAGGCGAGGAGCCAATCCACAAGGGACATGTCACCACCCCAAGATAAGGGTGAATGGTCAAGACCATAAATGCTTTGGAGGAATAGGAAGGATAGGTGGTGTGGTGACATCCTTTAAGGATGATCTTAGGTGAAGTTACTAGAATAGAATTTACCAAGGATCAATAGACTTAGGTGCGGACATTAAATCTTGTAGGAAATAATAGAAATTGGAAAAGGTGACCTGCAGTAGGGTCACCCAAGGGAGGTTGTATGTGGAAGGCCTCCTATAAGAGGAGGAGGATTTCACAAAGTAAAGTATCACGTCTTGCGCTTCCACCCTCATCGAGTCCTTTGCCATTACAGAGGAATTTCGTGCCGGCTGTGAGCCAACGCAGCGTCTGGTAGAGAGGAAGTCGCGGTGGTCGGAGTGCTTGGTGGAGGACTTGCTCCTGCAAGTGCCTAAACGAGTTGCTCCCCTTGTGAATGGTTGTTGTGAAATTGCTTTGCCTGGGTGTGTGGCGATGCCGGAGACCCAGACTACGTGGAAAGACTGAGGTGCCGAGTGGTGTCAAACTCACCGCCCAAGGAAGAACTTCTGGTGGAGGCCGACCCTGTGCAGCCGTAAGGGCGAGTCAACCAAGAAGCCCGAATCGAGGTTAGAATAGGAGGAAGAGGATGAGGAGATGAGTAGAGGATTAGAGGTAGGTGTTAGTGGAAGGCCACAGAGCCTAAGGGACGAATCCCAAATGCAAGTAAAAGAGCGCCCCGAGTGGAGAAGAGTGGTCTTAGAAGTAGGGACGAAATCGCGGTGTGGATCGGGGGTCCACAGGCGCCGTGATAGGCTCCTCGCCGAGGCGTGACCGCAATTGTTTTGTGTCGTTGTAGGTCGAGGATTGGCGATTTTTCAAGCAAGGCATGGTGCAAGAAGAGGAGAGTAGTGGGCGCCTTGCTTGTTTAGAAGGTGAAGTGGTGTTTCAGTAGCGATCATGATCGCAAGGCCTCAAATTTTCACACAAGTCTCATGGGACGAAACCCAACGCACGGGCGACAAAGGATAAGTGTGGCCGCTATAGTGGGAGGACCTCGGGTGCCCCGGTTTTCCTACCACACACACCGCAAGGCCAAGATGCACGGAGTCCCGGCCTACCAAGACGATCGAGCCTCCCACTCCCCAATGCGACGTTCTCTCGGCCCACGGTTTAGGGTTATCGGGCCTACCACTCCCGAGTCGCCGTCCTTCGGCCCTCCCGTGAGACTTCTCACCGGTGAGTGCACGATGGCACCCGTGCAATCCCGACCTCAGAATCGTGAAGCTTGAGAAACCGTTTTAATTTTTGAAAGTGTTTCGTAGAAAGGGCCTATGTAAATTAGCCTACTTGTACCAAATATCAAAGGCTATCGCATCAAGCTATGTTGGAGCTTGAAATGACAACTTGCATGCGAGAAGGAAAATCAAGTCAACCAAGAACAACCTTTAGACTAAACCACATCCTTGTAGAGGTGAAAACCAAGCGTGGGATGAAAACAATCACTACTATTCAAGTTTTGAAAAGGGTGGAGACCCCATTAAAAGCGTTGAGCGTTTTTAGAGGACTTAACTTTCTCTCAAGGAGAAGCTCTTTTGCCCACCAAAATTTTCAAACCTCCTAGGAGCAAAGATTTGCATAGTACTAAATTGCAATCAAGAATGTAGGTCGCTAGAATGAAGGTGGCGAGATAGTCTAAAATCTTATGTGAAACGAGTCATGTCCATGCACACGATGTTTGATTTAACGTAAGCAAAAATCTTGTCACTAAAGGACGTGGACGGCGAAGGTCTTTTCAATCCATGAAGTCCATCGGCAAACCTTTAACTTTGCATGGTCGGAGTGTGCATGAGTGTAAGTGTTGGGAATGCGTGTTGGCGATCTTGGCCGTGGAATGCGATGCGGATGTATGGATGGGCGGGTCGGATGCATAGGATTCAAACATTGACGATTAATGGAGGGAGTCTCGGTCACGGCGGCTATGTCGACTATGTGCGACGCGACATACTCCTCACATCATTCTTGGCACCCGGGGACAAACATTTGACCCCCTTGCTTCAACAAGCATAACAAATTTGGCCGTCATAATGCACACAGTCTATTGATACATTTAATTTTACGTAGTGAGAAAAAGTCACTGACCATGCTGCATGCTAGTATGTGAGCCTGAAGCACACAGCTGAGCTATTTGATTGAAGGCAAGTTCACAGCGCATAATCTAAGGCTCAATTCCTGAGCTCTTCCAAACAAAAATTCCCACTTTGCAAAACCATGCCGGTACTATAACGGATGCATGCGGACGCAAAAATCGTAAGTGCTCTTGAGCGTACTCACCGCCACATTACATGCGTCGGCAATGCTCTTGAGCGAGCCGCAGTTCCCTCGAGATCTTCGGACCATGTATATAACTCCGTGGTGGCCGTAGCTTCGGATGTCAATTTTTGTTTTCCGAGGGCACTCACGGCTTGAAAGACTCGCACTTTCCTTGCGCATTTCGAGCTGGAACAAAGCAGTCTTTGCAAAATCCTTGGGCGGATAGCTTTGGGCCGCCGCGGATTTCCTCGGGTCTGTGACTCGTCATGCAGCCCTCATTTCTAGGAGGTCCACCAACTTCCCAACAACCCCTGGTCAAGGCTATAGCTGCAGTACCCAAAGCCTCGTAGATTTCTTGCATTGACCGAGGAGTCCTTTCTTCTTTACAAGCCACGTACATAGCGGCTGACCACACGTCTCTTCACAACTCCCTTTTCTCAAGACCCTCGCCTTCTTGTACAAGGAACTTGCCAATACTGCGTGTTGTGCACAATTCTCATTCTTTCTGCGAGCTCAAATCCTATCAAAGGCGGATATATCGTCATGAGTGGGAACCCGTGCATTCGTGTTCCGCGGTGTGGATGCAACCCATTTTTCCTTCTTTTGCGGATGCAAGTGGTTAGGCCAGCATGGTCGAGCAAGTCATCCGTGTCGTGGGGCGTCCACACGCTCCTTCTCCTCGTGCTCGGTGTCATTATCGAACTTCCTATATTCCAAGGTTTCGTCGATCTGACGTTCTTCTAACACTAGACCGCACCTGTCCTCATAAATCTCTCGGACACTCTGTCCTCATAAATCTCTCTTTATCTTGCACTCTAGACATTTCAGCTCCATATTCTCGGTGTCTGAGATAATTAAAAAGTGGAATGTGTAGCCTTGAAATCGTTAACCCACGAGGGCTTTGGACAATGAGTGACTAAGCACAATGATTGTTTTCAAACAAGAAAGGATTCCAGTGACCTTGAACCTTGACACCTTACGAGGGCTTGTCCAATGTTTATGAATATATGTAAGTCGCATCCCTCATTTATATACCCAAGTTTTCCTTGGCCCTTGGGAATCTTACGTGGAATTTTGCATCCGAAACCCCTAATTACCATGGGCCAAGGAACAATCATCCTTGGATTTCGTCATCCCTTTTTTCCCCTTAAATTCGCCCCACTTCCTTGAGGTTGATTCCGTCCTTGGACTTTGGCCTCACAAATTTTTCCACAAAGTTCTTCTTTCTCGACGGACGCCAAGAGTCCGCTAGCCTACTTGCGCCGGACGCCGGAGTCTGCCGTCCTATTGGCGCACTCCGGCACACCCGCAAGGCCAAGATGCACGGAGTCCGGCCTACCCGCACGATCGAGCCTCCCACTCCCCAATGCGACGCTCTCGCCCACGGTTTAGGGTTATCGGGCCTACCACTCCCGAGTGCGCCGTCTTTCGGCCCTCCGTGAGACTTCTCACCGGTGAGTGCACGATGGCGTCGTGCAATCCCGACCTCAGAATCGTGAAGCTTGAGAAACCGCTTTTAATTTTTGAAAGTGTTTCGTAGAAAGGGCCTATGTAAATTAGCCTACTTGTACCAAATATCAAAGGCTATCGCAGTCAAGCTATGTTGGAGCTTGAAATGACAACTTGCATGCAGAGAAGGAAAACTGAAGTCAACCAAGAGCAACCTTTAGAATAAACCACATCCTTGTAGAGGCAGGTGAAAACCAAGCGTGGGATGAAAACAATCACTACTATTCGAAGTTTTGAAAAGGATGGAGACCCCATTAAAAGCGTTGAGCGTTTTTTTAGAGGACTTAGCTTTCTCTGAAGGAGAAGCTCTTTTGCCCACCAAAATTTTCAAACCTCCTAGGAGCAAAGATTTGCATAGTACTAAATTGCAATCAAGAATGTAGGTCACTAGAATGAAGGTGGCAGATAGTCTAAAATCTTATGTGAAACGAGTCATGTTTATGCACACGATGTTTGATTTAACGTAAGCAAAAATCTTGTCACTAAAGGACGTGGACGACGAAGGTATTTTTCCAATCCATGAAGTCCATCGGCGGCAAACCTTTAACTTTGCATGGTCGGGAGTGTGCATGAGTGTAAGTGTTACTTCAGACAGCGAGTCTCTATTGCCCTTAAAAGGGCCCGCTCGACGGTAATCCTTTAGAAGGCGGCGACAGCAGGTGACACTTCTTCCTCGTCTGCTGTGGTTTGTAGGCCATTTGCTCTTCCTGCATGTGATGTTTTGGGAGCAGTAGGTATCTTTAGGTAGGGAGCTTAGCCCCTCCTTTTCATCTTGACCCTTGGGGTGTTCCTTGATTGTTCCTTGCTAGATGGGCTTTTTCCCATCATTTTTTCCTTAAATAAAATATACTTACGGGATAAAAAAAAGAAATAAAAATCTCCACTCTCCAAGACTGAATTAATAATCAAATATATAAATTAAATTAAAATATATAAATTAAATAAACCCTAAAAATTATATAAATAATATATTAATATATATAAATTTATATAAATATTTAAGTAATATATAAAATTTTATGATAAGGATGGCTTTTAGAAGAGGAAAGGAATTTTATTTAAGTCCACTAAGGACGAATTTCCATCATGGACTGAAATATGATAATTATATATATTATATTAAAATAATCTAAATAAATATAAGGATAAAATTCAAACAAGACAAACAATCTTCAATCAATCAACAATGTGAATGAAAATGCGTGTGCTGTAGAGCTCCCCTAGTTCCGCATGCCATGTTCTTACTTTATGTATGCGCCACGGCTATTTTGCGCACCGGTAAAAACTAAAACCCTGGATAGTCCAAGGGGAGTATAGGTATGATAGAACATCCCAATCCCAAGGCGGAAAGTAATTTGTACGTAACTGCAATATGTGAAGCTTGTTTAGTGGTGGAAGCAAGATCCCATACTTCTGCTGTTCCTGGGAGCCTTCTGTCATGAATACCCTGTCATTGCCATATCGATGGTCCGCATTCCATGATCGGCAGCCAGGTTGGGGCCAGTGTGCAGACCAAGGCTATGAAGGTGCTTGTCCAGCTGAGTCTGTGGACACCAGGTATCTGACACAGGCAAACAGGCCATCGTCTGGGCTTGGTGCCACAGATTTCTTGAATCTGGCCTGAATTGTGCAGGATTAGGTCACCGCATATCGGAGAATCGGTAGGGAAGGGAGCAAGGCACAGCCAGGAGCAGGGCCGAGGCGGAGGCACTTTTAGGTTTGACGGCCCATGATTGTCGGCAATGGCTTTCAGGAGGCTAGGCTCGCAGACCTGTAGACGGATTAGCAGACGGCCTCTTCAATCCTTCTCCTTCTCCGATGTGTTTGCTTTCGCTGGATCCGTTCCAGGCGCAGCGGAGGAGGCTGCTGCCGTGTCTAGTTCCCACGTGCTGGAATCGGCCTTCCAATGCACACGCTCGCGGTGGGTCATTTGGAGGTCGCATTGCGGACCTGCATTGTCTGACAGCGGGTCCAGGGAGAAGGACAGCCAGGTCCAGGAGGAGGCGGAGGGTAAGTTCGTGAGGAACTTGGACAGGGAATTTGGTTTTGCGGGAAAACGGTATGGAGCTTGGAGGAGCTTTCCTGTGGCGGAGGGGTTGGGATCTGCCAGGTTCGGTGGGAACATGAGGTGGTTTTCGTCTTCGACAAGAGTTTATGACCAAGCTCTTCAAACCGCGGTCTCGCATGCCACTGCAGCAGGCTACAAAGATGAGGAGGAAAAGGATGTGCCTAAAGTCCGGAAGGCTGAGGCATCAGCTGAAGAGTGTGATCAAGCTGTGGTCGGGCTCACTTCTGCATCTGCCAAGGCTAAAATGAAGCAATCTCAGGAGCCTCCTAAGAAGAACGACATTGGAATGGCGCGGAAGTTCTGGAACATGATTCTTGGGATCGGCCCTGCGCTGAGAGCAGTTGCGTCCATGAGCAGGCAGGACTGGGCAATCAAAATCTCGGGGTGGAGGAAAGCTTTCTGGGCGGAACTGCAGCATTACTGGGTGGGAACCAAGCTGCTTTGGGCGGATGTAAGGATTTGCGTGCGTCTTCTTTCAAAGTTGGCCGCTGGGAAAAGCCTGTCTCGCCGAGAGAGGCAGCAGCTTACCCGCACCACTGCAGACATCTTTCGGCTTGTGCCTTTTGCTGTTTTTATCATTGTCCCGTTCATGGAGCTGTTGTTGCCCGTGTTCCTGAAATTGTTTCCAAATATGCTGCCATCAACATTCCAAGACAAGATGAAGGAGCAGGAGGAACTGAAGAAGAGGCTGAATGCCAGGATACAGTATGCAAAGTTCTTGCAGGAGACTGTAGGGGAAATGGCAAAGGAGTTGAAAACGTCAAGAACTGGGGACCTGCAAAGGTCTGCCAAGGACTTGGATGAGTTCATGAGCAAAGTAAGGAAGGGAGTTGATGTGAAGAATGAAGAGATTTTAGGTTTCGCCAAGCTCTTCAACGATGAACTGACGTTGGACAACATCAGCAGGCCTAGACTTGTGAGCATGTGCAAGTACATGGGCATACAACCTTATGGAACTGATGCTTACCTTCGCTTCAGCCTACGCACAAAGCTTTCCGGGATCAAGGCAGATGACAAAATGATTCAGCAGGAGGGTGTGGAGTCGCTGTCAGAGTCAGAACTCAGGGCTGCTTGCAGGGAAAGAGGAATGTTGGGCCTGGTTTCTGTTTCTGAGATGCGGCAACAGCTACGAGATTGGCTGGACCTATCTTTAAATCACTCTGTTCCTTCATCTCTTCTCATTCTCTCAAGGTCCTTTGTAGTCACAGGAAGGATAAGCCGTGAGGATGCTATTGAAGCAGCACTGTCCTCTCTTCCTGAGGAGGTGGTTGACTCCGTGCAAGCCACAGTTCCCAGTGAGGATGCTTTGGCTGATGCCAAGCGAAAGCTGGAATTGTTGCATGAACAAGAGAAGCTCATCAAAGAAGAGGCGGCCAAGGAGTTAGAGCAACAGAAGCACCTCAAACCAGAGGTCAGTGAGCGTCTACGGCAAGAGGTTGATGTCACGAGTGCAAAGGATGCTCGGGAAAAGGCGAAGCTCAAGGCTGAAGAGAAGCAGGAGCAGTTGTGCAAGATCAGTAGTGCCCTTGCTGTACTGGCATCGGCATCCTCTGTGAGCAAGGAGCGTGCAGACTTTTTGAACCTCGTCAACAAAGAGATCCAGCTGTACAACAGCATGGTAGAGAAGGAAGGTACCAAAGATGAGGAGGATGCGCGGAGAGCCTATCATGCTGCCAGAGAGGACAGTGACCATGCAGCAGAAGTTGCATCTGGCTCCAAGGTGTCGGCTGCCCTTGTTAGTCGAATTGATGCTATGCTTCACAAACTAGAGAAGGACCTGGACGAAGTTGATGCCAAGATCGGCGATCGGTGGCGAGTACTTGATAGGGATTCTGACGGGAAGGTGACTCCAGAAGAAGTTGCAACAGCTGCCATGTTTTTGAAGGACACCCTGGGTCAGGAGCCAGTACAAGAACTTATCAGCAATTTGGCCAAAGATCCGGAGGGTAAGATCCTTGTCGAGGACATAGTCAAGCTGGGTGCTGCAGCGGATTTGAAGGACGTGGCCGAACAAGAAGTGTTACGTCACCATTTCTCTTAGTTTCATCTGTGTATGAACAATTGTGTTGCGAGCACTTTGCATCCTGCTCCAATTATTACGGACACTTCTTCTGTGGGCTTATCCGCAAGTCAATTGTATTGGTAAGAGATCATTCCTTAGTTCATTGGATGTGATCCACCAGGACGGACATGCCGCCCACCTTGCCCCTAGCGCTACCCGTTCGGCGCCTCTCTCGGCTAACAAACCGACCGGATGCAACAAACGGAAGGCCTTAAATGTGAGTGCGATGCCATATACTGAGACGCAAAATGTGAATGTGAACGACTGTAACAGTTCCTGAAATCCCGGCAGCCTAAGATCCTCCAACCTTTACGGGGAACAATAACAAGCCTAGCAAGATTGTTGTCAGAGGGACAGTGACGTTGTCGTCGTACTTGGTCGTTAACGGGAGGGACTCAACGATAGTGGCCGCAAGGGCAATTGCAGCCACCTTGGGAAAGGCCTCAACCACGTCCAGCTGGAAGAAGCCCCAGGCGGAGAAGTACCACAGAAACCTGGGACAAAAACATGTAGGTGAACAGTCGGAGTTGAAGAAACAGAGAACCAATCTTCACTTGCAGCAGAAACCGTCGTCATCCAGCAGTAGCAAGAAGGATTCCCACACTTACCCCACAGAAACCAGGAAGCCGAAAGAGCACATGGCCAAGCTCCCAGCCCAGCTTTTATCTGCGTTGTATGGAAGCTTGAGTCCCCCGTATCGTCGACCCACTATGTCTGCAACACCTGCAAGATTGGAAGCAGGCTACCAATGTAAAACAATGGAGGTGGAGAGCATGTGTGCATGCAGAAACCGCGGTTAAGAGTCCACAAGTGTTACCATCCCCGCCGCACATCATTGCCAGGGAAATCACGCCGATGGGCGAGTCTCTCCAGAATAAAATGGTGCTGACCGTCAGGACGATCAGGTAGTAGAAGGGACCCCGCAGCAGTTCTCTGCACCCAAGAACATCCACCTCCACTCAGTGCCTGACCTGCTGGGCCAAAGAGTAGTCAGGGATGACAAAGCTTTCGTTGCTCCACTCAGGCCAAGGCTTGCAAGAGCATGCCGAGCTCATATTGCCCAGAGACTTACTTCGGGTCTCCTTCTCGGCTCATGGAGGCCACAAGACTCTCATTTGCTTGAATCCCCACGGCAGCGACGAGGAATCTCACGATGTTGACAAGGGGGACCAGTGCTGCAGTGTACCGAGCTCCTGGAGACAAACTAGTAGAGACGACGCACAGACTGTGTGAGGCCAAGTTCGTCCCCTCTGCCGAAAGAGCTACTACAAGAACCATGACATGATGAGCACAGCACCTGAAGAGAGGCCAACATGCCAGGTAAAGGAGGCCTGATGAGATGTGCACTAGCTTTCTGCTCAGCTTCTGTCACACAGCAAGCAACTGTCTCAGACCATGCACGCATGCACATGAACATGCAGTGACTTGGAGACACGGCTGGCTCCTGGCACCCTCAAACCACCACCAACACGTACTCGCTCAACGATCTTCCGCTGGCCAAGGAATCCGAAGATCTTCACCCACACAACCGCTCCCACCAGAACCAGCCCCATAGCGCCCAAGTCCTGCGGGAGGTCAGAGAATTGAAAATGCGGCTCCGCAGACACTATCTCCCGCCACTCCTGCTGCACCGAGGCCTGTTGCCCGCTGCTGCACTGCGGCCTGGCCACACGTCCCGTCCCAGCGGCATTTTCCTTCCGAAGACCCCAACAGCCGCCGGCTCTCCCCTTCTTCCACCCCGCTGTCTGGAATCCTCCTCCAGCCGAAGCCACCAAGCTCCTGAATTGGCGCCAGCTGCTCCCATTATCCTGGAGCCTACAATCTTCCACTCCACACAGCTCCGCGAACGCAGCCCTGCAGCATTCCGCGCAGCCCAAGGCAGAGGAATCCACCCAACCCCACCGGCGAGGGCGCGGGAGCTCCGGAAACACCCACCACTGAGGAACAACAGCTCGTGACCGGGCCTGCAGCACACGTCGTTGCGGGAGAGGAACAGCAACAGATTTCAACGACTGCTGCGCACACGACCAGCACGAGGGACCAGGAAGAGGCACAGCGTCGTGGCACATCTTGAGCTGAGGAGACGGCAACGAGAGACGGTTGGAGGCCAGGAAGCTGGCGGCCATAGCTACTGAGCTCTCTTTGCATTAATCTTATCTTTTACTCATCCTGTTCATCGGTTGAGTATGTACTGCTTTGCATCTTACCCGTCTCTCGTTTCCGCCTGATCCGTGCCTCCGACACCGCCCATTTCCTCCTAACTTTCAGATGCATTTTCCTCGCACAGTACGGAAGAGCAGGACACAGATGTTTCAAGATTATACAGTTAGCTGCAGAGACTGCTTTTCAGACTGGAGATTGAGGTTCTTCATCCTCAAGTAAGCTTTCATGAAGCCGTCCAGGTCCCCGTCCATGATGGCTTGCACGTCTGAAGTCTCTACACCTGTTCGCAGATCCTTCACTAGCTTGTAGGGGTGGAATACATAGTTTCTGATTTGCTGGCCCCATTCTGCTTTGACAACGTCCCCCCTTATTTCTTTTATCTCTGTGGCTCTCTGCTCTTCTGCTATGACGAGCAACTTTGCCTTCAAGTACGCCAGGGCTTTAGCCTTGTTTTGCAGCTGGCTTCGCTCCTCTGAAAAGAAGGAGCAGGCATTGCGTTAGGTGGGGGTGGTAGGTGTGCAAGGGTGGGATAGGGAGGGCGGTGGTGAGCCAGGAGAGACACAAACCTGTACAGCGCACTGAAATGCCGGTAGGAATGTGTGTGATCCGAACCGCAGTTTCGACTTTGTTCACGTTCTGCCCTCCTTTTCCTCCTGCTCTGGATGTGCTGATCTCGAGGTCGGTCTCAGGAATGTCTACTTTGAGGGACTCCTCCTCGATAAGAGGCATGACTTCCACTCCTGCAAAGCTTGTCTAGAGAAGTGGCACAGAAGTCAGCATCTCAAGAACGTTTTCTCTGGTATGTCTTTGATATGGAGAGAGTGTACCTGCCGCAGACCCTTAGCATTGAAGGGAGACTGTCGAACTAGCCGATGAGTCCCTTTCTCGCTCGACAGGTAACCGTAAGCAAAACGACCATCCAGTTCTAAGGTGGCAGACTTGATTCCAGCTTCTTCGCCTTCCGAGCTCTCGACTATCCTTGTTTTGAAGCCCTGTTTGTCCCCCCACCGAGTGTACATGCGGAGGAGCATCTGTGCCCAATCCTGCACTGCAACAAACGGGAAGCATTCAAGTTAGTCACGACCCCAGTATTTGTCAAGGTGCTGCTTACATCCAAGGAACTTCACCACATTCAGGGACATCAAGGAAGGAGAGGCAACATGAACAGGAACCTGGGCATCAGTCCCTCCTGCTCCAGCAGAGATGTACAGGCGAGCTCCCTTCTTGTCATACTGACCACAGAGGAGCTTCGTTAACTCATAACGATCAATACCAGACCTCAGCCATTCCACTATTTGTGCTGCCTCTTCCAGGAGTGAAGCATCTGCGGACTCCACTTCGTCCAGGAGCTGCATGATCATTTGTGCATCATCCATCTGCAAGCCCAAGGTGTCTCAGTGAGCAACCACCAGAGCAGACCCCTACCATGGTGTGACTGCGCGCTCACAAGCATCCCACCTTGCTCCTGAAGGCTTTCAGAGTCCCAATATCATCCTTCAAGTCCCCAAGTGTTGACAGGAGCTGCTGCGCTTTGGCAGGGTCATCCCACAGACTTTCCTCGGCCGCTCGTTGCTCGAGGTCAGCTAAAGTGGCCTCCTGCTGAGCTAGTCCAGATGACGCCAGGATGGCCTCCACTCGAGAAGCAGCATCTTCCACGTCCTTTCTGATGCTGTAGAATTCTGACCCACACAGAGGACAACATTTCAGCACTTCATCAATCCATGTTGCTCACAGCCTAGCAGCAACAAGAGCAAAGTAAGGAGCTGACCTAGCTCACGTCCAGATCCTGTGGCTGTTTCCCCTGTCGCGGTTGACCTGGGCCGGCCAATTCTATTCGACCCATATCCATGGTTGCTGCATGAACACGCTGCACCCACCACAGGCGTGGAGATTCGACCATTCCCATAAGTTAGTCTGTCACAGGCCTCCGCACATTGTACGAAAACGCGTTGAACGTTGCTGCCAGTAATTACAGCGCAAGGAGAATATTGCAGTTTGAACACGACTGGGGCGTGTCTGCAGGGGGACGTGGGAGCGCCGAGCACAGAGAATGACCCCAACATGAGCACAATTTTGCAATTCTCACAATGGACTGACTGATACCAGAGAGACCTACGCAAGATCGAACAGCGTAGCGTCCTTGACAAAGATTGTATGCTAGATCAGCTAAAACCCTAAGGGAAAAGAGTAAAAGAGAGAGAACGGACCTGCCGAGATGCGCAACTGTGTTGGATTGGTGGAGTGGACCACCTGTGGAGGGGACCACAATCAGGCATCTGGACCTAGAGTCACAGTATATGTCTGCGCAGGATGGCGTCTTCACTCACACATTGCCTGTCCACAGCTGGAAACGAAGGGGGAAGAGGATTTCAACGAGAACACCGTTCGCCCCCAGTGAGTTACGATGGGGAATTCAGCGGCTGATGGCTCATGAGATGACTCTTTTGGTGCAGGACTCGTTCCACCGGAGAATTCATTGATTGGATGAGGATCTGTGATAGCTCATCACAAGAAAATCTCATGAGCATGTGCTCAATTTGGCAATGTTAGCACCGTTTTCACTTCCTAGTCGGACAATTGCAGACTATGAGGCCAGCTCAATGAACAGGCACAAGTGATTTTCGCAGGGGAATCTACTGGGCAGCCACTGGGGCAGGTGAAATGGCTGTTCTGAAGGACCCCTTGTTGCCACCTGGGGATGGGGATGCTGAAGCAAGGAATCCCGATGCTGGCATGAAGCCTGCAACTCAACGACCTGTCGCTGTGGATTTTCTGTTCTTGAAGCGTGTTTGGAGGTTGATGGTCATTGCCAGGGCAGGATGGGCATTTGTGCTTGTGATTCTATCAGTTCTCAGCGTGGTAGTTGTGTCCAGAGCTGGTCTGGTCATTGGCCACTTTTATCTGGCTCTCATCAACAAGGATATGCAGGTAGCGTATCGGGAGCGTAACAAAGCTTGGTTTGTTAGCTATCCATAATCATGAATATTTAGTGTGAATTCAGTTGTTTGTGTTTATCTTACACCTTTTGTGTGCTTTGCTGACAGCTTCTATGGGACGCTATTCGACTTTCCTTGTTGTGGTATGGGGCAGAGTCAATATGCAGTGCAGCACAGGTCTGGACAGCTGAGCTCTTAGCTTTACACTGGCGGAAAAACCTTACAGACGCTTGTCACCCTATTTATCTTACAGGTTCCAATCTCTGTGCACTCAACAGTCCTGTACAGATTATCGACAATCCGGATGAACGTGTGACACAAGAGTTGTATAATTTCTCTCAATCCCTTGCACAATTTATGTTGGAAACAATTGCTGCACCACTTATGATAGTATACTATACATGGTGGGTTTGGAAATATGTGGGCTGGTATGGTCCCGTTACTGTATACGTTTTCTTTGTAGTGGGTGCTACAGTTACCAGGTGGATCATCTCTCCAATTGCAGGTCTTGTTGCAAGACAAGAAAAATTGGAAGCCTTTTTCAGAATCTCCCACGTCCGGTAACATACCAAGTCTTTTCTTAGAGCTTGTCTCGGTGGACCATGACCTTGACCATGAATTTTGTCTCTATTATTCTTGTCCTCCGGCAGTTCTAATGCTGTCTGCATATTTGATGGTGACATGGATCATGCAGAATACGTAGAAATGCAGAAAGTATTGCTCTGAATGATAGTGGAGCACTGGAGCAGACTGAGCTGGAAAGAAACTTTGGAGCTGTCCTGCTGAACCAGAGAAAGCTGGTTACGAGACACTGTTGGTTAGATTTTGTAACGAAGGCTTACAGTTATCTAGGTGAGCACTTTGTTGGCTGAATTGAGCTTCTACTGGGCCCTTATTTGTGGAGTTGCGGGTGGTTTACATGCTCGTGCGCACCTGGGTATTTGCAGGTAGCATCTTGAATTATTGTGTGGTGGGACTTGCGGTCTTCGGGGGACGTTATGATCAGGGATCAAGTGGGGATGTAGCAAACATGATCAGCAACGCATCCTTCTCTGTCCTGCAACTGATTTTCAGGTATCCTTGGTCAAGTCATGTGCCTACCAAATTGCTCTATCTTTGCCAACTGTAACAGAAGCTGATAAACGAACTCTGCTCTGCAGCTTTACTCAGATCATTGAGACTGCCAAAAAGGTTTCTGATCTAGCTGGTTACACAGTTCGAGTTGCAGAGTTGTTTGAAGCACTGGACCTCCTTCCTGCGGTCTCTGATTCTTTGCCAGATACCGCTGATACTACTTCACTGAGCCCCAAGAAGTATCGGGTTGCAGAAGTCAAGGACGATTCTGCAAATGGTGGTCTGTCGGAGGATTCTGTGGAACCGGATCTTACTGAGTTTCTGGCAATTCCACCATCACATTTTCGTCTCCAGGATAGCAGGGTGCTTGAGTACTCTGTCCACTTCTCGCCATCAGAGATTCGGCACATGCTAGCTGGTGTGTTCCCTGAGGTAGACCCGAGGGCAATTTTGGTTATCACCACCTTCCAACCGGCAGCAATCAACCTTTGGCCTGCTGCCTGCTGTCTGTATGAGGACGGCTCGACGTCACGAGATGCAGAGAAGAGTAATCTGGAGGTGGGGGTACAGGAGGAGATGAGCACCTTGGCCAACCTGTTTCTTGCCTGGCAGCAAGAAGTGACTGACAGACTGAAATGTTCAGGACACTGGGCAGATGCCGTACATCCATGGACTGGGCTTCCCATTGGTACCTCTAGTCAAAGTGGGTCTTTAGAAGCTCCCTCATCCACCTCTCCGTCATCTGCAGAATCAACTGTATTGGAAGTGTCAGATGGGCCAAAGTTCAGACAGGTGGATGCTGCTCGTGTCCTTTTTGGCTACGCATCCATAGACGTTGGCTGCGGTAACGTCCTAGTCCACCCGAAGTACTTCACTCGCTGTTTTCCAGCCTCTGTGTTCACAACTGCCCCCTTGGGGGTACTGCTCTCAACAATGCAGTCCGTCCAGGAGGTGTACATATCGAAGGCAGGTTTACAGATGGGTGATGACGGTGCTGGCAGTGTGGAGGCAACTTGGGTCAGTGAGAATGCAGCTGTGCCGGGGGAGGTTGCTGCCCTTATATGTGACAACCTCACTCTCAAGATTCCGCATACCCAACAGCTGATAGTGCAGTCCCTAAGTTTGAGAGTGAAGTGGGGGGAATCCCTTCTCATCACAGGTCCAACTGGTAGTGGCAAGACCAGCTTACTTCGAGCCATTGGTGGTGTGTGGCCACTGCAATCAGGTGCTGATTCTTGCCACTATCGGTGCAATGTTCCGCTCTTGAGCATAACCCGGCCTGATGCTCCGCTCTGGTGCAGGAAGGTTCTGGGTTCCGCCTCGGCTCGAGGGGAAGGGTGTGCTGTTCATTCCCCAGACACCACTCCTAGTGAAAGGAGGCCTTGCAGCTCAGATCTGTTACCCCGACCAGGATAATTCTTCAACCGAAGTCTGCACACATCGACTTCGAGAAGCCTTACAAGCAGTGGGAATGGTCTACCTGCTCGACAAGGTGACAGAAGACTGGCAGGTTTGTCGGACCCCTCTCGATGTCATCAGGAATGGATATAGGTAACGTCTTCATCGAGGAACAGGAAGTGATTCTGATATCCGTTTGCGCTATGCAGAAACATATTGATATCGACACCCTCTCACCAGGGGAGAAGCAGAGCCTCTCGCTTGCACGCGTGCTGTACCATCGACCACAGCTCGCGATCATGGACGAAGCAACAAGCGCTTTGAATGAAGAGGCTGAGGTTAGTGATAAAGGAAGGCATCAGGTCAGGGGCACAGTTTGATCGTTTGCTAGTGCGAAAACTCATTCCGCGGCTTTAAATGATCTGCCCACAGGATCGAATTTACAAGCATATCATGAAGCTGGGTATCACGGTGGTCAGTGTGGCTCACAGACGAAGCCTCTTTCACTACCACACAAACATTCTGCAAATTCAAGGCGATGGAGAAGGTAGCTGGGCTACTAATTGATGGGAAAAAGGCCGACTAAAAGACGCAGCTACATATAAAGCCGCCGTGCTTTACATCGTGAAAGACATTACGAATCTACGTTCGCACTGTCTGTGAGCTGGATTCATAGGTACTAGGTGCACATACCTTCGTCCTTCACCTTGCGTCGCAGAAAAATCCTGTCCCTGTCACGTAGTAAAAGACAAGCAACGATACTGAAAACATTGGCGCAATGGGCTATGGAAATGAAGTCTGCCCCGTCGGAACGCGTCATTAGTAAACCGTGGAATACAGTTGCCTGGGAAAGTTTCTGTTCTATGGCAAGTGGTCCTGCGCAGGACTTCTCTTCCTTCCAAGTTTCCTCCTACCTCATCGGGCAAGATCGCCTATCACAGTCCTCAGCCAATCAGAACAGCGGGTATAACTGCCAGCGACACTGCATGTGAACTTACCTGTGCCACCACAACCCATCGGGCACTGACATGCAGAGCAAAGTTCACGGAGAGCAGGCAAATCGGCAGTCATGCGGAGAACAAACAATGACAGACGTCACCGGAATGGGCTGGAAACAGAGATATCCTGGGCGAGGAGTCTCAAATTACAAATTGGGGGACAACCCAAATAAAGGAACAAGACACTACCGTTTAACAGCAAACTTTGAAATGCAGCAGGCCTGCCATACGAGACCACCGTGCGTGAGTCCCCATCTGGGCTTGGCCCGGTTTCTATCCTGCGACTGGCTAGCCTCATTCCCAGGATAACTTGGGCGGGAACTCGAGCAACCAATAACTTAGAGCAAAACATATGCTCAAGCTGACGTTCTTCTCCAACATTGAGTAAAGGTTGGCATGGTTCCTACATCTGCCTTACTAGAGATTTCCTACCTTCTGATACATGGCAGAAATAACGGGATCACAAAGCCAAACCACCAGACATCCCAATTTCCACCCTTCATCTGAAGCAGAGGCCACCAGATAGATAACTAGCAATGATGACACTGGTATGTACAATCATCTATCGGACTTGGTTTTGAAACCTCTGGAGATATATATGTATGCACTGCGCATGTCAGGCCCGTCTTGAATTATTTCGTTTCAAAGCTGACCTTTCTAATGAGGAGATGAATTTTCGGAGGTGGCGAATATATTCTGGATAAAGCTCAAGGTTGCAGTGACCGCCACCTTTCAGCCATAGAGGTTCATACTTTTCCTTACAGAGATCCCACAGCTGCTTTCCATGTGAGCAGTCAACAACCTCGTCAGCCGTTCCCTGTAAACAAGCGCACCAATTCAAGCAACAAGCATTAGGTCCACAAGCTGCATAGCCTGAAATTTGCTCAGGCCGTCACTAAAATCTGAATGATTTTAAGATTCAAAGTGGCCTGGAAAAGGACTCACGTGCATGATGAGTACAGGGCATGTGACCTGCCCAATTTTGTCAATGTTCTGCAAAGTAACAAGGAGAGCATCACATCAGATATGCATCGCTTCAATTGGGCAGTCGGAGAGGGAGTTCAGGAGTGGGAGGTTTACTTTGTAGATGTCAAACCAATAAGTTCTCTTCACAGGGTACATAACCCTCAAGCCTGAAAGGATTGGACTATGCAGAACCACTGCTCGCAAGCGGGGCAACCGAGCTGCCAAATCCAACGTCGGTCCACTCCCCACAGACTGTCCATACAGGACAACATCTTCTTGCTTCGCTCCATACTGCTTGTGGAGACAGTCGTAAGCTGCTTCGATGTCGGCATACGTGTTCGGTTCAGTCGGCTGTAAGCATAAACGAAGGAAGTGTCTCAGCACTTTCTTAAGTTCCAGGAGACGTAGCCCCTGAAATCAATTGAATCCACACCTGACACACTATCAAGAAAAGCTAACCTTTCCAGAAGACGCTCCGTACCCGGTATAATCGTACCTACACAATTCAAAGAACAAAACAGGCGATTACGCCGGGCCGGAAGAAGGAAGCCGCGCAAACCGCGTTGCAATACAGTCCCGGAAGCTGGCCAAAAGGTGTACAGAAAAAATACCCTAGCACATTGACATGAAGATGCACACTGAGCTCCACAAACAGCTCGTACATTTGCCCCAAATCAGCTGCATTCCCATGCGAGTAGAGCAGCGTGAGCGTCGCGGACGGGTTGCGCACATACAAGGCTATGATATCCTGCGCCCGCTTAGTACGCAAGCGCAGCACATCCACGTTGTCTCGCAGCGGGACGTCGGCAAACCTCAACTTCCCCGTCAGCTCATCAGTCACCACCCTATACGACGGCGGATTGGGAGGGAAAAATGCAAATCTAGCGGCCACCGAGGATGTCACTGCTCCCATCCCTCCCTACCACAGGAACCCCTGGCTTCCTCGATCTGGCCACTGCTCTGCTTTGCTATCCACCGCAAACCCTGCCTCCTACTACAGAAACTAAACGCCGCTCCAAACGTCCCAAATTCCTTGCAGCTCTCCCCCTGCGCAGCAAACCTAGAGAAGAGGAAGGTGCAACGGCCCGGCCCTGGCCAGATTGCTCACATAGTCACAGCCGCACGCCGGGCTGACCGAGAGCCCCGCTTCCTCCGCGCTCCGCGGCCTCCATGGACGCGATCGCGGAGCAACTACGGGAGGCGCCAGTGCGTGCGCATGGCCGCGGGCGGATCTACAGCAAAGCCGCAGAGCACCAGAGCGAAGCGCAGAGCACCAAGATCCGCACGCGAGGTAAGAGTGCCAGACTGGGAAACGCGTCACGCGCGGAGGAGAGACGAATTTTTGAGCCCGCGCCGGAAAGAAAAAGGCAACAAGAAAGCCTTGCTTGTCCTGGTCGAGGAGGCGCATGCGCATGCCCTACTCATCTGCCTAGCATGCTTGTCCTCTTCTATTCATTTGTTGAAGGCATCATGCTCCTCACTTCCAGCCTCTCGCCATTTCGTTCTCAAACGTGTCCCGTCGGCTGCCGTTCCCCTCGCTTTGCACACCTATATTTAGACAAGGTGAAAAATCGTCATTACCTACGTATATATGCCCATATAAAATTTCTATTTCATTCTCTTACAAGTTGCTTACGCCATGGAGAGATGTGGAAGCCTTCTCATGCTCCGGGTCTCATAAGTGGACTACAAAATCTTCTTCACTGAATCAAATCAGGAAGCCTTATAAACAGGCATGACCTATTTCGTAATAATTAACAACAATGGCTAAATATTGGGTTGTGTCAATTTCAAAATAAATCACATTGTGCGAAAGTGAATTGATTAGGTTGGCCAAACGAAGGAATAATCTTAACCTCTCTTGGGCTATCTTCCAAATTGGATGATAGTAAATGGGAACACTCGAAGATAGGGCACAGCCCATGAATGTAGCTGGCTACGAGTGTGCCAAGGTGGTGGAAGCCAGTTGGAAGCATAGTGCCTGCAATTCTTCCAAAGCTTCACTCACAAGTCAATTGTGAGGCGTTCATCTCATTGCATGTAAGTATTTATACTGCTTTGAGTGTAGCGTAATTAATGATTACATTTGCACTTGGGCACCTGTGCGTGGTTAATAATTACATTTGCACTGAGATGGCTCCTGGCTACTTTGTGGCACAAAAATATAGTGCGCCAGAAGCAACAGGTCATGGCTATATTGTGGTAAAATCGTAGAGTGTAGAAGAAGCATGAGGTTGCCAATGTTTCTGGAGAATTACAAGCTTTTATCGTAGAGAAAGTGTTGGTTGTGCTTAATACGCGATGAGCAAGTTGCTTTCGTTTGCATCTAGATGTTTGCCTTGATTTGTTTTGTTTGATTGTTTGTAAAGAAAGTGTTCAATTTCCTTGATTTCTTCGTTGTCACTCGTCTTTTTCTTTGCACTTTTGTCTAAATGTGAATATCCAACACTATTCATTATACAAGGCAAACTACACCTATAAAGACAATCCTCATAAAAAGATATAAAAAGTTCGTTTTCATCTGTCGATGGAGCAAAACTTAGGCTGGTCGAAAAGCCTACATTATGGAGGCAACAAGGGTTGTTTATCAAGGGTTGTGCTAAAGCCTACCACACCCATAAGAACGGTGTAGGCCTTCCCTATCATGTGTGGTGGCTTTCTTCCAGCAAAGTGTTTCCATCACTCTACAGAGTTATTTTCAAGACGACTTTGAATACGGGACATGTTGCATCTTCAGCTCTGGTGGTAAGTAGGCCCTTCTTATCCTAGATTAGGACATCTTGGGGGCGGTATGTACCTTTAGGGTAGACACTCGTGGAGGCTAGTCCCCTTTTTGGCCGGGGCCCTATTGTGGGTTGTTCTCCAACGCTTTGATATAGATAGATAGATTATAAGATTTATTACATGCTGCATGTCTCACACATAGATGGACTTTCCATCTCTGTTTATTTTATAAAGTCTCAAATAATCCTCTGTTTCTAGTAGAGGCAATATTGCACTCAGCTATATAATCTACAATCTTTCCTTTCCATACAGATTACCTAGTTGAAAGGTATTTGTACGACGGATAAGAATGTTGTGGGATTTGATGGTGACACATACACGGCAACATGGGCTGCCCCTTTTTGGCCCTTCCTTCGGGTACCTAGTCGTCGTCGTGGCTCCGTCGGCCTTTTTCCTTTTAGCCCCAGCCATAGGTACGTGACCATTTACGGGGTTATGAAGTATCCATTTATTGTTTTGAGCCGTTTACGTATGTAGATGGTAGGGCCTGGCCTGCGGGAAGCACGACCTTGAGCTGCAGCTCTTATGCTGGAATGGATGTAAAGCTGATGATTGATAGAAAGCATGATGTGATCGAATATTGCCGCCATTTAAAGATCCAGGTGCATACATATGCAGCTGCAGCCATTGAAGCAGGGGAATCCGTGTCTTCTCTGGGCCCTCGAGGTTCTGTCCCCAGATGCAAATCAAGCAGCCAATCTTTTCTGTTCTGGCGAGCCGGTTCCCCGATGAGGAATAGGATTAGAATAGTCGAGGCCGGCGGCCATGGTTGAAACCTGGAGAATCGTTGTATGACACAGGCGAGCGTCCTGCCAAATCAGCTGATACTGCATACCAATTATGTGCCACGCAAACCATGCTTGCATGGAAGTTCGAGTCCATGCGCATCCCGTAACATTAGAACCACTTGTTGCGTCCATAGGGAACTTGCCTGCCTTGGTCTCGGACTCCCACGCGGCGCCGTTGAGCTGCATCACCTCAAGTACTCGAGTATGACGCGCTCGGGAAGGTGAGTTAATTGCTAGTGGTCGGCATCCGCCAAGCTCCAGGCAGATTAGAGCCGCTCGCTTTTTTGAGGACTCAGGATTTTTGGAAACCTAAGCCGAGTGTCGTAGTGCATGCGGGGCATGCTTGTGCCAAGTTCGACATGATGCACAGATGGCTTCACACTGGACGAGATTGCATGTGCTGCTAACAATGAGTACCCCGGATGTGGAAACCAGCAGGCGAGGATCTCCTCGGAATTAGCTTTCCTGAAGCTGGTGGCTCCCATGAGGGTAGACTGAGAGGACAAAGCTCTTCTACCTGCAGGTCCTGATTCAGAAGAGGATCTCCTGCATGTTACTCTTGACCGCTGGTTGTCGAACCCTAGTCTCTGCTCGCGTTTGCACCTGCCAGGCCTTCTTCCTGCACAGCGGCCTAAAGAGAAGGCTTCTTGGCCTGTGTCCTGATGGCAAAACCTTGCGAGACATTCCTCAAGTCACATAATTTTGGACAAGTCCGGTTGCACTCTCCTAACATCGCAGCAATGACGCACGAAGAAGGAGGGAATTACGATCTGCAAGCTCATTTGTATCCCACTGGCCCAGCAAATCAGCTTACGGCACCGGCCCAGGTTCAGGACTACTCCCCTTCCCACAAGGCTCAAGGGCGGCAGCAGATACATGGCCATCTAGCTCCCCACTTGACCCGCGCATCTGACGAAGCAATTGCATATCCTGCTTGTCTTATCCTGCGTTTCACATGGTTCTGAAAATATGAAAGACTACATGAAGGCGTATGGTTAACCTCACGAGCATGCGAGCATACATACGTAGGCTGTGGTTGCACAGGAACCCCTCCCGTGTTCACGAAATTCAGGCATTCTTGGCAGCGGCAGGACGTATTTGAGGAGGGACAATTCCGTGGAGAGGGGGCAGAGTTTTTAGGGTACCTAGCCTACTTACAGCAAGAAATTTGCATATGCAAGAGATTTGTAACCATCAAAGCAAGTTGCACTGTTCCTATTGTATTCCCCTGTACTTGAACGTCCTGTCCTTTTGGGAAATCCAGAAGTCCTTCTGATAGAGATGAAGTTCTTGCCGCAAAGTGTCCACTGCACTTCGGTGTAACAGAGATGTAGCTCTTACCGCACTGTGGCCGGAGTTTCTGTACAGCATGAACGGGTTAGCATGGATTTAATCGTACCTTGGATGTAATTGATATGGACCATGGCTACAGGCACATTCAAACTGTAGACGTCCACTGACATCAGAATGTGCCATTGCACATGGACGAGGACAACCTAGCAGAGCTGTGCAATGCCGTCAACAGCCCAGGTGGTTCTCAGTCAGGTCAAACATTTCCTGCCTATGGAAGGAGTATGGGAGCTTCAGGTCATCCCACGTCGTCTGCACATAGTCGTGGTTATGGGAAACGGGAAACCTCGAATCTTGATGGTATTTTAGACGAAGGGCACCTCGACGACGGAAGGCAAAATCATATCGAATGACATTGACCATGCGGCGAAAATGGGAGCTGGTCATACCGATGAGACATAGCTTGGGCTTAGAGAGAAGGCTTCTTCGCCTGTGTCCTGCTGGAAAACCTGTGGAGACATTCCTCAAGTCACATAACTGATAACCCTAAACCCTAAGCCCTAAACCCTAAACCCTTTGACACAAACACGGAAAATGGAGGGGACAACCAATTGAAATGCAAAGACAAGGGCAGTTGAAATGAAACATCCGCTGCTAAGTTCCCGTCTTCCCGGCACAGCCCTTGCATGAAACCAGAACTCTGCCGGCAACATTTTCCATCAGTCTCCATCACCATGGGTTTCCTAGCTATGACAGTCAGCATCAGAAACGCCATGGAGCCTGGAGCGGGTAGAATGCAACTAATGCTGGATGCGGTGGCCAAATGAAATGCACGTCCCGAGGCGGTTTTTCGGGGCCAGGCTCTGTTGCTGGAAGGCCGGGACTCGATAGCTACCATTCGCCAGACTTCCGGTCAGGAATGCCCTCCTTGCAGAACAACTCGTACAAGACAGCTTGTTAGACGGACGCGCACTTTGCTGGCCGGCCCTCCAAAGCTTGCTCCCAGACGAGTTCTCCGGGCATGGACAAGTTTCCGAGTTACAAATCCGCCACAGCTCATCAGTCCGCACGGATTTGATCCGTGTGCACATGGCACAGACAATGTGCGCGCAGATCAGGGTTTAGTCACATACATACGGTGGTTTCTGTTGCAACAGCGATCGTGCGGACGCCCGCGCCGCATGTGCGTTGCAGCATGCTCCTTGGCACAAAGCTGGCAAGGACGACGTGGCCCCGTTCTCACGAACCGCGCTCACAAATCGAGGCGTCGACTTGGTGTTTGCGGCTCAAGAAAGGGGCACACGAGCGGGCCCCCGGCTCGCCATTTTTTTTCATTTATTTGTTCAAAACAACCGCCGGGCGTTCCCGCCCTCCCAGGACGTCTTGGCAGCTTTCCGGCGCAACCGGCGGAACCGGCCCAGCCGGTCAGTGACGGTTACGCCTCCACGGTGGTTGGAGCCGGGGCCGACGACACGGCCGCACCAGCAGACGCAGCGCGACGGGCTACCCCACACACCTACTAGATCTGCGCCATGTCACATGCGCGCGCCCTTCAAATAATTCCGCCTTGCCGCGCGCGCGGTCGGCGACTGCCGGTCGCGGCCCGCGACCGGCCCCGGATTCTTGTCCTAATAAGAAACGCCCCCGCGCTGCCCGAACGCGGCTGCCCGCCCCCGCGATTCAGCCGGTTGACCCGCTCCAATTATTGTTTTGTTTGAAATTAGCGCCGAAGCACGCAGGCTCGGAGCCGAGGCAGCAGGTTCAAACGAGCGACGATCCGGGCCGGGGCGGGTCGCTGCCCGGGCTGCCCGTTCTGCCCGGGCTGCCCGCTGCCCGGCCGCGCCACTGAGACGCACGAAGCGAGCGGAGCGCCGGGAAGAAGCAGCGAGCGAGCCGGACGACAAGTCTGAAGACGCAGCCGAGCCCGGCCAGCCACCAAGATCCTCCATCTTTGTATTATCCGTGTGTTGCCCAATTTCTGTTGCATCTTGCCTCGCCTCGCCCCGCCCCGCCGGCAAGCCTGGTCCCCCCGGGATCGCTTCCTTCCTGCTTCCAGCCTTCCGGGCTTCCAGCCTTCCAGGTGGAGGTGGTTGGTATCTGGATCCCCCGCTCCCCCTCGGGATCGCAAAGAAGGGTGCTTGATCCGCCCCCCAGGCCCCCGCGCACCGCATTGCTCACCTCTGGGCTGCAGCATTCTGCGATTTCTGGGGAGGGGGCCCCGCCGCGGGCATTGGCGATTTGGGTTGTTCGGGGGCCTGCAATTGGGGGCCGGGGATTTGGGGGTGAGGCATTTTTGGTTCGCGGTGGGGGCAGGATTGGGTTGGGATTGGGGGAGAAGGTTGTGGGGATCTGGGTTGTGAGGTGGGGGCGGAATTGGGCTTCGTCGACGCGGATCGGGGTTTGTGCTGCGGGAGGGTGTTGAGCTGGGTGGGATTGAGGGCTGCAGCGGGAGCTGCAGAGATGGCGTAGTGGGGAGCGAATTGGAGCAGAGGTTGTCCAGGTTAGTAGTTTCCGGGAGGCCTGACTTGATGCATCCAGGCGGATGCAGGTGCTGCTCTTGTGGGGTGATGAGTGATGGGGTTGTGGTTGGACGCGGCGAGTTGTTGTAGGAAGCGTGCATGACGGCTATGGCAGCAGTGTTGTGATGGCGCCCATTGAGATGGCGTCCATGACTACGGCATTTGATGCAGATAGTTCGTTTCTTTATCCAGACAGGAGTGCTCTCGGGTATGAGAAGCAGAAGGGGCAGTTTTATGGCTCTTCTGGAGACAGCCAAGGGCGAGTGCGCATGGTAGAAGCAGAGGCTGCGGGTGACAACATGGTCCCGGAGGGCGGTGGGCATGCCAGGAAATTGAGTGATGTCCAGTTGGCGTCTCGCAGGGCCGAGGAGGCAGGTGCGTGTGTGTTTAGGTCTCCTTGTGTATTCGATGCTGAGGGACGTGGCATGTTGATGACCCTGATTGTCTCCAAGTGTGATGGTTTTCCGTGGGCTCATTTGGTTGATCAGCAAGTAGAAGAGCACAGGCGGCGGCATGGCTCCAGAGAATGGTTGGAGCGTTAGACCTGTCTGCTGAACCCTCAGAGGAGGAGCTCAGACTGTGTCTGAGAAATGGCATGGTGCTGTGTAGCGTTCTCAACAAAGTACACCCTGGAGCAGCTGTGAAGGTAAGCATCATGCTGATTGCAGGCACTAGAACTTCATTGAATTCTAGCCAGAATATACGACTAGAACTTCATTGAATTCTAGGCTCTAGTCGTATATTCTGGTCATCGGCGACAAAGATCTGGATTCTGGGTCCCTGATGGTAGGGTTTGCTTGCCATGTCAATCATTAACTCGTGATTTTCCACGGTGTCAGGTTGTTGAGAACCCAACGCCCTCGACTCCAGAAGAGGGTGCACATTCTGCGTACCAGTATTTTGAGAATGTCAGAAACTTCGTGGTGGCAGTTGAGGAAATGGGTCTCCCAACATTTGAAGCATCTGATCTGGAAGAGGTATTTGGAATGATATCTTGAACCTCCATATTGGGATCTGAGCCTAATCCTGTGTGAGCTCGTACCTACATATTCACACAAATGTGTTAATCACATCTATATAGTTGGTGGTAATAAGTACTGGCGTTCTTGCAGGTTAGCTATCTCCCAGGGTCATCGGCAAAAGTAGTAGACTCCGTGTTAGCACTGAAGGCATACCATGACTGGAGACTAAGTGGTGGAACAGGATTCTGGAAGTACAGCGGTCCTGTCAAGTCTCCGCGAATGTCTGGTGGCAGAGGCTTCTCTGGATTGACATCTAATGGTGTTGTCAAGTCACCGAGTTTACTGAGCCAGACAAACATTGCCAGGCCAAACAACAGCCATCGCAAGAGATGGCCGGTTCTAGATTCTGATGGTCATGAGGATGGAGAACTGTCATCACCTGACTCTGCTGACCTGAACAACTATAAGGCTGGAAGAGCACTGGCTCTGCCCCAAGGCAATGGTTATCACCGACTAAATGGATCTGCTGATGCAGCCCTTGAAACTGAAGCCCTCAACGGCCCTGTGTCAGGTTTGAAGAATAAGAGACTGTGATGATGGCATGTTAGAGCCTCATAGTTGTGCTTCATAAAATTGTTTCTTGACAAATTTCAAGAGACTGTCTCTCGACTATTGTCAAACCGGGTGCGATAATTTGGCTGTTTCTGTACTGCAGAATCTACTGCCACGTGGATCCAACACATCGGCTTCAGGATTCGTGAAGTTCTGCAAGGGAAAGCGAAGCGCATCGAAGGCTTTCCTGGATCAGATGACAAAGAGAATTCTGGAGCAATGAACATCTTTGATGTATGGCAGTTTGCTGTCGTCAGTATTGCCAAAGCCAATGATTTATTATGTGCAAAAGCCAATGCTGTTTATTCAGCTCCTGACTTTCTTCATGCAAACTTCCTTCAGGATGCACCGTCACAGTCTCTGCTGAGTCTTGTGAGTGCAATCATTGGGGACAAGCATCCAGAAGAAGTGCCCATGGTATGTTTACCTATTCCCTTGCCATTTGCAGATCGGCTTGGCAATGAGCTTGTTTTCTTACGGAGCACTGGTGGAATGTAATCATTAATGGTTTGTCTGTCACATGCAGCTTGTTGAATTTATCCTACGAAAGGTTATGGAGGAGTTTGAAAGGCGACTGCAAACACAAGGGGAGCAAATCAAGAAAGTAAGTGATGAAAGCAGGATGTGCATGTCAACAGTTCTTCAGATACTCACTCACAATTAGGTACTCTTCCAGATGACAAGTGCTCTTAAGGAGATCCTTACAAGGGAAGAAAAGCTTACATCAAGGGCCAAGGTTCTTGAAGCACTTGCTGCTGGTACTGGCGAGGAGGTTAAGGTAGTATCACATACGTGTATTTTTTTTTAAGCAGTCTCTAGCATGAAAGGTACGCCTGACATGATATGTTGGGTTTCTGATTGCATTGTGTTCTGGCAGTTGGTCTCTAATCATCTTCAGCAAGTCAAGGTGGGTCCCACAACTAGTCATGCGAGTCTGCAAGAAGCTAGGATTGTTGAAGCTTGTGCTTGTGTTGTGTTTGAACTGTTGCATTCAGAACAAGGAACCGTTGGCCACTCAAGTAGTGAAGAACATAAACATCCCCAGAATCAGCTCTGTTATTGCTGATTGTTTCAAAGAGTTTGGTCTACCAGATCAAGGGATGCAGAAGGACTCGCACGGCGAATCTTGCCTCTCTTATGATGAGTTGCTTTCCTGTTCTTGGGCAAGTTATGGAAGCCCCCTTTCCCCTGCGAATGTAGATGAATCGGTAGAGTCGAATGCACTTAGTCTAGATATATGCTGCCAAGTGAAAACTCCATTATTTGGGTGGCCACCCTCTCGGCATCTGGATGAACAGTCTTTAGCCAAGAGCTCACCTTGGTTAAAGAGCTTGAGTCAAGAGTTCCTCGATCTCCAAAAATATTTGCCTTTATGTCCCAGCAAGAGATCAAGAACGGTGAATAATCATCACATTTGTGCAGAAAATGATAAATATGCTTGCAACTGTAATTGCCTTGCTGCCTGCCGCTTTGCTAGAGATAAGTCTTGTCTTCATTGCTATAAAGTTACTGACATTGGTGTGGATGCCTTCTTCATTCTTACATGAAGATGGAGAAGAAGCACATTGAGGAAGAAAAAAGAGCAAAGGAGGAGGACATTGAAAGACTGATGAGGGAGCGAGAGGAGAAACAGATGCATGTTGATGTCCTGAGAAACGAGCTGGAGGTGATAAAACGTGCAGATCAAGAACAACAGCTTCAACTGCAGCTTCAAAAGAGAGAGTTGGAAATGGAGTCCAGAGTCAGGATAAGGAATGTGGAAAGCCAGCTACTTGAATCACAACTGAAAGCTAAGGCAGTGGAAGCCAGCTATGCCAACGAGATCAAAGGTCTGCGGAAAAAGCATAGAGACTTTGAAGGGGCTATGTGGCTTCAGGGTGAGACTATCCAGGTATGTTGTGCCTTGTGACATGGAGTAACATGCTTGAGACGGTAGTGCAGGTGGTAGTGCAGATAATCTGAGATAAGACCAGTCCCAATCCAATTGGCATGGGCAGTTTTAGAGTTTGCCTGCTCTTGTCTGATGTTGCAGGAGTTGAAGGCAGCCTCTGAAAGAACACGATTAGAAGTTGTGAACATGCAGCATTCTTGGAGTTCGGAGATTGAATCTCTAGGTTGGTGCATGCTTGTGACCCCTTTTGTTGGATGTGTCCAGCTTGACTCTGTACTTGGTTGACTTTAAAGTTTTTCTGCCAACACTTTCCTTCTGCAACTCCTTGCACTGTAGGGACGGAAATGCTGAAGATGGCTCAAGCTGCCTCAGGCTATCACAAGGTTCTTGAAGAGAATCGCCAACTGTATAATGAAGTACAAGATCTGAAGGGTAATTCTGATGTCATTGGCAGATTATCAAAGGACAAAGGGTCCTAAATTGGTTCTTGCTATGGTGGTTCAACCTTATGATACCACAAGCTTGGCCCCAATTTTCACGCAGGAAATATCAGGGTCTACTGCCGTGTACGACCTTTCCTTCCCAGCCAATCTGCCCGACAAAGCACGGTTGACTTTGTAGGAGAGAACGGTGATCTAGTGATTGTGCATCCCAGCAAGCAGGGCAAGGATGCCCGAAAAGTTTTCAGCTTTAACAAGGTCTTTGACACTTCAGCTTCTCAAGGTGAGTACTCGTTGTGCAGCAAACACCATTCTTGAGCCCCTTGTCTAGTTCAGGAATTTGAGGGATAGATCGCCTAGCTGTCTCACATTGTCAGTATACCTGCCTTGAACAGAGCAAGTATTTCTGGACACTCAACCTTTGATCCGCTCTGTACTCGATGGCTTCAATGTATGCATTTTCGCTTATGGGCAGACTGGCTCTGGGAAAACCCACACCATGGTGAGCAAAATTCTCCTTATTCTATTGAAGTCTCCTGCATGACTCCGTCAAATGCAGTACGTGTTTCCTCAACCTTTTCATCTGTGTGAACCTGCGCAGAGTGGCCCGACTGGTGGCTCTGAGGAAGACTGGGGAGTAAATTATCGAGCTTTGAATGATCTTTTCAGCATATCTCAATCACGGACTAATGTCATCCAGTATGAGGTGGGAGTTCAAATGATAGAGATCTATAACGAACAAGTTCGTGACCTCCTGGTTTCTGATGGGTCATCCAAGAGATATCCTTCCTGACTTTTGTTTGCTGTAAGATCGTTATGTAAACATGCCT
Organism: Anthoceros angustus; assembly: GCA_010909165.1. Taxonomy (NCBI): domain Eukaryota; kingdom Viridiplantae; phylum Streptophyta; class Anthocerotopsida; order Anthocerotales; family Anthocerotaceae; genus Anthoceros; species Anthoceros angustus. The sequence continues at coordinate 54,786 of VJWM01000192.1, forward strand.
ATGTTGTGAACCCAATCCACCTGATGTCCCACCTTAACGTTCATACGCTTGAGATACGAAATAGTTCCCAACAGAATGGCCTAAATGTCCCAGATGCCAGTATGATGACAGTGGGCTCAACTGGCGATGTACTAGACCTGATGAAGATTGGACAGAAGAACAGGGCTGTTGGTGCAACTGCTCTGAATGAACGTAGCAGCCGCTCGCACAGGTGTTTTCTGTGGTTTCCTTTTGACGTGGTCTAACCTTGAAGACTTGTTTATGGAGGGTTCTGACCCATGCGGAGGATCCAGTGTGTTGACTGTCCATGTCCAGGGCACAGATCTGAAGTCAGGTGCCATTCTGCGTGGTTGCTTACACCTTGTCGACCTTGCTGGGAGTGAGCGTGTTGACAAGTCTGAGGCCACTGGAGAGAGATTGAAGGAGGCCCAGCATATCAACAAGTCTTTGTCAGCTCTAGGAGATGTGATTTCTGCCTTAGCACAAAAGAATGCACATGTCCCCTACCGCAATAGCAAGCTTACCCAGCTGCTGCAAGACTCACTAGGTTCTCATATCTTTTGTCTCTCACTTGCCTGTCACTTGGCTTTGAAAAGGCTATGCAGAAACCAATGCAGCACTAACCTATTTGGTGGTTTCAGGAGGTCAAGCGAAGACACTGATGTTTGTACATATAAGCCCCGATTTTGATTCCTATGGGGAGACTATCAGTACTCTGAAGTTTGCAGAGAGAGTAGCTACCGTAGAGCTTGGTGCTGCACGCTCACATAAAGAGAGTGGTGATCTTCGGGACCTTCGAGAGCAGGTAATTTAAGTCTGTTTGAGTAGCTTCCTTCCACTTCATGAGTGCATGTATCACCTCCAGGTACCCCTCCTTTTTTCTTTCTAACGGTTTCACTGTACAGATATCATCTCTGAAGGACCTGCTGGCGAAGAAAGATGCGGAGATAGACCGATTAACAAAGGAGATTAAGGCGCAAGAGGCAGAACGATTGATGAAGGAGGCAAAGGCACATGGTGCCGAAAGTGGTTCTGCCAGCTTTCAACAACCAGTGCTGAAACCAAAGATTGCAAGCGCACCATTTACTTCTCGCAGGGTTAGCACAAGTGGTGAAATTCCTAGGATCAGAAAGCCGAGCAGCGAGTCTATGCTCGTGCCTGAGGTACGAAGTACTCCCCTTCGCTGGAAAAAAACCAGGCATGCATTTCTAATCAGTGACTATCGCTATAGGTGTATGAACTGTAGAGTTGGCTACGGCGATGTGAGTTTTCGTATCTGGTCATCTGCAAATGTGGTTTGAACCATACAAGTGCTTGTATTGCGCATTGCAGGGCCAGCAGTCAGTTCGTGCTTCACATGAACGTTTCCCAAAGCAGCGTCCATCTTTGGTGATAGCGGTTAGTCAGGATGGCTCGTCAGAAGATCATGAGGCTGAGTCCCCATTGGATTCGCCTCCAGGTCAGAGATTATCATCAGAAGACGGACAGAGTAAACCTTATCATGCTCAACGTCAAGGTACTTCCAACAGGAGTACATCTCCAGACTCGGATCCTCCACCAGCAACGCTGGTAGAGACAAACCACTACAGGACAAGGCCTTCAAGGAATTTGGTTGTGAAGCAGGAATCCAATTCAAAAGACTGGCAGGATAGGATTGACAGCAGCACCAATATGTCGCTCCTCGGTACAGCGTGTCATGATGAAAATTCTAATAGTTGGAGCGGCGGGGAGTTACCAAAGCTTGATGGAGATGTGGCAGGGCTTCCTTCAGCACCTTTTGGCAGCAGTCAGCTCCAGGGACAGAGTTCAGGATCTGGTGTGCAAGAAGAAGCAGAGACCTCTGGCAGGAACCAAAGGCTTGTGGCACCTGATGACAGGGGTCCCGAACTCCCTGGTAGTCAAGAAACTGAGGTGAACAGGGACCCTTATGCTTCAGTTGATTCACTGTTGAATGAGCCATTTAGGAATGAGATGCTAGACAGGCGGGAAGCTGAAGGGGACTATAGAAGTGATCTCTCTGAGGGGGAACTGTCACAGGGTACAGACTCCTCATCAGTTAACTTAACTGATCAGGTCGTGCCTGCCAGAAGGGAAGAGTCCAACATTAAAAAGCTTCAGCAGGGTGGGGAAAGGCGGTAAGACTTATGACCCAAGCCTGAAACTCTGAGCATAGCTGCATGGACTGTGAGAGCTGAGCTGAGAGACATTCTGGTGTCTGAAAACGTCCATGAGTGTGTCTCTCCTTATTTTGTGCGTATGAATAGCTTCAGCTTAGAATGTGTCATCCAATGCTCACAAGCTGCTCTTCTCCTGTGCAGACCCCATCTTCAGAGCCAGATCCCCCGACCACCCACAAAAGACCGTAAGCAGTCTGTAAGCGACCAGCCGCATGTTCGCGCAAGGAGATACTCTATGGCTGGAACAGATTCAAAGCGTTTGTCGTCCGGACTCAACAGACCTGGGACAGATGCCGGTAGGTTCCTCGCACTCTCTGCTTCACCCATCCCATGTTGCATTGCAGTCCTTTGCCAGTCTGTTCTGACCCCCTCTCACCGTTGCTTTCATGCCAGTTCCGGTGGATGACACCAAGCCCGCTCCACCTCGCCACCCTCCAACATCCACCCAGCAGAAATCCTCCAAACGATGGCTGTAATCTGCCCATTGTACATACCAGATGTAGTAGCTAGCAATTGAATCGAAGGTATCCCAGATCAGACCATCTCCAGCAAGCAGAAGGTAGCAGCAGAAGGTAGCTTCTCTGTTTTTCCGGGTCCAGCACCAATTCTGAATGCTGTAAGAGATACCAGTTTGCAATCTCGCAGACCCTGTGAACGGGAATATTCCAGTCTGTAGGTCCTCCTCCTACATCATACCTCGATGTTGTGCAGAAGCTCTTTCTTCCTGAAAGCAAGTACTGTTGTGAGTGTGCCACTGAGCGTCGAGCTTTCCTGAAACCGTTAGGTTAACCGTTGCTCCCAACTGTACTGAAAGGCAACAGCAGACGCGAGTACGTGGAAGGACCCAGGAAAAACAGGTTTCTGACATGCTCGCAGGACAGCAGCACCCGCCAAAGAATTGCCGACACATTCGCCGCATCTCAGCCAGGAAAGCACGTCTGCTTTTCCTCCACGACTCACCTTTTCTTCTGCTTTCCTCCTCGACCTGTCAGCTCCAGAGCCCTGGACCTGTCACCAGCCTGATGCACGTACATAAATTTAGCATATACGCCTCTCTAGAACTTGCTGTCCCAGGTTCTGCGCTCTTGCGTAGCCAGAATGGCGGGATTAAGCTGCGGAGAGTCCGAAATGGCGGATTTTAGACGCACTTGAGCTGCAGTGCGCGGCACAGGATCTAAGTACAGGAAGCTCAGGTCGCCGAAATGTAACATTTCCAGGCACAAAGAAATGCGGAATTATCTGCTCGTTCTCCTGTTGTGTGGCGGCAAAGCTGGGCTCCACTTGCAGGCTGTGAATTCTGGGAATCAGCATCTATAAATCCAGGCACACCGTGTTGCGGCAACAGCTCTACACCCGGTCGCGCCTCATCCGGAGCTCTGCGAGTCTGCATGCATGTGGTGTCGGTAGAGGAGAGAGGCTGCTCAACCCAAGGCATTTTCTACATTCAGTGAGTAGGCTCGCGGTCGTTTGCAGTTCCTGTAAGGCTAGGCTGGGGGAATTTGTAGGCAGGGAGGCAGGCAGGACTTTGTACAGTGGCAGTACTTATGTCTGACTTCCATTCCGACATTGTCATTGTCTGGCATTGTTGATTGTGTGCACGAACAATCTTTGTGACAGAAAAACGGAGCAGCAACTTACCGCCCATCACCATGCTCAGCGGGCTGCACACTGCCATGGTCTTCATCCTGCTCTTGCAGCTGCTCTCGCTCTCAGAAGAGTGAAGAAGAAAGGGGCCCACTGTCTGTGGCAGGAGCATTGCCAAATCTCACAGCTTGGATATTACTCCCATGTCGAGCTGATAGTACTTGGACTGAATTTGGTGAGTTGTCCTCTGAAAAGGTGGGATGTGTTGTAATGTTCTCCTCCGAGAGCTGGGTGCTGATTGTCTGGATTCACCTGACAGTGTTTGTGGGTTCAGGTTGCTGTGAGTGGGTGCAGATTAGGTGCAGTCCACAACAATGCAGGTGGTGCGGGCTGTGGAGATGTCCTCGGAGGCTGCAGAGGTGCTAAAAGGCTTGCAGAACGGTTGCAAGCAGATTCCCTTCAGTTGCCTGTACGACCAGAAGGGATCCATCCTGTATGAGGAGATCACCGAGCTGGAAGAGTATTACCCGTTTCTGGCAGAAGAGGCCTTGCTGGAGTCTTACGCTGAGCAAATCGTTGATCACGTGCCTTCGGGCAGTGTGGTGACGGAGTTGGGTTGTGGGACTGGAAGGAAGACTGCAATGCTGCTGAGAGCAGTGCAATTTCGACATGGAAGGTAGGCAGGAAAAATGTTTTGTTATGTGCATGAAAATCTTTGTTGAGGAAGCTCCCTTCTGGGACTGTCTGCTAATTGTGGGCGGTGTCATGCAGGTGCACGTTTGCTGGGATTGATGTGTCGGGGCCCTTTCTGGAATCGGCAACCAAGAACCTGCTGGCTTCTGTGCCCGGGCTGAAGCAGGAGGATCTGCACATGGTGCAAGCCGATTATCTTGAGGGGTTGAAGCAAGTGAGGAAGAAGTTTCCCCATGAACTACTCACTGTCGTGTGGTTGGGAAGTAGTGTTGGGAATCTGAGCAACGAGGGCGCCATCTCTTTCCTCCAAGACGTCACAACATGCGTTGGTCCTCACCACCAGTTCTTTCTCTGCGCCGGTGAGTGAACTGTGCTGTTGTCTGGAATGTCGGTACCATCTGAAATGCATGCACCGGGTCTGTCCAAATACCTCATCAACGTGCCTCTCTTTTGTTAATCCAGACATGTGGAAAGATGAGAACACCCTGTACGCTGCATACCACGATTCCAAGGGCGTCACAGAGAGATTCATCAAAAACGGCATGGCAAACGCCTTGAAGATGCTCGGGGTTGATCTGATGGAGGAAGAGGAAGGTTGGGTGTACGAAGTGGAGGTGAACAGGCGTCTGCGTCGGGTGGAGATGTATCTGCGTTTCCCACGTGGAGTGCAGCTCCCGCACCACGTCTCCGTCAGCGACATCATGTGCAAACGCCAACGCTTTCCTTGTCCGAGATTCACCGGTTTTGGTCATGTCTCTCATCTCACCTCCCTCTTGAAACATTTCATGCTGCAGGTCAGGAGAAAGGGTGTTGGTGGAAGTCTCGAGGAAGTTCACCATCGCTGATCTGCAGCATCTGGCCAGCGAAGCTCGGTACATTATGAGCGCCGCTTGGCGCTCACCGGCATACGGCAGCCAGATGCTGGTGCCTGCTGGTGAAGCATTTCGCCAGTGCTGGGATGACACTGACCACATCTTCCGAGGACTGGACAACTGGCGTGTGAAGCCCATCGATCTCCGCCATCCCTTCTGCTTCTACTAGTGAGTTACACAATGCCCCCTTTCTTCCATCCACCATGAGTGGTATCAGGTTTGTTGCTGCATTGCAAGGTTTCCATTGCAATCCAAGAGTTGCCTTCTTCGTGATGAGCTTACCTGGACCTCTGGTCTTGCCCATGGCCATGTTCCTGCAGTGGACATGTCCATGCCTTTGCCAAGCTCAAGCTCCTGCCCGATGAAGATGCATCCCACCTGGATGTGATGTTCTCCAGGGGGATCGACCCAAACGTAGGAGACCCTGCCAAGTGCCACTCCCATCCGGATATCCCTCCCGAATGGCCTGCAACAGAGGACATCATCCAGTACGGGAAGCAGGTGAGATACCAGGTCCTGCAGGCACTGGCAGGTGGGATAATCAGCATGCGGATGGTGAATTTCGGGCTCGAACATGAGCGGATGCACCAGGAGACCCTGCAGTACATGGTGGCACAGGAGAGAAGGCTTTCCTTCGAGAAGCACTTCGAGAGCAGGAAGCTTGAGCTTGCAAAAGGCAACGGCCACCACTCCAACGGCCATGCCAAGAAGCAGACTACATTGTACATCCCTCCAGGAGTAGTCCACCTGGGGTTCGACGCCAGCGGTGGGCAATTCTGCTGGGACAACGAGTACCCGCCACACGAGAGCAGGTTGGAGCATCCGTTTGTGGTGAGCACCAGGCCTGTATCTGTCTCCGACTTCCGCACCTTCGTGCTCCAGAACGGCTACCAGCAAAAGCATCTCTGGAGGGGGGTGGACTACAGCTGCTTCCATGGAAAGGGTGTCAAGTGCCCCGCCACATGGTCACTGCTGGACGGCGACTTCTGGGTCCACTCTCCATCTTCGTCGCAGCACTGGAGTCAGGTTGCCAGCGAGCCGGTGTTTGTGAGCCTGGCGGAAGCAATGGCCTACTGCGCCTGGGCCGGGGCCAGGATCATGACTGAGGCCGAATATCACCGCATCCTGGACGTGGTGGACGCGGATGTTGGGCGGCAGGAGAAGAAGCAGCTGTTGCAGAAGGGGAATGGGCTTCGCAGTGGTAATGAGAATTGCAACAAGCTGAATGGAGTTTGTGGGGCAAGGATAGAGCAAATCCGTACTGGTGGGTGGGAGTGGACAAGTTCTGTCTTTGAACCATTCCCTGGATTTCAGCCCATGATCGAGTATCCCGAATATTCTGCCGATTTCTTTGATGGTGAGCACTACGTGCTCAAAGGATCTTCTCCAGTTACGCATCCTTCCATGCTGAGGGATTCCTTCCGCAATTTTTATCAGCGGCTCTATCCTTATGTGTTTGCCAAGTTCAGGTGTTGCTTTGATCTGTAGGTGCCTTGTTTACTGTTGATTCCCCGTCGTCTCTCTGTTGCACAACTTGTGCAGCTGTGCAGACAGTGTGTGTGTATGTGTATTGTGTGTGAAAATCAAGTGAAGTCACTTTCACCTGTCAATCAAATGGTGAAGTCAAGCTTCACCATCACTTTGTAACATCCTTGTCAACCAAATGGTGAAATCAAGCTTCACCATCACCTTGTAACATCCACCATCTCTGTTACAGTACATATTTAGTACTAGAACCGACCCCCGACAAAACTGTACACTCGGCCAGTTGCAAACCGTCAAAAACCGGTGGATGCATTGTTGTACAGCACCCCTGTCAATAATCCGCCTTCCTGAGAACTTTCTTTAGGAAAGTTCCTATCATATCTGAAGCTTGCTTCTCTAACGTTTCTTGAGTAAACTCTCTTTGCTTCAACAGCTGCTTGCCAACTTTGAACGAGTGATCCCCACCTTCGATGACGAAGACCTCGTTCAGACCCGTCATGCACTCCCGGACATGGTCAAGCTTGTCCAGAGGACACATGGAGTCCTTGCTTCCCTGGATGAACAGGACCGGAAGTGAAAGATCCAGCAATGTCGAATCCCGGAGAGCTCCATTCACACCCTGCCAACTCCCCGACCTATCAGCCTTCTGCAAAACTTTCGTGCTGCTTGCAAGCAAGAAGCGTAGCACTGTGCGCAAGCAAAGCCAGAACAACCTTCAAGGGATAACCCAGACACACAACAGCAGCGGCACCACCCTCCTCTTTCGCCGCAACCATGCAACTCACCCTGTCGTCAACCCAGATCTGCAGCTGAGAATTGTGAATCAAGGAGGAGAGGTGCAGAGAGGCACACTATGAAACAAGAGCACAGAACCTGGAGCCCATGGACTTTCCAACCAGCACCACGGGATGCCCAGGATGCCTAGAAGCAGCCTTCTTTACTTGAGCAAGGTGGAAATCCACCAGCTTTTCAGCTTTGGGCGGAGCCCCACGCTTACCTCCAGCCAGATCTGCCACAGATCCCCGTTGTGAGTCACCTCATCCCCCAGCCCTGCCCTGGCGCATGACTTCACATCTGCAGATTGCGCTTACATGGGTAATCGAAGGTAACAACCTCCACCGCGTTGGTTGCAGATTTCAGCAGCTCCGTCCACCTGCTTGCAATCAAACATCAGGCACCCGCAGAAAAACATCCCACCGCCCATCAAGTCCTGACACTTACCTGATCATCCAGTCCGAGGAAGAGGAGGCCCCAGCCCCATGTGCGAAAACCAGCAACGGTCTTGCATCAGCATCAGCATCAGCATCAGCATCACCGACCCTGACCTGATCACTTCCCGCCCCATCAGAGCAAACCTTGCTGCCCCCGGGCTGTAACTCATCATCGTGCTCAGAGCTGAGACGTGTGCGCTTCTCGGTCACGGCAACTGCACCCCTTTTTCTTTTAGGAGGCATCACTGGAAAGTCCGAAATGCCCCACGACTAACGCGAGCTCTGACCACCAGACGAAAGTAAGGACTCAGAGGTCGCGCTGCTGGAGAGCAGGTTGAGTTAGATTGCTGCGGCACGTAACCGAGAAGCTGCTGTGATCACAGCTGCAGATTTGGGCAAGTCCCTTGCAAGGTGTCAAGAGGAGAGCTTGTTAGAGTCGGTAAGCTTGTGATTGTTCGTTTTTTTGTTTCCTTGCAGTTGTTGTTGGTTTCACCTGGTGAGAGGAGAGGGCGGCAGTGGCAGGCAATGAGAGGTCTGTCAGACAAGAGGACTCGGATGGGAATCCTGGCAGCGGGTTTACCATATTTTATTGACCCACCAAGTTGGATGTGTTGCTGGTGAGGTGGTGGGAGGATGTGCTGGCCAGCGGCCAGTGCTATCCACAAGTGTTCCGTCCCACGTGGGACGATGCTACTGTAACGCAACATTCCAGGCCAGGCCGCTTTGGGCCGTGCATGTTGCCATTTGATGAGATATGTCATGGGTGGCAACTTGGTGCTGACACGCTTTTCGCTGTGACCGCAATGGGCCTGCCGCCTGGGCCATGGACCGTCCCACTTCCACACGCCTAATTTGTCCTTGACTCCCTTCTTGTGCGGAATGTATGATGCGGCTTCCAGCTTGTGGCCAATGGCCTCTGGCCACAGGCTACGTGAACCTATTCCCGAACCTTTCGAGAGGTGGGTCACCGGACTGCCCGCCAATCTCCGGCCAAGAGTCGCAATTCCTGTTTCACAAACATGAGGCGAGCCTCTCATGCTCTTGCACTGCTGCTTCACATACTGCTGAGTTCATACGAGGTGAGGTGAGGTGAAGCGTGCCTCCTCCTGCCTTGAGGCGGCGGCCGTCCAGGGGAGGGTGAATCTGTCGACAAGTCTTGCTGCTGTACCGTGCTGTGCTGTGTGGGGTTATATGGAGCCCGGTAGATGAAGATCCGCTTACGAAAACATGGTCGGCAGTATGGGTTTATGACCCGGGCTCAGCAGGTGGCGGGTGAGCGGGCTCCTTGGTTCTTGGTGAGCGCCTGTTTCCCTGGCAGGATTTCCGATGAGGCGGGTGGTCGAAGGATGTGGGCTGCGGATTTGTGGGTTTTCTGGGGTTTTTTCGGATGAGGGGGCTTCTGTGGAGAGCGGGGTCGGGGTAGTGAGTGCAATGCAATGCAGGATATCTCTCTCCCCCTGACTATGTGGCGAATCGCCGGATGAATGCATGGATGGCTGGTTCGAGATTGTGGGTCTTGTTGGGTTTTTCTCGAGGGTTTGGGGGTTGATTTCTGTGCAGATCAGAGTCTGGGTAGTGCAATGCAGGATCTCTGCTGATAGTTGGTGGAATGTTGTGGAGGAGCAGGTGCTTCCAGGAGTGTTGTTGCTGTGGGCGGCGCTGAGGATGTGTCAAGTAGTTTTGATGGATGCCAAGACGAGCTGCAGTGTGGGCAGCAGCACGGAAGAGAGTGATGAGATGCCGCAGGAAATATGGTGCGGGCTGCCTCAAGAAGTGTTGGAGAGGATTCTGCTGTTTCTGCCGGTATCAAGCCTGTGCCGATTCTGTGCAGTAAGCAAGAGGTGGAAGTCTCTAATTTCATGCTTGGATTTCGTGCAAGGGCGTGAACGGGTGAATTCATCCAAGCCTTGCTTCATGTTCGCAGGGTTTATGAGAACCAAGATGTTGACCATGGTTGATAGCAGCCTGCAGGGCTTTAGCTATGAGTGGCATCCTCAGCCCAAATTGAATTTTCTGCCCTGGCCTGTGTTCTTGGTTTCTTCCTCTGAGGGGTTGCTTTTGTGTCAGAGCCGGCAGCATGATCATCTAGTCTGCAATCCTGTCACACGTACCTGGAGGGCCTTACCTCCTGTACCTGATTTCGGCAAGCCTGGGTTTCCAGCACGCTCATGCTTGATTACAGATGTTCAGACCAGAGCTTTCAAGCTGATTCTGGCAAGGATCTTTCGAAGGGGACGCTGGTCATTTCTGCAGGTTTATGACTCCAAGCTGGATAGCTGGGACAAACCCATCCGACCACCTCCAGAATTCAAGTTCTCAGCTGTGGCTGGCAGTGTTCCTATCTACTACAATGGGCTGCTCTACATTTCGGGTCGCGTCCTGAACCACCTGTCATCAGAAGTGGTTCTCACCTACAGTATCGAGGAAGGAGTATGGAGCAGACTGCAAGCCCACAACTTGCCAGGTACGCAGATCGGGGGCTTTGTCGTCTGCGCCGGCAAGCTGCTCATGCTCAGATATGATGCTGACAAACACAGCATGCGCATATGGGAGCTTCATCAAGCACGAAGAATGTGGATAACAGTCGTAAATGTACCGTCTGATCTCCTGAACGAGCTCAACATCAAGGACCCAACTCAAGAAATGCGGTTTTCTGGCTTGGGTGATCTTGTCTACTTCACATCCAATCAGGTTTTTAAAGTGCTCGTCTGCGATTACTCCAGAAGACTCTGGTTTTGGCTGACTTTGTCAGCACCATTTGGTCACCTCATGTTTCCTGTCCTGCCGTTCACCTCAAGTTTGGATCCTCGGCTCTGACCGCCGGAGCGCGTGCTAGAACATGAACCCATCTCTGTCCAACAGATTTTTCAGTTACTGTGTTTGACGGTGCTCAGAGTGTGTTGCTATTGTGACACTGTGTTCATTGGCAGTTTTTTCACAGTAGCTTTGAGATTTGTTTTTTTAGCGGTGGCAAATGTTATGAAGCATTTGTTCTACTTAACTGTTTGTTTCTATTCATGCTCATCTCCACTGTTGAATACAGTTTCTGACTGTTGGTCAGTTGTATTGCACCATAGCAGCACATCTTCGTTTCCCTCTAGTTCATGCTCAAATGAACTTTGTTTCCTGTCGGAGAAAGGCCTGCAAATTACGACAAGTATTGCTTCTTTTCTTATTTGGCAAGTAGCGTCATTTCAGAACAAGGATTAATAGTTCTTCAGGAAAATTTGCTTCAAAAAAGCTTGACAGTATCTACTTACAGCATGGTAGTAGCTCCCTTCATGCATGGAAGCCACTAGTACATCTACTTTGTACATCTACAGGCATACAAAACGCAGAAAACTCCGAGCAACAGAAGTTTCATGACGAGGTTTTTCTATGACTAATTCCCGGCCAGCTAACATCGAATCATATCCAATCGCTTCTCACCGCAAGTGTGACAGACGCGAATCCTCAACGCAAACGCCCACATATTGACGACAGAACAGGATGCAATTGTTCAAATGCCCACTGGTCATTCATCTTGCGAACGTCTCCGTATCATCTGTAGACGACAAGAAACAACTTGTCAGCATGAAGTTCTGCAACTGACAGCACAGCATTCAACATTATCCACATATTGAGTATTGCATTGCCATGACCAGACACATAAAGCAACCACCGACAAGGCCAGAGAAAGAAAGTATACCTGCGACGTTTTGACCTTCACCAATCTGTTTCAGCCCTTCAACGACCTCGCTGGTGGGTGCATCCTGCTCTTCAGCTCCAGAAGCAGGCTTCTTCCTAAACAGTGAGCTCACACTCTCAGAGACCCGACCCACAATACCTTTGCTGTCTGGGTCAGAGGCGCTGGCAGGGCTGCGTGGTGAGGAACCACCCAAGCTCAACCCTCCCAGAGTGTCGGTGATCTTCTGGGACAATGCCTTGTCATGCTCGTCAGGATGGAACCTGTCTGCAGCAGCATCCTTGGTGGAAACAACATACCCCTTGGCTTGCCCAACACCTTGACTCACCTTCTGTGTGAAGGGCACGGCATCACCACCAACCTCAGTGCCGGTGCCAGTGCCTGGCAGTGAGTCACCTAGTGAGGTTGGCAGTTCAGACTCTTCAGTCACAGGCTTCGGGGAAGATGAGTAGCCCAGTTTCGATGCAATCGCGTCCTTGGCAGCATATGCAGATTCCTGCACCCTCTGTGTCACAGGCTTCTGCTCTGCAGTGGCAGTCGTAGTAGCACTAGTGTCCTGGACACCGGCCCCGTACCCTATCTTGCCTGTCACCGCACCCAGTGTCTCCTTGGCCTTCTCAGTCCATGTTTTACCAGCCTCGGTTGCTGAGCCTGTGGACTCTCTGGCTGCTTCGGAGGACTCAGTTGTAGCGTCCGCGGCCTTCTCCTTCGTTCCATACAGAGCTCCAACGGCAACCTCCTTGGCGTAGTTCAGCCCTTCCTTCGCACGCTCGATGTACGGCTTCTGCTCCTCACCAGAAGCAGCAGTCAATTCAGTGGTGCCATACTCGTTTTCTGTACCAGTATTTGCTGTAACTGCTCCCAGAACCTTGTCCCTGGCATTGTAAATCCCCTCACTGGCACGTTCGGTGAAAGGCTTCTGCTCCTCAGCAGCAGGAGTATTTCCGGACAGAGCTCCTACCACGCTGTCCTTGGCATTGTAGGTGCCTTCTGTGGCACGCTCTGTAAAAGGCTTCTGCTCCTCAGCAGCAGTAGTATCTCCGGACACAGCTCCTACCGCCCTGTCCTTGGCATTGTAGATGCCTTCTGTGACACGCTCTGCAAAAGGCTTCTGCTCCTCAGCAGCAGAAGTATCTCCGGACACAGCTCCTACCACCCTGTCCTTCGCGTTGTAGATGCCTTCAGTGGCACGCTCTGTAAAAGGCTTCTGCTCATCAACTCCAGCCTCTGTAAAGGGCTTCTGTTCATCAACTCCAGACTCCGCTCCCGTGCTGCCCGCCACAACACCCACCAGCCTGTCCTTCGCATTGTAGATGCCTTCGGTTGCACGCTCTGTCAATGGCTTCTCCTTCTCCTGGTACTCCACCTCTCCAATGTGGTGCTTCGCTGTCTCCGCCGACCCTGCTGCAGCAGCTGCCTCCTTCAGACGTTCGGAGAAAGGAAGATCATCCTTTTCAGCCGCTGCGATCCCCTTGAATTCCTGCAGCAGACACGAAGACGTATGTCTATGTCATCACACCATCATGAAAAGCACCATGGCCGAAGGAACCTCACAATTGTCATATAGACTCACATGCTGGTCACTGCTGAACGGTCCCTGGACGGCAGAATCGTGGAGCAGCGTATGAGGGACCTGCTCTCCACTCAACCCACCGAGATCACGAGAAATTCCAGCTGACTCCTGACCTGCAAAATCGATCCAAACACAACAGTCAGTAACATTTCATTCTCCTTTCCTACCCCACACTACTCAGTAATTCCCCACTCCCGAATCCCACACCTTCAACTGAAGGCCCAGTCTCCTGCCTACTCCGGGTGTCCTCCTCGGAGGGAAGGGACGCAGCACCATAGAAATACTGCGTGGGAACAGCCTGCAAAGTGTCCTCCGGGCCGTCGTTTCTAAACGGACTGATAAACTTACTACCATCACCATCTCCCTGGACCGAGGACTCAGACACCTGCCATGCCCTATCACCCACTGCAGGAGCGGCAGGATCTGGCACCCCACGCTCGGAGCTAATACCTTCCTGCCCAGACACAGCCCTGGGGAACGAATCCCCCCCGTGCACCGCAGGGGCTGTAGCATCGGACTGCAAGCCTACATCCAACAGCATGAAAACATGCCCCCTCGATTAGACTCACATCCGATGCTCCACACATCCACACATCACTGCACCCGGCTTCCCGACCCCACTTCCCCACCCATCTCCACTCTACACTCCACTCAAAACCGCTTCCACCCATCCAGCAACCTCCAGAATTCAGCTTCAAATTTAAAACCGGCCGCTACCTGCAGGATTCGAGGTGACGCTGAACTGCTCAGCCAAAGGGTCCCCGTGTTGCTTGGGCAGCTGGGCGTACTCTCCCTGCAGAACCCACAACCCAAATGACATAAATCTCTCTGCCCGTTCCAGCCACCACTTCATCCACACGTCCAGCCCACAAACCCACCTGCGAGGCAGCCTCGCTCTCGTCTTCACTGGACGACGCAGAGCTGGACACATTCTCCAACCCGCGGTCAGTGGTACCGCCAGTGCTGTCCTTGTCGGAGGTCCGGGTGTGGAGCTCCTTCTTCACCTTGGTCTTGAGCTTGGAAGTCTTGTCCTTGATCTTCGACATGAAGGACGACGACTTCTTCCCACTGGGGCTCTGCACCTCCGGCGCGCCGGTGTCCAGCTTCTGCTGCGACTCTGCAGACGTCAAACCCGTCGCTCGCTCAGCTGATTCAACAGCGCCCACAACCAACATTCACTCAAATTCTCCAACCCACCACCCGCATTGCACCACCCTTCCACGAATTCCACCACCCACAACCCCAATCCTACCGGGAGTGAGCTGAACGGAGTCGGAGTCATCGTAGGCCCGGGCGACGCCTTCCGGAGCCTGGGGAGCCGGGAATCCTGCTTGGTACTGCGCCATCGTCGAGTCGTCGAGTCGTGAGAGGAAACACCAAATCACGAAGAGTGGCTTGCTCGCAAATGCTGATGCGGATGATTTATCAACCCGAGACAGCAGCGCAGAGCAGCAGGACGAGGAGAATGTTGGGAGAAACAGAATCGGGGTCGCAGCAGCCGGATCGCGAGAGCGTGTGTCGAAAGGTGAAACGAGGGAAGGCGAGGCGGGCATAAGAAGGAGATCGAGATTGCCACGCGGCGCTCAGCAAGTGTGCGCGTGGCACCTGCTACGTGCCGCGCTCCTGTGACCGACACCAGGCTGGCAGCGGACTTACGTGGCCGCCATCCACCCCCTTTGCAGATGTCTTCCACAATGACACCTTCTTTATCTCGCCTATATGCTTTTATCCCTAGTTTTGTGGCATTTCAAATTTGCTTGCAATCACATTAGTCACACTTATATGAATTAGTCTGACTCCGAGGACTCGGGCAATGGAATGGAATGGAATGGCGGCCAAGAGGTGTATAAACCTCGGAAGAAGAAGTTGAAGAAGAATTTTATTTTAAGTCCACTAAGGACGGGTTTCTGTCATGGGACTTGGTACTTAACAACTTGTACCATGGTGTGCCTAAGCTACTTGCACCAAGGCATCCACTCCCTTTAGGCACCCCATCTAAGTACCGATCCAAGCTTAAGCTACTTGCACCCAGGGCATCCACTCCCTGTAGGCACCCAATCTAAGTACCGATCCAAGCTTAGGATGCTTAATCACGGTGTTCTTATAAATGTGTGTCCATTTGGCCTAGGCCATTTGGACACACATAAGCCAGGAGTCCACGGGTATGTTTTAGGTAGCTAGAAGCAAAAGCGCTCGATTCGCTGTCAAACGTGCCCGAGATGGTCTACGGTGCTCATCAAAGTGATGGAGTTGGGGGGCCATGGGTTCGAGCCCCGTGATTGACATACGTATGCCTTAAACGCCAAGGCCAATTCTGAAATCATAATCACTATAACTACATATTGTATTAAACGACTCCTCCCCCTGTGATATGGCGTACAGATCTTGTCACAAGAATCTTGTTTTTCTTGTGCCAAGCTAGCACGCCGCCTGCTTTGCAAGGTTTCTTTCGTAGGCACCTGCAATGTGGCAGCTCTGCATCTGAGAGGGCATCTACATTCCTAAAATCAATAGCTAATATTCTTGCCGCATGCGGTTACGAGAACTTGCACCAAGTTGAATCTCCAGCTTGGATGCACCGAGCCAGGTGGCGCGCCAGCTATGCACAAAAGAAAAACAAGGTCACAAAAAGTTTTCCCAAAACTTCTTTTGATGAGATCGGTATGCCATATATGATGGAGATGAAATGCATGACATTTTTTCATTCAACTTTTATATATTTTCTCTTTTAATAAATATAGGTAGATTTTTAATTTGATATTTTGAAAATAAATTAAAGAAAACATGGGACAGAAATCGTCAAGAAGAGTTCTAATTTCCCATATTACACATCCATTAATTACTTCAGAAAGAAAGGATGCTCTTCCCAAGGTCATATGAATACGTGCCTAGATACCATGGCAGGTTATGTGGGACTTGAGAAGACCCACTGTAAACTCCCCACGCATACCTCTGCCCAAAAAACGTAAGGGCTGCCATACAATACTGCGTCGGCTCCAAAATGTATAGGTAGATGGATAAAAATATTATTATTATTGTACACATCAGTAGGACGTGAAGAAAGTTGGATCTGAAACATGAAGTAAGGTCCATATGTGTCGGGGTTCGAAAGGGGAGGGAGCGTGCCATGAATTGCTCCGACTCATCATTCCGGTAGCAGTGCCCGCAAGATGGCCGCAGGATGGCAACCGGATGCCTTGTGGACCCAACAAATTGTTGGCTGCACAGGGATTCTACGAGGAGCTCCCGCTCACCTCACGTTATGGAGTCAATTGCTGGCAAACAAGCAAGCCTGGAGAAGCAGCAGTGAAAGGAGCCCAGCAGTTCAAACAAAATGTGTGGCTGGGGAAGGAATTCTCAGCGATGCTCGTCGGCAGGAGCAGGAGCTCTTGTGGCGACATTTGTTTCTGGACCCTACAATGTGGTGGGATGTCAGGCGAGGTAAGAGGAGCTCCCGTTCGCCTGACTTTCGGCGGAAGGGGTCCGGCGAGGTCCTCTGGTTAGACAGCTTTCTTAAGCCAGCGTGGGTGGATGAGCAGCTTGTTGCTTTGGATGTGCAGATGGGGGATGTTGCATCTCCTTCCAAGTCGAGATTTTGGGATAAGGCTGAGTCTGGAAGGCCTGCTGGATCCGAGATGGGCGTAACGGCTGACACTGTGAGCACGTTATGTGAGCAGGGAAGGCTTACTGAGGCTGTTGGAGCCCTGGAATTCCTGGTGGCGACAGACTGTCCTGTTTCTCAGTCTCTGTTTTATACTGTGCTAAAACAGTGTGCAGCTAAGAAGGATCTGGTTCTTGGGCGACAAGTGCATGATCTGTCTGTCAAGCTTGGGTACGACTCAAATGCATTCTTGGGGAATCATATCCTGCGCATGTATGCATGTGTGGGGAGGTTACCAGAGGCCATGGATGTGTTCACCAGGGTGGGCAAGCCAAGTGTCTTCATGTGGTCTTCCATCATCTCCGCACATGCCAAGCATGGGAAACCTAATGAAGCCATACAACTTTACCATGAGATGCGAAGCTCAGGCGTGAATGGGGATGCTCACGTCTTTGTAGCTGCGCTTCAAGCTTGTGCACTTGCTGTTGACTTGGAGTCTGGTAGAAGAGTGCACTCTCATGTGATGAACAGTGGCATTCCTCCTAACTTGTTTATTGGAAACTCCCTGGTGGATATGTATGCAAAATGCGGGGACCTGGACGAGGCATCACGGGTTTTTGACAGTTTGGGCACGAAGGATGTGGTGACATGGAATGCCCTGATTGCTGGGTATGCCAAACACGGGCTTGGTCAACAGGCGCTTCTTCTCTACGGAGAGATGGAGAAAGATTGCCTCGTTCTGGCTGACAGTGTTACTTTTGTCTGCCTTCTGAATGCCTGTGCCAGCGCTGGTGCCTTACAGCTGGGGAGGCAGCTGCACTCAGAGATTGTGGGAAGAGGACTGCTAGGAAGTGACATCCTGGTGGGGAACTGCCTGGTGGACATGTATGCAAAATGTGGCGAATTGAAAGATGCACACCAGGTCTTTAGCAGTTTGGTCAAGAAAAATGTGGTGACTTGGACTGCCCTGATGTCTGGGTATGTAAATCATGGGCTGGCTCTAGAGGCCCTTGTTCTGTACGAAGAAATGGAGCAAGAGGGCCTGATTCTGGCTAACCATGTCACCTTTGCTTGCCTTCTGAAGGCCTGTGCAAGTGCTGGTGCCTTGCAGAAGGGCAGGGAGCTGCACTCACAGATTGTGGAAAGAGGACAGCTACAAGGTGGCATTGTGGTGGGCAACTCCCTGGTGGACATGTATGCAAAATGCGGGGAACTGGAAGAGGCACGCAGGGTTTTTGACAGTTTGGCGAGAAAGGATGTGGTGACATGGACGTCCCTGATAGCTGGGTATGAACAGCAAGGGCTCTATCAAGAGGCTCTTGTTCTGTATGAGCAAATGGAGCAGGAGGGCCTGATTCTGGCTGACAGTTTTACTTTTGCTTGCCTGCTGAGGGCCTGTGCAAGCGCTGGTGCTTTGCAGAAGGGCAGGCAGCTGCACTCACAGATTGTGGAACGAGGACAGCTGCAAAGCGACATTGTGGTGGGCAACTCCCTGGTGGACATGTATGCAAAATGTGGGGAACTGGAAGAGGCACGCAGGGTCTTTGACAGTTTGGCGAGAAAAGATGTGGTTACCTGGACAGCCCTGATAGCTGGATGTGGTACTTGTGATGAAGGTCACAAAGCACTAGCTTGCTTTGAGGAAATGTTGGATGCCGGTATTCAGCCTAACGATGTTACCTTTACTTGCCTCTTAGTAGCATGCAGTCATGCAGGACTGGTGAATGAGGGTCGCAAGCACTTTGATGCCATGGTCGAACAGCATGGCATGAAGCCTGCTACAGAGCACTACAATTGCATGGTTGATCTTCTTGGGCGTGCAGGCCATATAGATGAGGCAGAGAAGATGCTACTATCGTGTAAGAGCCAAGACAATGTTGTGGGCTTGACGTCTTTGCTGAATGCCTGCAAAAGTCACGGGGATATAGAGAGGGCGAGGCGATGCTTTGAAAGTCTTTCCAGACTAGACCCTCATCAGGCATCAGGATACGTGCTCATGGCCAATATCTATGCAGATGCAGGCAGGTGGACAGATGTGGACAGGATTGAAACACAGAGAATAGTAGCAAGAGCCAACAAGAGACCTGCGGTGGCGGGCATTGAGGTAAACAAGCAGATCCACACATTTGTGGTGGGAGAACACAGAGAGGATGTTTCATTTAAGGTAGAGAGCGTGAATGCACGTCTAAAAGAGGAAGGGGGTCACATACCACACACAAATTTAGTGTTGAAGCCATTGTCTGAAATGGAAAAGGAAGATATGCTTTGCGGGCATGCTGAAAAGCTAGCTCTGGCATTTGGTCTCTTGAACACCGCGAGTGGCGAACCTCTGCTGGTTACCAAGAATCTACGCATGTGCAATGACTGCCACAGTTCCACCCAGATCATGTCAAGGGTTGAGAACAGAGACATTGTTGTAAGGGATGGATATCGTGTGCATCGATTCTCAGCTGGTTCTTGCAGTTGTAAGGGTCGACCATGATAACGAAGAAAATCCAAGAAGCACTGTCGACTGTTGCTGTATTTCGGTCCGGGGGACTCTCTGATTTGCATGTGATATGTAACCGTATTTTTTGCATGGCATGGCGAATTATCAACAACCCACAACACTGATGACGATAAAGCAATGAACCTGACCTCGAGAAAGCATTGCAATGCGCCAACCACATGATTCACAATTTCGTTAACTGCACACCACATTCCTCTGATCAAATCACACAGTTTATCAAGCCCATTTCTGCGAATAGGTCACTTTTAATATGGCGTTCCCTCTGTTGAGCTTGAGGCTCGAAATCGGGAGCTGAAGGCCTGCCCGAAGTCCAGAGCTCGAAGCTTGCCCCAAATCTAGAGTTTGAAGTTGGCCCAAAATGCAAAGCGCAGCGCTTTATCAATCTTCGCCAGTGCTAGCGTTTTACCAATCTTCGCCAGTGCTAGCGTTTTACCAATCTTCGCCAGTGCTAGCGTTTTATCCATCTGCGCCAGTTCTAGTCTTATTAAGAGAACGGAGACAAATGCCGCTGGCAATCGACCAGGTCTACTCAAGTGACTTCGATGTACTGCTACCTCCTTTTATCCTTCCCAAATTGTCGTCCTCTAGGGTTTAGAAACAATAGGAAAAGAAAGGATTTGGACGGAGAAAAAGGCGTCACCAGAGCAGACTCGCGAGAGAGTTCGGTCTAGCACGAGGGAATTAGATAATCTGATTTCAGTGTTTCAAGAAGAAAGTGGAACCTGAAACACGATAGGAGACATCGCAAACCCACGCCGTAAAAGATGGCAAACCTGAGGTGGACTGTATCGGGAAACTTACTCTTACATCTTAAGTTTGTCACACTGGCTGATACAACAGCTCCTTACCTGAAAGACACTCATCCGTCGGACACGGCCGGTTGAGGGCTATTGCGATCGCAAGTTTTTTTCGGATAGACTGGTGTAATTGTGACACCCGATCCGGTGTCCTGCAGCTATTCGTCATCAAAGATGCTGGGAGGGACATCTTCCATGTAACAAAGCGCAGAGTCACTGTAGCACCCTCGTAGAGACGTCTTCACATGATTTGTGAGGAGCCCGGATATTCCAGGTGCATTGCACACAAGAGAGCAGCCACGCTCAAAACTAGGGACTAGAAGACTTGTCTGTGGCACAGAAGCATGGAGCTGGTCGATGTCCGGCAGCTATACACATCAAAGATGTTGAGAGAGCATCTTCCATGCAACAAAGCGCAGACTCAATTTGGCACCGTCGTAGAGGCATCTTCTCAATGATGTGTAGAGAGCCCGGATATGCCAGGTGCATGCAGACAGAACAGATAGCACAGACATTTACAACCATCGACACCAGATCACGACGACGCAACCGCCACTGCGCTAAACGCCGCGGCGTTCGACGTCGCAAAGGTTGCAACTCCGCGCAGGCAGACGACTGAGCCTTGAAGCCCTAAATTGAACTATATATATGGACGGTCAGTAGGTTTCAAGTCTCCAGAATGAACACGAAAAAGACGCCCTGTCCGCGTTCCACCAGGAAACTCATCTAACCAAGGTGTACATACCTAGGTATCATCTTTCATATTTTGGTAAACCATGACTAAAAAACTGATGGACAATTGTGACGATCGACGGGGACTCTCAGACCTTTTGCAGTAATTTGGGGGGTACACTTAGCCATGTTAAACAGCATATTTCCGATAACCAGCTTCTCGCTGTGCTCACAATAAGTTTCCTTTCTACTACAAGATACCTCTCCTGGTGATGATTCAAGATGAGACACATATCCGTCTTTCTTCATTTTGGCAAATCTCTGCTGTAGCCTCGCTTGACTGTGGGGATGCTTGTCCTCCCCAACCAAAAAGCTGTGGACCAGTCCGTCATCGTCCGTCCACCAGCTCTGACCTGGGTTCTTCCAGGCTCTGATCCTCTTTCTCCTTGACTGTATCTTCTCTGCCTGTGTCCACATCTGGGCACTGATGTAAAGGTTCGACATCAACAAATATGCTGCACCATCCTGCTTGTCTAGCTTCACTGCTTCATTGAAAGCATGGCGTCCCACCTCGACATTGCTCCAAATTCTACAAGCACCCAACAGAGTTTGCCAAACCGCAGAACTAGGAAGTACAGGCATAGTGCTTATAAAGACCAATGCCTCATCCAGTTGCCCTGCACGGCCCAGAAGATCCACCATGCATGTGCAGTGGTTCTCTGTGGGAGTTACGCCGTAGTGTCTGCTCATAGCTTCAAAGTACTTCCGCCCCTCGTTCACTAGACCTGCATAACTGCACACTATTAATATGCTAAGGAATGTGATGCTGTTCGGCTGTATGCAATCCTCTTTCATTCTACGGACCAAGTCGAACACTGCTTCACTGTCTCCTTGACAAGTATAGCCTGCAAGCAGTACATTCCAGAGAACAACATCTCTTTCTGGCAATGCATCAAAGACCTGTTGTGCATCAACCATGCTCCCGCACTTCCCATACATGTTAATCAAACTGCCGGCTACAATCAAATCAGCTTGCAGCCCTTGTTCTACAATCTGTGCATGTAGCTGCCTTCCCAGATGCAAACCTGCCACATTTGCACATGCCTGTAGGAGGCACGTGAATGTTACAGAATCAGGGATGGGCATGCCTTCTTCTTGCATAGCTCTGTAAAGATGCAGGGCTTCCTGACCCATACCCTGCTGGGAATACCCTGCTATCATGGCATTCCACGCCACAACACTTTTTTGGCCAAGTCTGTCAAACACACTCTGAGCATCTTGCAAACTGCCACACTTTGCATACATGTTCACCAAACTGCTGGCTATAAAGGCATCAGTTTGATATCCTCGGTCTTTGATTTCCAAATGAAGCTGCTTCCCGTTCTCCAAGGCCAGGGTACCCACACTTGCACATGCCTGCAGGAGGCACACAAACGTCATGGAATCTGGTCCAACCATGCCTTCTCCTTGCATTGCAGCGTAGAGACAAAGGGCTTCCTTCCCCATCCCTTGCTGGGAGTACCCTGCTATCATGGCATTCCACACCGCCACATCCTTTTGACCAAGTCTGTCAAATACTCCCTGCGCATCTTCCAAGCTGCCACATTTTACAAACATATTTACCAGACTGTTGGCTAAAAACACGTCAGCTTCATATCCTTGTTTTCTGATTTGAGCATGAAGATGCTTCCCCTTCTCCAGCGCACGGATGCCCACACTGGCACATCCCTGCAGGAGACATCCAAATGTCACGGAATTGGGTGAGGCCATGCCTTCAAACACTCTCTGAGCATCTTCCAAGCTGCCACACTTTGCATACATGTTCACCAAACTATTCGCCACAACCACATTAAGTTGATGTCCTTCTTCTATGATTTGTGCATGAAGCTGCTTTGCCATCTGCAATGCTGGTGCGCCCACACTTGCACACGCCTGCAGGAGGCACACAAATGTCACAGAATCTGGTATAGCCATACCTTCCTCTTGCATAGCACTGTACAGGCAAAGAGCTTCTTGCCCCATTCCCCGCTGCGAATACCCTGCTATCATGGCAGTCCAGGTCACAACATCCTTCTGACCAAGCCCAGCAAACACTCTCTGGGCGTCTTCCACACTGCCACACTTTGCATACATGTTCACCAGACTATTCCGTACAAACTCATCAGCTAAATGTCCTCCGTGTTCAATTTGGTCATGAAGGTCCTTCCCTGTCTTCAGCGCTGTGGTGCCCACACAAGCACATGCCTGCAGGAGGCACACGAATGTCAGAGAATCAGGTACAGCCATGCCTTCTTCTTGCATGGCACCGTAGAGGTGAAGTGCTTCCTGTCCCATACCCTGCTGGGAATACCCTGCTATCATGGCAGTCCATGTCACGACATCCTTTTGCCCAAGTCCATCGAACACTCTCTGAGCATCTTCCAAGCTGCCACACTTGGCATACATGTTCACCAAACTGTTGGCTACAAACACATCAGCTTCAAGTCCTCTTCCTATGATTTGCCCATGAAGCTCCTTCCCCTTCTCCAACGCCAGGGTGCCAACACTAGCACATGCCTGCAGGAGGGAAATGAATGTCACCGAATTGGGTAGAGCCATGCCTTCTTCTTGCATAGCACTGTATAGACGAAGGGCTTCCAGGTACATACCCCGCTGGGAATACCCTGCTATTATTACAGTCCAGGTAACCACATCCTTCTGACCAAGTCCATCAAACACTCTCTGAGCGTCCTCCAAGCTGCCACACTTGGCATACATGTTCACCAGACTGTTGGCCACAAACACATCGCCTTCATGTCCTCTTTCCCTGACCTGCACATGAACCTGCCTCCCCTGCTCCAGAGCTAGGGTGCCTACACTCGCACAAGCCTGCAGGAGGCACACAAATGTCATGCAATTAGGTACAGCCATGCCTTCATCTTGCATAGCTCTGTACAGATCCAGGGCTTTCTGCCCCATACCTTGCTGAGAATATCCTGCTATCATAGCAGTCCATGTCACCACATTCTTCTGATCCAGGCCGTCAAACACTCTTTGAGCGTCCCCCAAGCTGCCACACTTTGAATACATGTTCACCAAACTATTACAGACATGCAAATCCGGCTCAACGCCAATGGCTAACAAATCAGCATGCACCTGCTGCCCAGATTTCAGATCGGATCCCCTTGCACAAGCCTGAAGAGCTGCCACAAACACATGGCCATCTGGGTTTGCACTCGACCTCCGCATCCGATGATACAGCTCTATGGCCTGCTTGTCCTCTCCATGTTTAACATGCGCAGAAATCATAGAAGACCACATGAACGCATCCGGTTCAACAACACCATCAAACACCTCCATCGCTTCTTTCAGCCTGCCATGAAAAGAATACATCCGTAATATGTGATTGCACAGGAAAGTGTCCGCCTGGTACCCTTTTCTCACCGCCAAAGCATGAACACGGCTGCCCAAAACAAGATCCTTCTTCAGCACACATCTCTTCAGCAGAGCATAAAATACAAATCTGGAAATACAAGTACCCGTCTGCACTAGAACTTCCAAAGCTTCAACAGCCTGAGCGAGATGGCCCTCATTACACAACTTGCTCACAGTTTCAGGTGTCACGCCCCGATCGTCGCCTGCAGGCCTGCAACGCCCAGGACTATCCGGCAAGCTCCTGTCGGACCCACAACGACTCATCCCCAGGTCCAGAGCAGCCAGCTGCGCATCCACCCAACCTGGCTTGTAGAAGTTGTCTAACCAGAGAACCTGTTGGGACTGCTTGTGTCGGAAGTCAGGGGAGCTATGGCTTTTCTTATTTTGCCTGTGATCCCACCAAAGTGAGGGGTTACCAAAGAATTGCCGCCACAAATTCTCCTGGCGACCACGTTCCCAGGATCTGTCCCCAGTGACAGATTCTCTTCCACCGGCTTCATTTCTTGTAAGGGTGCCACTGATGCACCTCTCGCATTGTGTCCCGGTAGAGTGCTGTTTCTTTAATGTCAGATGAGCAGGAGCTCCTCCTGCAAAACCCGTCAGCCCACCACATGGTTGGGTCCACGAACACAGTCCCCACAATGAATCTCCTTGCCCTTTTCTTGACCCAATATCAACGCTCAGGACAGCCATCGCTCGTCATCAAAACTCACAGATCCGCCCCAACCGTGTATGGACTCTGTGATACATTCCATAAAACCTTTCTCTGTAACTGGTCCGTAGTCTCTCCTCTGTAGGCTCCCTCTTCCTGCAAGCAATGAAAGTCGGGAGCTTTGCAATTGAGTCACGCACAGGTCAAGGGGACCCGTTGTTGGGACAGTTCTCGTGGACCCAGGGAAATGGTAATTCAGGAATTGCAGGAAGAGCCTCTTGGGGCCAGACTTCGAGGAACCAACCGTCGGCACAGAACCAATGCGGGAGGTCCAGTACCTTGTCAAGGAAGCCAGCCCGTCCAAGAGGATGTCTGGCTGGCGGCAGGTGCTCCAGTGAGGAGAAATTGAGGCGACAACATTCTCTGGATTCCACGCTTAACAGGCAGAATAAGAAGAGCCGTCGTTCTCCTGACTCCCAGAGCCACCAGACACCAGAGGTCCTCCGGTTAAACAATCTGCAGAAGCCAGCTTGGGTGGATGCACACATTGCTGTTCTGGACAGTGTGATGGGTCGTGGTGCCTCTGACAGGAGCTTACAGGATGATCCTGGCCCTCGCAGGCCTGCAGGTGACGATAGGGTCGTGACGGCTGAAACCGTGAGCAGGTTATGTGATGCGGGCCTTCTCACTGAAGCTGTCGAGGCTCTGGACGTTCTGGTGCACACAGACCGTTGTATTTCCAAATCTCTCTTTTACACAGTCCTGAAGAAATGTGTAGCGAAGAAGGATGTCGTTTTGGGGAGCCGTGTTCATGCTTTCGTGGTGAGAAAAGGGTACCAGGCAGATACGTTCCTGTGCAATCACATCCTACGGATGTATGCTTCTCATAACAGGTTGCAAGACGCGATAGAGGTGTTTGATGTTGTTCGTGAACCGGATGCGTTCATGTGGTCTTCTATAATTTCTGCGCATGTTAGACATGGAGAGGACAAGCAGGCCTTAGAGCTGTATCATCGCATGCGTAGGTCCAGGGTGAAGCCAGATGGTCATGTGTTTGTGGCAGCTCTTCAGGCTTGTGCAAGGGGATCAGACTTGAAATCTGGGCAGCAGGTGCATGCTGATGTCGTGTCCAGTGGGGTTCAGCCTCATATGTTTGTCTGGAACTGCTTGGTAAACATGTATGCAAAGTGTGGTAGCTTGAAAGAGGCTCAAAAAGTGTTTGACGGACTGTGTCAGAAAGATGTGGTGACATGGACTACAATGATAGCTGGATATTCTCAGAAGGATATGGGGCGGGAAGCCCTCACTCTCTACAGTGCTATGCAAGAGGAAGGCTTGACTGTACCAAATTCCATCACATTTGTGTCGCTCCTGCAGGCGTGCGCAAGTGTGGGCACCCTGGCGTTGGAGACGGGGAAGCAGCTTCATGCGCAACTTCGAGTAGCAGGACATGAAGCTGATGTGGCTGTGGCCAACAGCTTAGTCAACATGTATGCTAAGTGTGGCAGCTTGGAGGACGCTCATAGAGTCTTTGTTGGACTTGGGCAAAAGGATGTGGTGACGTGGACCACAATGATAGCAGGATATTCCCAGCAGGGCATGGGCCAGGAGGCCCTCTGTCTCTACAGTGCTATGCAAGAAGAAGGAATGTCTGTACCCAATTCTGTAACATTTGTTTGCCTCCTGCAGGCATGTGCAAGTGTGGGAAACTTGGCGTTGGAGAACGGGAAGCAGCTTCATGCACAAATCAGTGAAGGAGGACATGAAGCTGATATGTTTGTAGCCAACAGTTTGGTGAACATGTATGCAAAGTGTGGGAGCTTGGAAGATGCTCAGGGGGTGTTTGATGGACTTGGTCAAAAAGATGTGGTCACATGGACTGCACTGATAGCAGGGTACTCCCAGCAGGCCATGGGCCCTAAAGCCCTTCATCTTTACACTGCTATGCAAGAAGAAGGCATGGCTGTACCCAATTCTGTGACATTTTTGTGTCTCCTGCAGGCATGTGCAAGTGTTGGCACCCTGGCTCTGGAGAAGGGTAAGCAGCTTCATGCCCAAATCAGAAGAGGAGGATACCAGGCTGATGTGTTTGTATGCAACAGCTTGGTGAACATGTATGCAAAGTGTGGCAGTCTGGAAGACGCTCAGAGAGTGTTTGATGGACTTAGGCAAAAGGATGTTGTGACATGGACTGCTATGATTGCGGGATATGCCCAGCAGGGTATGGGGGTTGAAGCCCTTAGTCTCTACAGTGCTATGCAAGAGGATGGGGTGGCTATACCCGATTCGGTGACCTTCGTGTGCCTCCTGCAGGCCTGTGCAAGTGTGGGCAGCTCGGCATTGGAGAAGGGGCAGCAGCTTCATGCTCAGCTCAAAGAAGGAGGCCATCAAGCTGACGTGGTCGTAGCCAACAGTCTGGTGAACATGTATGCAAAGTGCGGCAGCCTGGAGGATGCTCAATGTGTGTTTGATGGACTTAATCAAAAAGATGTGGTAACGTGGACTGTGATGATAGGAGGATATTCCCAGCAGGGCAGGGGGTTGGAAGCCCTAAGTCTCTACAGTGCTATGCAAGAAGATGGCATGGCTGCACCCGATTCTGTGACATTTGTGTCCCTCTTGCAGGCATGTGCATGTGCGGGATCCCCAGCATTGGAGAAGGGGAAACAGCTTCATTTGGAAATCAAACAACGCGGACATCAAGCTGATGGGTTTATAGCAAACAGTTTGGTAAACATGTATGCAAAGTGTGGTAGCCTGGAGGACGCTCAGAGAGTGTTTGACGGAATTGGTCAAAAGGATGTGGTGGCCTGGACTGCGATGATTGCAGGATATTCCCAGCAGGGCAGGGCCCAGGAAGCCCTTCTTCTCTACAGTGCTATGGAAGAGGAAGGGGTGGCTATACCAGATTCTGTTACTTTTGTATACCTCCTCCAGGCATGTGCAGGCATGGGCACCTCAGCGTTAGAGAAGGGGAAACAACTTCATGTGCAAATAAGGGAACGAGGATTTCAAGCTCATGCGTTGGTAGCCAACAGTTTGGTCAACATGTATGCAAAGTGTGGCAGTTTTGAAGATGCACAGAGAGTGTTTAAATGCATGGCCGTACCCGAACCCATGACATTTGTGTGCCTCCTGCAGGCATGTGCAAGTGTCGGCACCGCCGCCTTGGAGACGGGGAAGCAGCTTGATGTGCAAATCAGAGAGCGAGGACTTCAAGGTGATGTGTTTGTAACTAATAGTTTGGTGAACATGTACACAAAGTGTGGCAGTTTGGATCATGCTCAGAGAGTGTTTGATGGACTTGATAAAAAAGATGTAGTGACATGGACTGCCTTGATAGCAGGGTATTCCCAGCAGGGCATGGGGCGAAAATCCCTTCTTCTCCACAGTGCTATGCTAGAGGAAGGCATGACTGTTCCCGATTCTGTGACATTTGTTTGCCTCCTGCAGGCATGTGCAAGTGTGGGCAGCCTGGCGTTGGAGAAGGGAAAGCAGCTTCATGCGCAGATCAAGCGAGGAGGACATCAAGCTGATGTGGTTGTAGCTAACTGTTTGGTGAACATGTATGCAAAGTGTGGGAGTCTGGAAGATGCTAAGAGAGTATTTGATGGACTGGGCCAAAAGGACGTGGTAACGTGGAATGCCATGATAACAGGATACTCTCAGCAGGGTATGGGGCAAGAGGCCCTTAGTCTTTATAGAGCTATGCAAGAGGGATGCATAGCTGTGCCCGATTCGGTGACATTTGTGTCCCTTCTACAGGCATGTGCAGATGTGGCAGCTTTGAATGTGGGAAGGCGGATACATGCCCAGATTGTAGAACAAGAGCTTCAATTAGATTTGTTTGTAGCTGGCAGTCTGATTAACATGTATGGAAAGTCCGGGAGCATGGTTGATGCACAGCAGGTGTTTGATTCGTTGCCTGAACGAGACGTTGTCATCTGGAATGCACTGATCGGTGGCTACACATGTCAAGGAGCTACCGAAGTGGTCCTGGACTTGGTGACGAGTATGAGGGAGGATGGCATACGCCCAAACGGTGTCACATTCCTCAGTGCATTGACTGTGTGCAGTCATGCCGGTTTAGTGGACAAAGGGTGGGAGTACTTTGAGACTATGAGCAGACAATTTGGCATCAGTCCCACAGAGAACCACTACACATGCATGGTGGATCTCCTGGGTCGTGCAGGGCAACTGGATGAGGCACTACACTTAATAAGGACAATGCCTATACTCCCTAATACTGCGGTTTGGCATACTCTGTTGGGTGCCTGTAGAAAGTGGAGCAACGTGGAGGTGGGACTCCATGCTTTCAGGGGAGCAGTCAAGCTAGACAGGCAAAATGGCGCAGCATATGTGTTAATGTCAAACATTTACATGGGTGCCGAGATGTGGGAACGAGCAGAGCAGATGCAGGCCAGGAGAAAACGAATCAAGGCATGGAAGACGCCAGGTCAGAGCTGGTGGACAGACGAGGACGGACTGGTGCATAGCTTTCTGGTTGGGGATGACAAGCATTCCTAGGGTCAGCGTTCTAAATCCGACAAATTCCATCACGAAGGAAAGCGGATTTGTGCCACATCTTAATCGACTCGGGAGGCACAGGTCATGAAACTGGTACACGCCCGTCCTCATAAGGGGAGATCCCCAGGATTAGCATGCGTCTCATCCCATGAGAAGGGAGCAAAGCAAGTTCATCGGTCGTCGGCCAAGCTTACCATTCTAGCCCCAGCTTTCCTGAAGATCCTATGAAACATACAGACCACTTCAGCTAAGGATGTGGTGACATGGAGTACCCTGGTTGCTGGGTATGCTCAGCAAGGGCTTGGTCAAGAGGCCGCTTGTTTGACATGGGCAAGTGGAGCAGAAGGGCCTGATTGTGAATGACCATATTACTTTTGCTGCAAGGCAAGCACTGCTTCCTTACAGAAGCGCAGGCAGATGCACCCACAGACTATGGGAAGGACTGCTACATAGCGCACGGGTTGGCACCTGGCTGGCGGACAAGTATCGAAATGTGGTGAGCTGGATGCGGCAAGCCGGGACTTTGCCTGGTTGGCCACAAGAGATGTTTGAAGCTGAAGCTGCAGCGATTGAGTAGCTCTGAAGAGTCCCAAGCAGGAGGTCCAACAATGCCCATGACTTTGTAGGGCCCGAATCAGGGTTTCTAAACACATAATACAGAAGGTGGGCACCTCAGCTCTGGAGACCGCGGGGAAGCGGATTCATGGGCAAATTAGAGAAAGAGGATGTGTAGCAGCAACTGCCCATCAAGCTTGTGCTGCATTTCACCGTCGGGTTAAAATCTGACAGTGCATTAAAATTATTCTGCGGTTGGCCTTGGAGCCAGGCAGTTCGTTGTGTTGGCCTTGGGACTCTTTGAACTTGCCGAACTTGTGTACATTTTCTCCTAACTCGGAGAACGGATCCGCTTCGTCAGAAATTAGTTTTTGGAAAACGAACTAACAGTGCAGCCCATCTAAATACTCTGTCGTGACATCCCGGCTACATGTACAGCCCTTCCGGCACACCCTCTTTCTTTTTGTACATGACCTTTTCCTTGGCCTTCTTGAAGTCAGCTTGGGTAACCTGCACAAAACGAATGAGTGATTATTTGCAACTAACCAGACAGAGCTTAGCGACCGAGATTACCCTGGGGTTAAGAACTGCTGTTCTGGACAAAAGGAATTCCCCCTCATGTCAATGTAGGATATGGGTTTGACACTTGCCTTCATTCTTCGCTCTCTCAGAGCAAGCAAGCCTGCCTCCGTGCAAATGGCTTTGATATCAGCTCCAGAAAACTCGTCCTTGGTCATGACAAACTCCTCGAGATTCACATCATCTGCAAGCGTCATTCTTGCTGTGTGTATCTGCATGAATGAGCCATTCCACAGTGACTGAAATGTACCTCAGCGGTGGAATGTGCGTCTCCCCAAGGAGAGAGCTAGCAAACTACCTGAAAGTTGATTTGAAACAGACGGAGAGATTCAAGAACGTTAGAAGACCTGAAAGATGCGCCGTCGAGTCTTTATATCAGGCAGAGGGAACTCTATCTTCCTATCAATCCTTCCAGGGCGAAGCAGCGCTGGGTCTAGGGTCTCAATTCTATTTGTTGCCAAAATAACCTTGACATCCCCTCGAGCGTCAAAGCCATCAAGCTGATTCAATAACTCCAACATAGTTCTCTGGATTTCCCTCTCCCCACCTGAATGAGCATCATATCTGGAAAAGAAAGCATCAGCTTGCCACACCACATGACAGTACAGCAGAAAATCTTGAAGAATGGACTGGGGCCACCAGATAAATCAAACATACCGACCTTTTGGTTCCCACTGCGTCAATCTCATCGATGAACACAATCGAAGGTGAGAGCTCATCAGCAACCCGGAAAAGCTCCCTTACTAGCTTGGGTCCATCCCCAAGGTACTTCTGGATGAGCTCACTTCCCACTACTCGAAGAAAAGTTGCCGAGGTAGAGTTGGCAACAGCCTAAAAACAAACAAGCCCCGTCAACCTACATATTTGTATTCACTTGGATGGCCTTTCTTCAGCTGAAATTAAGGTAAGCAGAAATCACGCTCGCCCCTTACCTTCGCTAGCAGAGTTTTTCCTGTCCCCGGCTCTCCATACAGTATAACTCCCTTGGGGGGCTTGATGCCGATATCCTCATACAGCTCTGGATGCGTGAGGGGAAGCTCAACGGCCTCTTTGATCTCTTGTATCTGTGCATCGAGTCCTCCAATGTCTGCATATGACTCCAAGGGAGCCTTCTCCACTTTCATCACAGACACCATGGGATCTACTTCGTCCTGTAGAAGTCCCACCACTGACAGAACCTGTCCCACACAACTCGAAGACGTGAGGCCCAATGTTACACCTCCAAAACAAATACCCCGCAGGAAACCCAGACCTAACTCAGCCCCAAGCCAGACAAGTGCCGGAGCGATTCGGAGGTGACCCACACAGCACAGCCCTCACCGATA
The DNA here is from genome assembly GCA_010909165.1 of Anthoceros angustus. Taxonomy (NCBI): domain Eukaryota; kingdom Viridiplantae; phylum Streptophyta; class Anthocerotopsida; order Anthocerotales; family Anthocerotaceae; genus Anthoceros; species Anthoceros angustus. The sequence continues at coordinate 86,697 of VJWM01000192.1, forward strand.
ACTCACAGGCCAGGTCAGACACAGTCTCCATTCCTGAACAAAAGTGCAGAGAGCTTAGCACACAAGCCTAGCGCAATCTACCTTGTTGTGCATAAGAATGGCACAGCCCGGCTCGAGCTGGTCTTTATCAACAAACGACAGGATGTTGACATAATATTCGGGCCCGACAGAGGAGGACACTATTGCATGATTCTCATCAATAATTTCCTCCAGAGTTCCAACACTCATTGGTGATCCCCTCAAATCGTCCACCTTGGACCGATCTTCCTCATTCTTGTCCTCCTGCGGCTTCAACCGCTCCTGATTCGTCACGAATTCCTCCTCCATCAGCAGATAGTCCTTCACTCTCTCCAGCTTCAGCAGCCTGAGTTTGCACTTGGTGGCGGGCGTGACAACCGGCAGGCGCGCAGCTGCCTCCGGCCCCTTCTGCTTCCTCTGCTTTCTCCCCACACGGGTGGGAGGCGCCGCTGGCTCATACTTCTTCTCCTTCTTCTCATCCGGCTTCCGCTCCCCGAGCGACCCTTGCCGCCCCATCCCTCCAGACTGTCCCTGCCCCATGGCTTCCTTTCTGCTCAAGGGTGCGGCAAGGCGGGGTGGCGAGGCAGGCCTGGGGTGGTGCAAGTGCCAACGTGCATGCCCGCGTGCTAGCGGGCCGATGGTGCGGGGTTTACGTTGATGGCGGGCTCCCGACGGGCCGCCGTGAGGCAGAGTGGAGCAGGCCGCAGTGAGGCCGAATTGAGCTTCCGACCAAATCTCTCGGTTCACAGCTAGCTAGGTTTATTCACCTTCTTGGTCCAAGTGCTAATTTATCAGTTTCGTGCTCTTAAATGCAAAGGTATATAGATACTAATGTCTCACCTTTCCAGGCTATGAGCGAGGATTTTTCCCGGATTGTGCTAAAGCTTACTACAGTCGTAGGAATCAGGTGGTCGTCGGAACCAGGTGGGTCTCTTCTTCCTCGATGGTGGTTCTCTTTCGACAGCACGTATCCATTATCACATATCCATTGTCTTGCAGAGGGCGCTAGCCAATGCTATTTGCTATTTACAGGATGGCAACGAGTACAAGAGACATGGCATCATATTCATTGTCTTGCAGAGGGCACTAGCCAATGCTATTTGATATTTACAGGACGGCAACGAGTGCAAGAGATATGGCATCATATCCATTAACCCCTCCCCCTTCGCCCAGACAAAGACCTCGTCACCCTTGGATTGCTCACTGTGCCCAAAACAATTTCTAGAACAATCTCCACTTGGGCTCCAAGATTTGTCCGCTGATATACACCCTTCCTCGCACAACATATCCGCCTCTACTTTGATAATCACGCTGCGTGGAAGACCACATGTGAACTAACCCCGCCTCAAGTGTCGGGTGAACGATTTTTTTTTGTTTTGGGTGTGTTAGAATAGCAGTGCTTTGAGAATCGTCGAGTCGGGTCTTTTATACGGAATGGTCCTTGGCCCTTGGAGATAATAATAATTTTTCGACCCTTAGGTTTGACCCGGAGGGTGGGGTAGAAATAGAGTCCTTGGGTATTGGGAATTTTTAGAATAAAAGGTGTCTATATATGCTAGGGATGCTCACAATATGCCACGCCAGTAGTCAAGTGGGGTGGTGGCTAGTTCCACCACGGTAGAAACGGACGATGCCGTGGGGAATTTACAACCCTAGTGGCGGAGCGGACTACCACGGAGCGCAATCGGGAGAAGGGCACACCACATGAGGTCGCGACTTTCCGTGAGGGGCGGAGCGGAGCGAAGAAGAGGGGCGCGCGCATACCACGCCAGCCAAATCACCGCCTCACTGCAGGAGGAAGGCGCGCGACGATGAAGCGCGGCGGAGGAGAGAAATCGGGCGCCGCAAGTTCGCGAGGAGGCGTGGAAGGAGCGCGAGGGCGGCTTCGATTTTTTTCTCTCTTGACCGTGATCCGCAGGTAGTCGAGGTTTTGTTTTGGGAGACAACGAGAGAAGGAGATGGCGCCGAGCCGCGCCGAAATCTCACTCACGCAAGGCCCAACATGGACCATCGGAAAGTGAGAGCCGGCACCGCGTGAGCCGGTCTCAAGTTCATGGAGAAGAAATGGTGCTACATGTACCGCATTGGTGCAAGAGTGCGCCCGCAATTAAGGACCAAGTCGCAAGAGGGTGACGCGAGGAAAAGGCCGCAGAATCGGATTTGGCCCTCTTTCGAGCAGGTATGGGCGAGAAGCATCGAGGATGGGAGCTTGGTGATTGACCCCAAAGAAGACCTTGAAAGCAGCGCCGCTCATGAAGCCTGGGAAGTGAGAGTGAACAATGGGTGACTCGCCAACTCGTGTTCTACCGGTGGGGATTGGCCAAATGGATTTTGTGTTCCATGTAACCGTCGGATCATATGGCGGATCACTTCTTGGTTTTTCTTCACGAGGTGGTCAAGGGTACACAAATTGATTGGGGAGGATGATTTTCGAAAGAGCCTGAGGAGAAGGCGAATTTACTCTCTTCTTCCCTCGGCCCTCCTTGATTTCGCCTTTTCCGATTCATGTATTTGCGCATTCCGTGTTTAACTGAGTTGAAGTCGTCCCCGCATGGTTGGAAGCCGGTGGAACTCAAGGTAGAAGAGGAGGAATTGAAGGAGGATTCGGGCAAGGATTCCAGAGTGCGCCCTGGAAGGTTGGAAGAGGGTGGGAAGTTTCCAAGGGTAAGAAGCGAAGGGCGGCAGTCGACGGGATCGGCGAAGAAGGGAGGGCACGCAGAGGAGGAACCCACAGCCACACCTGTGGTCACCAGTCAAGACGGCAGCAGAACGCGGTAAAGGAGGAAAAATAAAAGGGAAATGGCAAGTTGCTCCCTCCCAGTGCAGGGATGAAGCTAGGGGAGAATGAAGCGAAGAGGAAGTGGCATCAACCCCTAGGAGAGGAGGGTTAACTTCAGCGAGACCGCAACGGAGCTCCGGACATTTTTGGCGACATTTCACCGAACCGTCCTGAGGTGGGGATAGGAGACACCGCGATACAGAATTGTTGTGGAGGCGGATGGGCAAGGGACAGCCCAATTTGGGGATTTGCGACTGCCATGGCATGACGCAGTGATCTCCTCGATCAAGCGACCATGGCTCTCACTTGGCCGAGTGTGCAAGGCCAACAGGAGAAGTTGCTCAAGGAGAAGTTGGAGAGCCCGAAGGCGAGAGCAAGGCGGCCGAGGAGCGCAGACGGAGTGCGGCGGCCTTATGCAAGGCACAGGAGCGCTTAAGGCACATGTCCACTCAGAAGCTTTAGTAAATCAGTCAAGGGGCGATGCTACAATTGAAGAGCTTCGATGAGGTCTCGCGAGTCCAGAGCAGTGTGGAAGCGATGGCGCCTTGGAGAAATTCAAGAAGTCATGAGAGGTACAAGCGGAAGAGACGAAGCTAGGCCGAGTCAAGAGAGAGGTGGCCAAACCAAGAAGGCCGAGCAACCACCGCAGAGCCAAACAACCACCGTGGAAGCAACCACCACGGTGGCTAAACCAGCCACCGCCGTGGAACGGGAACCGAGGTGGGGAAGTCACCGGAGTGTCGCAGATGGAGGGACAGATCCCGAGAATCAACAGCCTGTGATTGTCCACGGAGGAGAGGGTAAGGACCTCTCAGATCGAAGACAGTTACGGCGTCCGGATGAGGATGCTCATGTCCTCGGCTTCGCGCATGGTGAGCGGTGCTCACCTAAACGTGTATGTGGTTGTTGGGACAGGAGGGGCGTAAACCACCGCTGTACATCTTGACCGCCACAGGCTACTGCTGGTTCCTTCGAGTAGGAGCGGGCGCCTATCCTCCGCAAGTGGTGCCGGAAGAGATGAGCGAGGCGGCCGAGCATGGAGGGAGGAGCACGGTATGGTTGTCCAAATGAGGAGGAGCGGGACAATGGACATAGAGGTCACAAAGGCAACGTCCTGGAAGGCGCGAGGGAAATTCAGGCGGTGAGGCGAGGTGGAGGTTGTGGGGAAAATCGCTCGGATCGAGGCGAGGTCAAGAGCGAGAGGGGTCCCCATGGGCCGTGGGGCGAGGCAAAGAATCGGAGGGCAGCGCTGATTTTAGGAGTCGCGATAGCCTAGGACCGGGTTTTTCGAGAGGATAGGGAGTTCCATCAGAGAGTCATTGTTGCTTAGATTGGTAAGGCGCCGTGGTAGGAGCTACAATTTTAGACACTAAAGAGAAGTGAGCCGTGTTGGACCACGCCCGGATGTATAAGAGACCCTTTGGGTGTCTCTCAAGGCATTTCGTGTGTGAACTTCCGTGTATCGAACCGAGTGGGGTTGATTGGAGACGTCCGTCAAGATCAAACGGCGCACCGCCTTCGTCACAAGAAGGCCGGAAGATCTCGGATGGTCGAGAGCGGAGTGGCCAAGCTCCACGCCCGGGTAACGGAAGGTGGCCGAAAAGAGGTAGGATTGCCGTGGACGGCCGAGGCGGAACTGGAAGGCGAATCGCCCAAGCACGACCGGGTTTTCTTCCGATCCTCTTCCAACCGCCGCCACTGTGTGTGTTCATTCCATGAGAGAGGGGTCTGTGTGGCCCAAGGAGGTCTGTGGCCCAAGGGAAAGGGGTCTGTGGCCCGTGAGACGAGGGAGAGTTCATTGGGAAGGGAAAGGTTCCGGGAGAAGTTGTGCTGGGAGGGATTGTGAGAGCGTGAGGGAAAATCAAAGGGAGGGGGGAGGAAGCGTGGTGGATCGCAAATTCCGTAAGGTGAGGCGTATAGGTGTCCGATAGCCTAGGTCCGTGTTAGAGAAGTCGGATTTAATAGACTCCGCGAAAGGCGGCGCGCTGTGGTGGGACCCGCCACAGTGGCTGAACCGGCCACTGCGGTGGCCGAGTCTACCACGGTGGTGGGTTTGGGCAGCTGGAGAAGGTGGGGTAGTGAGCGACGGGGTAGGTCTAGAATCCATAGATTCAGAACACCTTGACACAACACCATTCCCTTGGGATCGAATCCTAGGACTATAACGACATAGAGGGTAAATGTGGCCTCTTTGCGTCTTCGGATGCAAAAACCCATTCCACATTTTGGCGTTCGGGAATGAAACTGTCAAGGTTATAGGGGACTAACCATAGCTTAGGTGTCTAGTTTTGGAGTGTATCTAGTTAGGTAGATGGATGCCACGGTTGAGTCGAGGGTTCAGAGTCAAGTCGGGACGGAAGGCCACACGAGAAGCGACAACGCCAAGCACCGGAAAGGTTAAAAGGGTTGCAAAACCGCGAGTTGAGGAGGGTCCACCAAGACGACCTGCTGGAAGGAGAAGGAGGTAAGGAAGCAACCAGGGGACGGGGGTCCGATCTTGTTGGAGCAAGATCCCCAACCTCTGGACTTGGACGAGGTACCACCGCCAAGGAACCTCGGACCAATTCCATCCACTGACCTCTTCCAAAAGTGTGCAGACTGTTGGAGATCAATCGACTCCCGCAGGAACCGTTGTTGGACCAACCACAGTCGCTGAATCAGCAACGATAGTCATGACCACCACCACACCGGTGGTGGTCACCACCAAGCAACCTTACCACTGTATGGAGAGGGAAGGGGTATGAAGACCCGATGAATTTGTTGAGCGCTTTGAGCACCGACATTTGCAAAACCAGAAGGAGATGCACAGATTCATTGTTCTATGGAGTTCTTCGGGGTCCAAATATAGGCGAATACCTCAAGTCACCACACCTCCAAAGAACCTATGAAGAATTAAAACCGCCTGTGAAAGGTTCGGGGGCTTGACGAGGGATACGTGTTGTCCAAGCTTGAAAAGCAGAGGAAAGAAGGAAACCTTGCAGCGTATGTGGAGAGGTTTCACCACGCGATCAAGTGGCCCTCACTCGAGTTGCAGCAATACGGTGGTTCGCTAAAGGCCCGGGTTCTAAGATGGGGAGACACGAAGGTTACAAGCGGAGAAGAATTTGGGCAAGGCTATCAAGGCGCTAAACTATGAGGAATCCAACCCGCAAGGGAGGAGGAAGGCTAAGAAGGAGAAGAAGAAGCCGGATCGGAAAAAGAAGGATCCTCATCCTCCTCGGAAGGAAGTTCATCGTGAAGAAAGCTCCATGTAAGATTCCAGAAAGTTCCTGAGGAGGAAACGAGTGATTCGGAGGAAGCGCCATCGATGAGGAGCGCCAAATGGAAAAAGAAAATGAAGGGTCGTGCACGGACAACAAGGAGCGGCAAGGGCAAAACAGAGGCGAAAGATGAACAAGGAGAAGGAGGTGGCAGCCAAGAAAGTAGAACAACAGGGAACAAGATGGAGGAGATGATGGCAAAATTCGAGAAATTCCATCTTAATGCGGTCAAGGAACATGAGAGGCGGAGAGTCACACGAACCCACGAGCCAACCTCTTCTGCTCAACGTGGGCAGGGACACTCCAAAGCTAATTGTCCGACGACAAGGGTACACCGGGATATGAGGAAGAGGAGGAAGAGGGTCCGTGGAAGATACATACCGATCCGGAGGTTCAACAACCAAGTGTACCCAAAGACCATGTACCCGCCAACCTACGTAATTCCACGGGTAGGCGTCAGAATCACCGGGTAACAATCCAATGGGTACCGCCTTGTGCTATAATTGTCGCAACCTTGACACTATGCGCATGCCTTATCCAACTCCAAGGCAATGGAGATTTTGATAAACTATGTCAAGATTGTAGCAGCAGGGCATTTGGCGAAGTGTGCTCGCCAAAGCCCCAAAGACGGTGAGGATCGCGCACCACCCGTAACGGGAGTTCACGCACCAACCCAAGTCCTGTCCGCCATGCATGTTGAGGACGCACTTATGGCGGTATGGGAGGATGCCGAGATTGGAACCCCGAGGAGCTTGGAGGGATTAGACGCAGAGGAAGCGATTATTATGGGGAAGCCTCCGCCATGGTCGTAGAACAAGGAGCACAAAAGCAAAAGAGAGGCGACGGGGAAAAAGAAGAAAGGAGGCGGATACGACCACGGATCGATGAGGGAGAGAGTGTCGCCACCAGGGCGGAAATACCAACACCGGAACGGCCAAAGACGAAAAACAAGTCCTGCAGTGACTTGGCGGATGGACCATATGTGCAAAAGAGTGATGCACCGAGACTTGAGTGTTCCAGGGCGGAAAGGTGAATGAAGGGGTCTTGATGGAAGAAGGGGTGGAACCCTACCGATTTCGAGAAAGTTACCGAACCGAGTTAGGGTTTCCACCGGACGACGGGAAGTCATGGATATGATACAAGAAGAATTGGCAAGGAGGCTACGGGGAAAAGGCGGGGTGTCGATTTCCACCACCCTGTGGGAGTCCACCACCCCACCGGAAGGGCCACCGTACCCCAAGTCATGACGAACCGGAACCCACAACCAACCAAACTCGGATGGCGAAGGTCGCCACCGCTTCTTCAATCTCGCCGAGGCCATCATGGACCAACATTTCATGATCACATTCGGACAACTCCTCCGAGACAATCCGCGTATAGGCAACATCGAGGGCGTTAAAAGAGGCGCAACCCAAAAGAGGCGCAATGTTCCTATACACCCCAGCCGCCATGTGAACTTGGTATCCATGGTGGATCAAGGCCCAGCCGAACTCCAGGTGGAAATTTCGGGATGTGTCATTAAAGGAGTGCCTCTCGACACGGGGTCGGGTGTAAATATTATGACAGAAGACACGGCTAGGAAATTGGGCTTGGATATTGAACATACTACCAAGGTTTTGCGGCTAGCCGACATGTCCAGAATGGTGCCGGTGGGGGAACTGACAGGGGTGCTAACGACCATTGGAACCATCCCCTACTTGATGGATTATGTAGTCATCCAGCAAAAATCGCCAGGGTACGACGTCCTAATTGGCCGAACATGGATGTACGCATCGCAATGCACGCTCAAGTGGGGCAGAAAGGAAGTCGGTTTTAAACCGTTGGAATGGGATCCCAAGACCAAGGAGGGAAGGATGTGCCTATCGTGGAGTAAGGACATGTATGTGTGAAACTCCAATCAAATGTAGGGGTACACTCGGCAGAGGACACGGGGAGATGGAAGAGGAAGATAGGTTCCTGTCACACATCTCATGGTCTCGATGAGGAGCGGACTACCGCAGAGATATCCCATATACAATTAACCCGTGAGGGTCACATGCAACCGAATGCTCCGGAAGGGGTCCGGCGGTGGATTCAAGCAGTGGAGAAAGTCGGAGGAGGCGCCACGCTTCACGCCGGAGGATTTGTTTAGGAATGGGGCATGAGAGAAGAGGAACCGCGGAGCCGAAGAAGGATTCGGGTTAGCACCGCACGAGAGCGCGAGTGGGTACAGATGAAGTCAAGGACGTTGAGGTTCTTCCGGAAGGTGCTCAAATTCTCCGTAACAATGGATGCGGCGTTGAGGAAGGAATGAAGCAACCGCTGCGTAATTTATCGATGTTTTCGCCGAGGTAGACATGAAGGGATCCCCAAAGAATGGGCGAGCATAGGATTGACTGGAACCGTGAGCAATCCCGAAGGATTCCACAAGACAAGTTAAATCCAAGTACTCCTCAAGGTAAAGGATCGCTTGGAGATGTACCTCAAGGCGGACGTGATCTATCCTATAGTCAATACCGAATGGGTGGCTCCAATAGTGGTAGTACCTAAGAGGCGCCTGTGCAAAATCCGAGTTTGTCGATCGGAGAAGGTTGAATAAGGTCACCAAGAAGGATCACTTTCCGCTACCCTTCATCGATAATATCCTCGGATCCGTCGCAGTGTAATGGCGATTCATTCCTAGACGGTACTGGGTATAATCACCGCACCTTAGGGAGAGCGATTGGCCTCGACCGCTTTTACAACCGATCGGGGACATATGCTTACAAGCGCAGCGCATTTGGGTTGACGGAGCACTGGTCCTTCATGCGAGCCATCACAAAATTTTCAAGGACTTCCTCGCGACTTTATGGAAGTTTTCCGACGACTTCGCGTATTCGGGCCGCTGGGACCATCCGCCGCACCGGTGCTCGAGCGCGCCGAGCAACGCAATTATGCTCGCATCCAAAAGTGCTACTGCATGTCGAGGAATTGCTGGGGCATCGAATTTCAAGCCGAGGTATAGAAGTAGATCCGGACAAGGTAAAGGTCATCGCCACCCTTAGAGCACCAATAACGCTAAAGGAACTCCGCGGGTTCCCGGGATGGTCGGTATTATAGACGCTTGCTCCACCGCGGCTGCCCCACTAACGAGCTTGTTAAGGAAGGATCGGGAGTGGGAGTGGACGACGAACGGAGGAAGCATTTCGTGACTTACGCACCACATCGCTAGCCCCACGCTAAAAGGACCGGATCGAGTAAGAAGTTCCACGCTGCTGATGTTTCAAAGATTTGCAATTGGGCCCCCTTAGCCACGGATGAGAAGAAGAAGGATTTTCCGATCTACTATGCCGAGACAACTAACGGACGCGAGCGAAAGTATACCACCACGGAGCGCCAAGCATCGGGAATGGTTTACTCGGTCGAAATTCGACACTACCTCCTCTCGTATGAATTTGTGTTCCATGTTGACCACTTTGCCTTGAAACACCTTGTGAATAAACTCGACCTTTCGGACGATAGCACTGGATCTCAGGAGTTTACCTTCACAAAGGAAACGAGAGGGTAGGAAGCATATCAATGCCGACTTCATATCTCGATTGAAAACAGGAAGGTGGAAAACCAGGAAGACGACTTTCCCGATGAGACACTGTCATAGGAGTTGCAAACCAACCAGGAAGCCTGGGCCGGAAGGAGGGAGCCGATCGATTGAGAAGGGAGGGTGGCTTCAAGACCAACATATCGAGATATACGATTATCTTGGCAGGCCAAATTCCTCCACATCTATCCAAGACATGATTCAGCGTTTGTCCACTACTCCGCACTATCTACACGGCACAATATGAATTTATACCGAGTCATCCGGACGGGTGGAGCGGTTATGGGTACGCACGCGGTGTGAGCGAGTCCCGAGCTCTTTACACGAAGAAGAGGCGGAGGTCATTATGCCGCGCATGTCACATGCGGAAAATTTTGAGGTCGGCTATTGGTGGCCTACAATGTACAAGGATGCCAAGGAGTTCGTGAAGCGGACGCTTGCCAAAGGGTCGGCAAGCCAACAAAGAACAACCCAATGGCCCCTTGTCCCCATACTTGCACCGCACCATTCGAGAAATGGGGAATCGATTTTGTCGGCCCCTATCCACCCAAAACCAAGGCTCGCCAAAACCAATACATCCCGTGGCCACAGACATCGCGGATGGTAGAAGCAGCACCGCCGTAGATTCGCGACGTCGTGGCGATTCATTCCTAGACGGTACTGGGTATAATCACCGCACCTTAGGGAGAGCGATTGGCCTCGACCGCTTTTACAACCGGTGGGGACATATGCTTACAAGCGCGCATTTGGGTTGACGGAGCACTGGTCCTTCATGCGAGCCATCGTCAAAATTTTCAAGGACTTCCTCGCGACTTTATGGAAGTTTTCCGACGACCTGCGTGGTCATCAAGGACCATCCGCCGCACCTCCGGTGCAGCGTGTCGAGCAACGCAATTATGCTCGCATCCAAAAGTGCTACTTGCATGTCGAGGGAATTCTGGGGCAATTTCAAGCCGAGGTATAGAAGTAGATCCGGACAAGGTAAAGGTCATCGCCACCCTTAGAGCACCAACGCTAAAGGAACTCCGGTTCCCGGGATGGTCGGATATTATAGACGCTTGCTCCAAATTTCGCCTGCCCCACTAACGAGCTTGTTAAGGAAGGATCGGAGTGGGAGTGGACGGGAGGAAGCATTTCGGACTTACGCACCATACTCACGCTAAAAGGACCGGATCGAGTAAGAAGTTCCACGTTTTCGTTGATGTTTCAGCATTTGCAATTGGGTCCTTAGCCACGGATGAGAAGAAGAAGGATTTTCCGATCTACTATCGAGACAACTAACGGACGCGGAGCGAAGTATACCACCACGGAGCGCTCGGGAATGGTTTACTCGGTCGAAATTCGACACTACCTCCTCGTATGAATTTGTGTTCCATGTTGACCACTTTGCCTTGAAACACCTTGTGAATAAACCCGACCTTTCGGACGCATAGCACTGGATCTTCGTGAGTTTACCTTCACAAAGGTGGAAACGAGAGGGTAGGAAGCATATCAATGCCGACTTCATATCTCGATTGAAAACAGGAAGGTGGAAAAGGAAGACGACTTTCCCGATGAGACACGTCGCAGGAGTTGCAAACCAACCAGTGAAGCCAGTTCGGAAGGAGGAGCCGATCGATTGAGAAGGGAGGGTGGGGAAGACCAACATATCGAGATATACGATTATCTTGGCACGGCCAAATTCCTCCACATCTATCCAAGACACAGTTGCGTTTGTCCACTACTCCGCACCATTCACGGCACAATATGAATTTATAGTCGGTCCGGACGGGGGAGCGGTTATGGGTACGCACGCGGTGAGCGGAGTCCCGAGCTCTTTACACGAAGAAGAGGCGGAGGTCATTATGCGCGCATGTCACATGCGGAAAATTTTGGAGGTCGGCTATTGGTGGCCTACAATGTACAAGGATGCCAAGGAGTTCGACGCTTGCCAAAGGGTCGGCAAGCCAGCAACCCAATGGCCCCTTGTCCCCATACTTGCACCGCACCATTCGAGAAATGGGGAATCGATTTTGTCGGTCCTATCCAAAACCAAGGCTCGCCAAAACCAATACATCCCGTGGCCACAGATCGCGGATGGTAGAAGCACGCCGTAGATTCGCGTCGTAGCGATTCTGCTCGAGCAAATCATCACCGATATGGTCACTACCGGAGTCGGCCGCGAAGGAGGAACACATTTCGTCAATCGTAATCTCCAACATGACCAACCACTTCAACGCCGCCACGTGAAGTCCACGCCTTATAACCCAAAAGCCAATGGCCGAAAAAGGCAAATGGCTTGTTGTGCAAGATCCTAACCAAACTCACCGCCTATGCGTATGATCGATATGAAATCGCATTCAAGACTGTATGACCGGATCATGGAAAAGTGACAACGCAGAAACCTCAGATTATCTTACTTACGGCATTCTCATTATGCCAATAGAATTCAAGTTCCCACCGAGAATACAGGAACCAAGTCGAATGCCGTGGAGGAAAGTCTTGGAAAGGTTGGTGGGTTTCAGACGACACACGGAGGAGAGAACAAGCCTCCAAGTTATGCGGATGTCCAAGACAGGAGGAAGGAGTGGCACGACAAGAGATTGAAGCCAAGAATACGTTGTTCCCGGGATCCGCTTTACTATACGATAACCGATACATGCACTTCTGTAAATTACATCTCGATGGATGGGGCCCTTCGTAGTTTCAAGTTTTCGACAACGGATCAATTCAACTCCAAGATTTTAGTGGCTCACCCTTGCCAACGCCGCCAACGGTTGGCGGGTCAAGAAATATTACCAATAAGTTGGCGAGGACGCCAACAAATGAGAAGGGAGTATGTGGAAGACCACATGTGCACTAACCCCGCCTCAAGTGTCGGTGAACGATTTTTTTGTTTTGGGTGTGTTAGAATAGCAGTGCTTTGAGAATCGTCGAGTCGTCTTTTATACGGAATGGTCCTTGGCCCTTGGAGATAATAATAATTTTTCGACCCTTAGGTTTGACCCCGAGGGTGGGGTAGAAATAGAGTCCTTGGGTATTGGGAATTTTAGAATAAAAGGTGTCTATATATGCTAGGGATGCTCACAATATGCCATTGTGTAGTCAAGTGGGTGGTGGCTAGTTCCACCACGGTGGCCGAAACGGACGCATGCACTGTGGGGAATTTACAACCCTAGTGGCGGAGCGGGACTACCACGGAGCGAATCGGGAGAAGGGCACACCCAAAGACCGCGAGGTCGCGACTTTCCGTGAGGGGCGGAGGAGCGCAAGAAGAGGGGCGCGCGTACCACGACGCCAGCCAAATCACCGCCTCACTGCAGGAGGAAGGAGGAAGGAGGAAGGCGCGGAGAGAAATCGGGCGCCGCAAGTTCGCGAGGCGTGGAAGGAGCGCGAGGGCGGCTCGATTTTTTCTCTTCCGACCGTGATCTGGGGTAGTCGAGGTTTTGTTTTGGGAGACAACGAGAAGGAGATGGCGCCCGAGCCGAAATCTCACTCACGCAGGGCCCAACATGGACCATCGGAAAGTGAGAGCCGGCACTGCGCGTGAGTCTCAAGTTCATGGAGAAGAAATGGTGCTACGATGACCGCATTGGTGCAAGAGTGCGCCCGCAATTAAGGACCAAGTCGCAAGAGGGTGACGCGAGGAAAAGGCCGAACTGGATTTGGCCTCTTTCGAGCAAAGCATGGGCGAAGCATCGAGGATGGGAGCTTGGTGATTGACCCCAAAGAAGACCTTGAAAGCCGCAGCGGCCGCGCCATGAAGCCTGGGAAGTGAGAGTGAACAATGGTCGGGTGACTCGCCAACTCGTGTCTCCGTGTGGGATTGGCCAAATGGATTTTGTGTTTCCTACGTAACCTAAGTCGGATCATATGGCGGATCACTTCTTGGTTTTTCTTCACGAGGTGGTCAAGGGTACACAAATTGATTGGGGAGGATGATTTTCAAAGAGCCGTGAGGAGAAGGCGAATTTACTCTCTTCTTCCCTCGGCCCTCCTTGATTTCGCCTTTTCTCGATTCATGTATTTGCGCATTCGGTGTTTAACTGAGTTGAAGTCGGTCCGCCCGCATGGTTGGAAGCCCGTGAACTCAAGGTAGAAGAGGAGGAATTGAAGGAGGATTCGGGCAAGGATTCCAGCTTGGGAGTGCGCTCGGAAGGTTCTAAGAGGGTGGGAAGTTTCCAAGGGTAAGAAGCGGCGGCAACGGTCGAACGGGATCGGCGAAGAAGGGAGTATGTGGAAGACCACATGTGAACTAACCCCGCCTCAAGTGTCGGTGAACGATTTTTTGTTTTGGGTGTTAGAATAGCAGTGCTTTGAGAATCGTCGAGTCGTCTTTTATACGGAATGGTCCTTGGCCCTTGGAGATAATAATAATTTTTCGACCCTTAGGTTTGACCCCGAGGTGGGGTAGAAATAGAGTCCTTGGGTATTGGGAATTTTAGAATAAAAGGTGTCTATATATGCTAGGGATGCTCACAATATGCCACGAGTAGTCAAGTGGGTGGCTAGTTCCACCACGGTGGCCGAGAAACGGACGCATGCACTGTGGGGAATTTACAACCCTAGTGGCGGAGCGGGACTACCACGGAGCGAATCGGGAGAAGGGCACACCCAAAGACCGCGAGGTCGCGACTTTCCGTGAGGGGCGCCGGAGCGAGCCGCAGCAAGAGGGGCGCGCGCAACCGCCAGCCAAATCACCGCCTCACTGCAGGAGGAAGGAGTGGCACGACGATCGTGACAGAGCGGGCGGCGGAGGAGAGAAATCGCAAGTTCGCGAGGAGGCGTGGAAGGAGCGCGAGGGCGGCTCGATTTTTTCTCTCTTGACCGTGATCCGGGTAGTCGAGGTTTTGTTTTGGGAGACAACGAGAAGGAGATGGCGCCCGAGCCGCGCCGAAATCCCTCACGCAGGGCCCAACATGGACCATCGGAAAGTGAGAGCCGGCACCGTGCGGGCCAAGTTCATGGAGAAGAAATGGTGCTACGATGCGCATTGGTGCAAGAGTGCGCCCGCAATTAAGGACCAAGTCGCAAGAGGGTGACGCGAGGAAAAGGCCGAACTGGATTTGGCCTCTTTCGAGCAGTATGGGCGAAGCATCGAGGATGGGAGCTTGGTGATTGACCCCAAAGAAGACCTTGAAAGCAGCCGCGCCATGAAGCCCGGGAAGTGAGAGTGAACAATGGTCGGGTGACTCGCCAACTCGTGTCTCCGCAATGTGGGATTGGCCAAATGGATTTTGTGTTTCCTACGTAACCTAAGTCGGATCATATGGCGGATCACTTCTTGGTTTTTCTTCACGAGGTGGTCAAGGGTACACAAATTGATTGGGGGAGGATGATTTTCGAAAGAGCCTGTGAGGAGAAGGCGAATTTACTCTCTTCTTCCCCTCGGCCCTCCTTGATTTCGCCTTTTCTGATTCATGTATTTGCGCATTCCGGGTGTTTAACGGAGTTGGAAGCTGTGTCCGCCCTGCATGGTTGGAAGCCGGTCAGGGAACTCAAGGTAGAAGAGGAGGAATTGAAGGAGGATTCGGGCAAGGATTCCAGCTTGGGAGTGCGCTCGAAGGTTCTAAGAGGGTGGGAAGTTTCCAAGGGTAAGAAGCGAAGGGCGCAACGGCCTAACGGGATCGGCGAAGAAGGGAGGGCAGCAGAGGAGGAACCCACAGCCACACCTGTGGTCACCAGTCAAGACTACAGCAGAACGCGGTAAAGGAGGAAAAATAAAAGGGAAATGGCAAGTTGCTCCCTCCTGTGTGGGATGAATCGCCGCTAGGGGAGAATGAAGCGGAAGAGGCAAGGCACCAACCCCTAGGAGAGGAGGGGTTAACTTCAGCCGAGACCGCAACGAGCTCCGGACATTTTGGCGACATTTCACCGAACCGTCCTACCGAGGTGGGGATAGGAGACACCGCCGTGACACGAGAATTGTTGTGGAGGCGGATGGGCAAGGGACAGCCCAATTTGGGGATTTGGTGGTTTGACTTGCCATGGCACGACGCAGCGGATCTCCTCGATCAAGCCCATGGCTCTCACCGGCCGAGTGTGCAAGGCCAACAGGAGAAGTTGCTCAAGGAGAAGTTGGAGAGCCCGAAGGCGAGAGCAAGGCGGCCGAGGAGCGCAGACGGAGTGCGGCGGCCTTATGCAAGGCACAGGAGCAAGGCGGCCGAGGAGCGCAGACGGAGTGCGGCGGCCTTATGCAAGGCACAGGAGCTTAAGGCACATGTCCACTCAGAAGCTTTAGTAAATCAGTCAAGGGGCGATGCTACAATTGAAGAGCTTCAGATGAGGTCTCGCGAGTCCAGGAGCGGTGTGGAAGCGATGGCGCCTTGGAGAAATTCAAGAAGGCGAGAGGTACAAGCGGAAGAGACGGCTAGGGCCGAGTCAAGAGAGAGGTGGCCAAACCAAGAAAGGCCGAGCAACAGCCACAGAGCCAAACAACCACCGTGGAAGAACCACCACGGTGGCTAAACCAGCCACCGCCGTGGAACGGGAACCGAGGTGGGGAAGTCACCGGCAGGAGTGTCGCAGATGGAGGATGATCCCGAGAATCAACGCACCGCCTGTGATTGTCCACGGAGGAGAGGGTAAGGACCTCAGACGAAGGGCGACAGTGCTACGGCGTCCGGATGAGGATGCTCATGTCCCCGGCCGCTCGCATGGTGAGCGTGCTCACTCTAAACGTGTATGTGGTTGTTGGGACAGGAGGGGCGTAAACCACCGGTCAGACATCTTGACCGCCACAGCGCTACTGCTGGTTCCTTCGAGTAGGAGCGGGCGCCTATCCTCCGCAAGTGGTGCCGGAAGAGATGAGCGAGGCGCAGCGAGCATGGAGGGAGGAGCACGATGGTTCCTTCGAGTAGGAGCGGGCGCCTATCCTCCATAAGTGGTCTTTGGAAGAGATGAGCGAGGCGAGGCGAGCATGGAGGGAGGAGCACAGTATGGTTGTCCAGGAGGAGGCGGGACAATGGACATAGAGGTCAAGGCGCAACGGAAGGCGCGAGGGAAATTCAGCAGGAGAGCGAGGTGGAGGTTGTGGGGAAAATCGCTGGATCGAGGCGAGGCCAAGAGCGAGAGGGGTCCCCATGGGCCGAGGCGAGGCAAGAATCGCGGAGGCGGCAGCTGATTTTAGGGGAGTCGCGATAGCCTAGGACCGGGTTTTTCGTAGAGGATAGGGAGTTCCATCACCAGAGTCATGTTGCTTAGATTGGTAAGGCGCCGTGGTAGGAGCTACAATTTTAGACACTAAAGAGAAGTGAGTGTTGGACCACGCCGGATGTATAAGAGACCCTTTGGGTGTCTCTCAAGGCGACGATTTCGTGTGAACTTCCGTATCGAACCGCCGAGTGGGGTTGATTGGAGACGCCCGTCAAGATCAAACGGGTTCGCGCACCGCCTTCCGTCACAAGAAGGCCGGAAGATCTCGGATGGTCGAGAGCGGAGTGGCCAAGCTCCACGCCTGTAAGGAATACCGGAAAAAGAGGTAGGATGCGGCCGAGGCGGAATCGCTGGAAGGCGAATCACACGACCGGGTTTTCTTCCGATCCTCTTTCCAACCGCCGCCACTGTGTGTTCATTCCATGAGAGAGGGTCTGTGGCCCGTGAGGCGAGGCCAAGAGCGAGAGGGTCTGTGGTGGCCCGTGAGACGAGGGAGAGTTCATTGGGAAGGGAAAGGTTCCTGAGGGGTAGTTGTGAGTACCGAGGGATTGTGAGAGCGTGAGGGAAAAAAACGCGAGGGGAGTGGAAGCGTGGTAGGATCGCAAAATTCCCAAGTAAGTGAGGCGTATATAGGTGTCCGATAGCCTAGGTCCGTGTTAGAGAAGTGTGATTAGACTCCGAAGGCGGCGCTGGTAGGGGGACTCCGCGCCATTTAACTGCCACCGCGGTGGCCGAGTCTACCACGGTGGTGGGTTTGGGCAGTGGGAGAAGAGGGGTAGTGAGCGACGGTGTCTAGAATCCATAGATTTAGCACACCTTGACACAACACCATTCCCTTGGGATCGAATCCTAGGACTATAACGACATAGAGGGTAAATGTGGCCTCTTTGCGTCTTCAGATGCAAAAAACCCATTCCACACACACCCTTTCTGAGCCCATACCTTTGATAAAAGATGCACTTTCAAGTCTACACTCCAGAATTAGAGCACATTGGGTGTGGGCCCGTCTGCGTTTTTGTAGAATGCATAGAGGGTTACCATTTTCATATGTTTATTACAACCGAAAACTTTTACTTTCAAGTGGTGGAACACAATGAAACAATCCTGTACTAGCGGGAGTCTCATTTCAATGGTCGTAAGAACATTGCAACAAATAACTGCTAGTGGTCATCAGCATCAACAATAGTCATTCAAGAGTGCGGCCTGACGACTCATCCATGCCTCATACCGAACCCAGTCAAGTACCACCGCCATATTCGGGAGGCGCCGGCCGGCCGCCCATGGGCGGTGGTCTACTAGGGGAGGCGCCGGCCGGCCGCCCATGGGCGTGGTCTACTAGGGGAGGCGCCCCGGGCGCCATGAGCAAGGCGCCGGGAGGCGCCGGCCGGCTGGCAGCCCTTGCCACTCAAGATGCTGGTGGGGTAGGGAGGGCACCGGGTGGGCGGTGCCTCCCTTAGCACCATCCCATGTGCATGGGTGAAGCTAGGGGGGACAAGAAGGAACGGCAGTATCCTATCACCGATGGAAGGTGTGGCCCATTTGCGTGAAGGGTTAAAAGATTTGCGCCCATAGGTGATGTTGAAGAGTACAAGTGGTGGAAAGCCTTTTGGGTGGACCGGAAGGAGATTGCTATCATTGTGGAGAATAACATTGGGCTAGTGCTACAACACCCTTGGAAGTGGTTTTCACGCGCGTAAGTGGATCATACACACCACTTCAAGTGCGGATGAAGCTTTGCTAGATGAGGCATTATTGAGGGACCTCCCATAGCGTGATATGTACTTGGGGCATATCAAAATGCCGGAAGGCAAGTGGAATGGCGATGAATTGGGACATAATGGAAATCTGGAAGGGATGTTTCTCGAAAAGGCAGTGCCGTGCACTATGGACACGCATAACATGCCATTCTGGATTGGGGAGAGTCATTGACGCGAAGCTAGATGCACCACGACCTCATTTTCTTATCCATCGTATCGGAAAGCACACAGACATGCATTTAAGGAGATATGTGTAGCAATACATAGTCCGTTAGAGTACCAACCCATCTGGTCTGATGCCGAGGAAAAAAGGGAATAAGGTCCATTACCCAAAAAACATACAGAAGGTGTTTGTGAATGAAACAAACCATCCTATATGGGTTTGTGTTGAACGACGAAACATGTATATGCGTGGACAAAAAGCGATAAGGGATAAGCTCATGAGTTGGCTTCATACAACTCATGAGTCAAAGTGTCCAAGATAGTGATGACAATGCTGGAGAAGCTGGACCAAGTGATGACGAAGGGTTGAACTTTGGTGATGAGTGAAACTGAAATCACGGTTTGTCCCGGGGTCCCAGAGTGAATGTTGTACATCTAGTTCCAGATGTTACGGTGTTTTGGAAATACCCTGTCCGTGGCTTTTGTTGTGTCCTTACTAAACCACATTTTCCTCCCAAAACTGAATTTACAGTTGTCCCTTCCCGGCAAGAACAACCTTCCTTACCGTTCCTAATTTGCATTAATCCCATAGGTTCGAGTTTGCAACCACCATTCGACAAAAACATTGCTGGATGGAAAGTAGAAACTTTAGTGGGTGACACCTTTTTTTTCGGAGATGTTTTTCGGAATGCCTTGAAAACGCTGTTTTAGGGCCCATCAAAAACCCCCTTCAAAGATTAATTACGGAAAACCCCCTTCGAGATTATTCACCCCCTTCAAAAATTATGATGTTAGGACGGAAACGAGTGCAAGAGACATGGCATCATCGGCACCAGTTGTAGGTAGGCTTTTCCTCATCTCGAACCACGATATATTCTGAGGTAGCTTCGAGGTTGGCATTCATGGAGGCCAGCCCTTGGCTCTTGGCCCTTTACTTGGTTGTCCTCCTTCGGTTCAAGGTAGATGGGTATTCCCATCTCTTCTTTTTAATAAAGTCTCCATTGTTCCTTATGTCTCCATATACCTAGGCACGTATAGATGTACTTTGATTTTGGAGTTCCTTCTAGAATGTTTAAGCAAAGATTTGATCTTTGATTTTGGAGTTCCTTCTAGAATGTTTGAGCAAAGATTTGATTCGATCAGCATCACACACACGAGTTTCCGCAAATACATTTCTTGATCATGATTATAATAATTGCAACCTCTTCACCATCACGGCATTCCTCATTAGCACATGATACGCCTGCACAAGATATTAGCGTTTTATTCTCAACTGTTTACCGTATGCCTAGAAAAGTGTGCACAAGATATCAGCATTTTATTCTCAACCGCTTATTATATGCCCAGAAAAGTGGTTCGAAGAATTAAGTAAAACTATAAATTTGCCCTTCCTTGGCTTGGGAAGGAAGTATGGTTTTTGTTCTTTCCCATTTCGACCAAGTCGAGTTTGGTAGAGTCTTTTATGAGTATGTACCATTTGAGTATGGTTCAGTATCACTAATACATAAGGTATGCAAGGCCAAGTGCTTTAACACACTACACGTTTAAATATGTATGCTATTTAATTTCATGTCTTGATCTCGATTTTATTTTATGTGATAAATATCTTCTTAGAATAAATCCAGTTATATTAATATACTTCAAGTCCAAATTTATTGTCTAGTTTCAGATATCGATCTCCTCTTCTTTTATTCAATAGATGTCTCCTTGAATAAATATTATAAAATATTACATTAATTTTAATATGTATGTATATAAAATAGGACCAATTAGTGGTTTAAAGATCTATTTGTGAGCTATTGATTTATCACGATCATTGATTAAGAAAGAAAGTTTTCATCGTAAAACCTACATACCTATGCCCTATATATGTGGGTCTCACTTGGTCATTCTACTATCTTCATTGCTTGAGTATTTCAGAAGTCTCCCCCCTCTCTTTCAGAAGTCTTCCAGCTCCCTATGTAAGTCTAGTCTATGTATGTTGATGATCATTGCTTGCTCATGTATTGATTATTTTATTTTTGTTTCGGATGAACTAGTTTATATTTTAGTTTGAATCATTATTCAAGATCTCTATTTTCATTCATGTTTTTTACAAGTTTTCATAGTAGTTCTAATATTATGATTGTATTTTGTAGTGTTGATTGAAGAATCAATGGCACGCAACAATATGAGCACTGTCTTCTTCATAAGCCTCCTCGTCTTCTTGGGAATCTCTATTGGAGGGTTTATCATGCAAACGAATGGTGACACCTCTACTTCCATTACAGATTATCATGTGTTGTGTCGTCCCAAAGTGTGTAACCCCAAAATTCATCCAGTATCATCATCTTTTGTAAATTCAGCACCTCCAAATTGCACCGCGGCCTGTGATGTGTGTACGCCATGTGAGTTAGTGGAGTTGAAAGATTGTTCTAATGATTCCGGTAAAGGAGCAATAGTTGGTTGGGGCTGTGGATGTAACAGCAAGGTGTATTATTGTTAGCTCCAGCTTGATTACTATCCTGGTTACTATCGATCTCAAAAGCAATAATCATGGGTTGTATATCCATGTACAAGATGAAATGTTTTGTCCGCTAACGACGATCATCCGTCCTTGGTGAACTTTAATAAAGTTTTCTTGCATTGTTTTTAATCTAGTCACTCCCCCTCTGGTTGCCTCCTTGCTAGCCCTTTAATAACTCACCTACTTGTCTCATGAGTAGTCATATCCCACCTCTCCAAATAGGAAGGAATTATTTTGTAACTATTTTGTGCCAAGATGACATAAATCTTCGCTTTTTAATACGCACCCACACTCGATGTCTCTCTCTCCCTCTTAGTCGTAAATCGTATTTCTTCGGTTTAGCTAGTTCGAACGCCCAACTGAAATGAAGTAAGAACCCTTAGTTCGACCAATTGTGAGATGAAAAAATATATATTTTATCTTATATTACTAGAGTTAATGGGAATGATGTAATAGGAGTGATGTTCATATTGACAGGAATGAAGTCACATGCCACAGTTCGAGGAATTGCCAATGCGCATAAAATACATAAAAAGGATTACATGACAACCACCATGAGTCGTGACAAACATATGAATATGGGGCATTCGCCAGGGAGCATCTTGGATCAAAAGGGCATATCAATGTAGGGGATTGGCTAGGGAGCACCTCGGAGTAGAAGGACGTATCAATGTAAGGGATTGGGGAGGGAGCACCTCGGGAGCAGAAGGTGTGAAAACAAGTAGGGTTAGCACCTCGAAGTAGAAGGACATATCAATGTAGGGGATTGGGGAGGGAGCATCTCGGAGCGGAAGATGTGAAATGAGTAGGCTTAGCACTGACCCTCATGTAGCTCTGAAGATGGAGCCCCATGATATGTGGCATTCTTGCTCTAGTCCAAGAGCTAGGAAGGGTATTTAGCGGAGGTGCGACCGCCAGAGTCATAGTCATGGTGTATGAGTGTGCTCGTGAGAATTGCCAATGAATTATGTGCATCATCCTCAGCCAACGAATATGAACTGTGAGGTTGAGAAAAGAATATCCTTTACCTAGAGTTATATTCGATCATTTGTATTATAATAAATTAATATATTATTAATTTTCTAACTATCAATGACCCCTGGAGAATTGAATAATTTTTGTCCAATCCGAGGGATTATTCTTCACTAGTCATAGTTCATCTGTGTGTTCAGCTGAATTTCTGAACTAAATCGTTCAACCTAGAATTCACCTAAATAAGTAACACATAATTCGTCCAAATGAACTACTGAGCTTAGAATTGACCTAGATAGGTGGCACATGATAGTATAGACACAGATATTCTTGTTCCACACCTTGTTCACCTCTCCGTTCATTCTTGTTCCACACCTTGTTCTCCTTTCCGTTCTTTCTTGTTCCACACCTTGTTCTCCTTTCCGTTCTCCTCTCCGTTCATTCTTGTTCCACACCTTGTTCTCCTCTCCGGTCTCCTCTTCGTTCTCCGTTCTCCTCTCCGCTCTCCTCTTCGTTCTCCGTTGTCCTCTCGTTCATTCTTGTTCCACACCTCTCCTCTCGTTCATTCTTGTTCCACACCTTGTTCTCCTCTTCGTTCTCCAAGCGTCTTGGCAAAAGCTAGGACCTCACTTTTTCATTTGCGGATTTTGCAAACTGCTTACAGTCAGACCCCTCTAATTGGGAACAATTGGGAGTAGCAAAAATCGTCCCATTTAGAGGGGTTCCCGTTTAGGCATTTTCATCTTTTTTGAAAATAAAAATATTAAAAAAAACAAAAATTCTTTAAATCAAAAATTCGAAAGAGCTTAAAAGCTTCCTAAAAATCCAAAAAATCTAAAAAAAATCCAAAAAAATCCAAAAAATCCAAAATGCTCCCTCATACTACATAGCTGCCAACCTAATTCTAGTTTGCCGGGTTAAAATAATCATCGATCCTTGATTGATGCTGAGTTGCTTTCATCCAATGACTAGCAATATGTTTTTCCAATTGAGAATGCAACTTCAAAGCATCAAGAGTGTTATGTGGCATCTCTTCCAAAACCATCTTCGCTATCCTCATAGCATTATCTACAGCATCCTTTGTCGTACGCGGTCTTGGTGCTATGGTCTCCACTGACGCTGTATCATTCTCCTCACCCTCCTCATTGACAGGTGGAGGGACTAGGAACAATACTTCTGATCACAAAGCATAGTGTACAGAACTACTACATATATAGGCCCAATCTCGATGACTGTCTATGTTTTATGATATAATCTCGATAGCCTTTAACTTAACATAATCTCAATAACTCATGATTTAATCTCGATAGACGATTTCCTCAAATTTTTTATTTTAAAAAAAAATATTTTCCCTTTTACATAGGTGTACTTGCATTGAATGTTTGGGAGACATGTTCTCATTTACAAATTAGAGGGGTTTCCCATTTAGCATGTAGCACATTCAAGGGAGTAAGCCCTGGCGTCCCATTTAAAGGGGTTCCTATTTATAGGGGTCCTATTTAGAGGGGTCCCAATTAGAGGGGTTTGACTGTAGTTTGCTTTTCATTTGTTCCTAGATATTAGGATGATAAAACCATTTGTAATAAAATCATTTATAGGCACTGGACATCTTGGGATAAGCTTTGCAAACTGCTTAGTTTGCTTTTCATTTGTTCCTAGATATTAGGATGATAAAACCATTTGTAATAAAATCATTTATAGGCACTGGACATCTTGGGATGAGCTTTGCAAACTCATCCAAAGTCTGGACATCCCAAACTCATCCAAAGTCTGGACATCTTGGGATGAGCCTATTTTTCAGACTCATCTACACTTTGAAGCTTTGTAGCTTTGCCTTTGTATGTGCTTAGCGTGGCCCTGGCCGCTTTACAGCACGATACACTCTGGATAGTTGGCATAAGCAAGTTGCAACCAAGCACTCTTGATAGTTAGCACAAGGAAGTTGTAACCAAGCACTCTTGATAGTTAGCACAAGGAAGTTGCGACCAAGCACTCTTGATAGTAGGCATATGCAAGTTGCAACCAAGCACTCTTCGTCGTGGTGGTTAGCAGCTCATCTATGCTCCAGATGTATATCAGAGCCGACCCTAAACATTTGCAAATATGAGTTACCATTCTCAAACTCAAACTTGGACTTGAAGGACTTCCATTTTATGGGAAACCCGGTGTGCTTAACACTGGGATGTCCAGATGAATGTTTCGCACATACTAATTGCAGTTTCACACCAAAACTTTGGCCACACTCCAAAGATGACTCTGGCCAGACCTCCTAAAATGTAGAGTGAGTCACCAGTATCATGGGTCAGACAGTCTCACCAGAATGTGGTTCAACAGCCTCATCAAAATAGAGGTGGCCTGCCTCAAGAGAGTGTGGTTCCACAAGCTCATCAGAATGTGGTTCCACAAGCCCATCAGAATGTGGTTCCACAAGCTCATCAGAATGTGGTTCCACAAGCTCATCAGAATGTGGTTCCACAAGCTCATCAGAATGTGGTTCAACAAGCTCATCAGAATGTGGTTCGACATTATCATGAGAGTCTAGTTGAGCTGTTGTGATTGTCCCACCTGAAGCGGTCTTGTTCCCGGAGACGAGGACTTCTCGGCCCCCAAACAAGACCGAGTCCTCTACTGACTTCGGAACGGTCTCACTTCCTTGGTGAATTGACTGAGAACCCTCAATAAGTTCGGAATAAACAAAGTGCTCTTCCAAGCTCCCCGTTGTTGCTGTGGAATACTCAACGAAACCCTGAGTATCTCTCCCTTCAGTATCAGCAGAGCCTGCCGCCACGACCTCTCCGTCTGTGGTTTGAGTAGATACAGAATGAACAGCTCTGACGGCCTCTATAGCTTTGCTGAGAGCAGCGTACTTCAACACAAGCTCCTTGTAGTCAGCCAGAAGATGCACGACATCACCAACTGTTAAATCCCCTGCCCTGGCATACAGAAAACGGTGTTGCTTTTGTAACTCCCCCCGTACAGACACATTCACCTCCCCCGGCCTTCTTCTCGAAGCAGATGGTATTGGAAGTACTCTCTCCATGGGAGACTTGACCTGCCTTTCCTCATCCTGAGAAGCCTTCGGAAACTTGACCTGCCTTTCCTCATTCTGACCAGCAGGCTTCGGAAACTTGACCTGCCTTTCCTCATCCTCATCAGCAGGCTTCGGAAACTTGACCTGCCTTTCCTCATCCTGACCAGCAGGCTTCGGAGACTTGACCTGCCTTTCCTCATCCTGACCAGCAGGCTTCGGAGACTTGACCTGCCTTTCCTCATCCTGACCAGCAGGCTTCGGAAACTTGACCTGCCTTTCCTCATCCTGAACCGCAGCATCCTTTCGAACTACTGCGTCTTGCATCTTATCCGCAGCATCAGCAGGTCGTCGCATTCTCCTTTCAAACTCCGCTGGATCCATGGAGAGTGAAGTAGCAGTAAGACACCGAATGAAGGTTTCTGCAGAAACCAGATTGGTATAGAAGTATGCTGCTTCTGAAACCAGGCGTGACTGATGTCGATACCGTTGAATGAAAAGAAGATTGGAATGCAGTTGAGGTGGATTAGCCTAAAACAACATCAAGCAAACGAAACCAATCACCAATCTGCTTCTCTCCATCCATCCGAAGAACACGAGACCAGCTGGAAGGGGTGAGAGAGTTAATACTTTGATAACAACATAGATGAGCACTGGCAGAAAATCATCAGCTCCTGGGGGGTTGTTGTGAGTAGCCATGGATTCATTGAGCAAAATGTTGTTGATCATGGTGCAACAATTGAGGATGCAGACCACCTTGTTTCTAGGGGCCTTGAACGCATTGATCTTCTGCAACTCCTTTTGTGCCAACTGACAAAGAAGAAAAAAGATCACAGCGTCCTGAGACTCCGCAGAAATTAACTTGCCTGAAGTTATACCGCAAAGCATAAAGGTGGTGGGAAAGGCCTCTCACGAGCCAGGACGCTTCACTGTTCATCGCTGAGGGTATATCCAAGTGCTCAGGACGAATAAACTGCTGCAGGCAAGATATCTTATCAGACAGCTCCTGGTCGATCTCCTTATCTTCCGGAGACTGCGGAAATGCTCGAGAGTATAGCTTCGTCATGAGATACCTCTCGATACCCTACACATAATCCAGCAAGGTCTCCATGAGCGGCAGTCTCCTCCGCTCTTCTCTCCGAGCCAGAAGTGCTGAAATTCACCGAATCCAGTGCGGAAGCTAGCATCAAGGAAAAAGCCAGCCACACACCTCTCCAGTCGTCTCGATGTCCTCCTCGGACGCCCCTGCCCACATCGGGTGCGCCCTGAAAGCTTCCTCCATTTTTTTGACGAATTCTTGCACGCTCCTGCTGTCCTTCTCCGGATCGGGAGGGCTCGCCAGGAAAGCGAGAATGAAACTGCAAGCCACAGAGCGTGAGCATGCAAGAGGAGCACATGCATGCGCACATGGATGGTCAAAGCCAAGCAGGCAAGCCAGGCCAGCATCCAAAACGCCACCACCACCTTTTGATGGCTTTGACGAGATCTGCAAGGGAGGGATGCCGCATGCGTTCCAGAAACTCATGGAAATTGTAATCGTAGCTCTCCATGGGTGCTCACTCCAATTCCAATTCCAATTCCAATTCAAATTCCGCACAGTGTGGTGCATCGCTCAGCCAAATCCTGGCACACAGCCCAGTGCAGCCTCCCCGGCGTCCAGCAGCCTTCAGCTGGCGCATGCACCGGGCCAGCGCTGCTGCCCATCCATCGCAGCCCACCCACACCAGTCCAGCAGCTGCAGCTCACAAATCAGCGTCTTGCGTAGACATAGAGATGGGGGGAGGCGATGAAGAGGCAGTTGAGGCACAGACCTAGTCTAACACCGAGGACGCCTGGAAGGACACCTATGTACAACTGTGTTTGTGCCTAATCTAAAAAGGATGACGCTGGCAAGGAAAGCTTCTTACTGCGTTTTAATGCAAGCAAGGCAAGCGAAAGCGACGAGAGGAAACTAACAAACAAACAAACAAACGAACGAACAAACAAACAAACCAACAGCAAAACAAGCGAAGAAACAAGTGTAGCCTAGGGCGGATCCGGGAGGCTGGAGCCTGCGCCTGCGATTGCGCTTGTGGCTTGTGGCCTGTGGCTTGTGGCTTGTGCGGCTGGAGGCGAGGTGAATCTTGCGAATCCGTGGAGGAAGCGTGATTTGCCATGGCGGCGGCTGCATTTGCCGCAGGCGCGGTGGTGCCTCTTGCTGTATCGCGCTCTGCGCCGGCCACCTCCTCCTCGGGCTGTGCGCCGTGCGGGTTCCGGGTGAGCGGGATCAGGAGACCCGGGGCCGCGGCTCTAGGCCTGGGCCGCAGGAGGCCGGCAGAAGAACAGCAGCAGCAGAGCGGATCACGGGGGGCGTGGCAGGTGCTGCGGGCGCTGGTGCAGGAGGCGGAGCAGGCAGAGGCGGACCAGGAGGCTGCGGATGCCGCGCCTGCCGGGGCCCAGGAGTCCATCACCATGTTCTTCAAGGTGCGTGCGCATCCGCTGCTTGGTGTCATGGTGCTGCTTGCTTTCATGCCTGGTCGCTTGCGGAATGCAATGCCATGCCGCCGCTCATGCCGTTGGTTTGCAGGCGGAAGGCAGTCTGAGCGAGGCAGCCGTGCCTAAGGTGCAGACGGCGCTGGAGGTGAGAATGCATTGCGAATGCGATTCCGTTTCCCTTCGCTTTCGCCTTTGCTTTGCCTTTGCCTTTGCCCTTGCCTTTGCCTCTCAAAGGATTTTGCCTTTCAAAGGCCTTTGCCTTTAAAAGGCCTTGCCCCAAGGAAAGGAGCATGAGTCGGGCTCAAGTAGTGCCGTTGGCCTATGTGCAGGCACTGGATGGTGTGAGCAATGTCAAAGTGTATGTGGCAGAAGGAACTGCGACTGTAGAGGTGTGTGGATTGCTGTGAATCGTTCCTCTGCCAAGATTACTAGTCGCTACCGAGCATGGCTTACGTTGTTTGTGTGGTGCCACGGCAGCTAACGAAGCAGAGCCTTGTCCAAGAGTCTGGAGTAGCGTCGAGTTTGGTTGAAGTTATCCAATCCAATGGCTTCAAAATGCAAGCGTTAAATTTAGGATTTGATGATGACAACGATGACGATGATAGTTTGTATTCTTACGATGACGCAGCTGAAGAGGAAGCATCCACGTAATTCAACGCGATCCTCAAAAGTCTTTCACTTCGTTCTACTCGCAACAGAATACATACACCGAGATCGTCACTTCCCTTGCCTCGCGTTGCCTCGCCTCTCCTGTAACCTGTGCACGTAGTGGTCCCCGTACTAGGGCTTCAGGTCCCTAAGGTTCTGAGGACTGAGAGCATCTACGGTTTTGTACCTGGCGTCTAACCGTCGTCTTCCCAGCACAAGGTCCATCGTACATCGCGACAGTGTGTCAAATTTTCAAGCCTGGGGTCCATTCCCAGAGACAGGTCTCTCTGGCATCCCCAGGTTTGCCGTCTCTGCCTCAAGCTTTATAAGATCCAATCCAAAGGTCCGGTCATCTCCCACCATCCATGGGTACTTACTTCCATGTCTAACTGAACGACTACATACATGAAACTGCCATCCAGCTAGTGTAGGATTGTCTGTATATGTACAGGCAAGGCATACTGTACTGTACTTTGATGACCGACAGCCTTAAACTGATATCCACAATCGACCAGGTCGCGACTCCCTTACAAATTCCTCTTCAGTAGGCTGCAGAAGTCCACAAGACCCTTCCAGAGGAGCAACCTGTCACGCATGTTTGAGCACCAAATGCACCAGCTTACCATCAATACGTGTAGAAGAAAGCTAGAAGGCATATCCCAAACTGCGTGTCCACAGAATGCTTCACTCGTGACTGTGTCAGCTAGTCTACTTAAGTCAGATCACGCCTTGCTACAAAACACAGTTAATTAGGATTCATGAGCAGCACTCCATCACGGGTACAATCTGTTCCTTGTCCACATGCATACTGCGTTTTGTCAGCTGCATTCCTCCAATAAGGTATCAGATTTAGTCTTAAGTACAAACAATTTTCTCGTCTAGTGGAATTCCCCTCCCTCATACTCAAGACTGCACCTCAGTTTAAGAAATAACATAGCGCACCAGTGGAACTACACGGCCACCCACACAAACTCTCAATGCAATCAGAAAACCTCCAGCATGGGTAACTTTCTTTTCCCCTGCATCATCCAACCCTCCATTAGCAGTCTGATATTTCTTTTACATTCGATGTCCTTCATTAGGCTCTCATGTTAGAGAAGTTACACTAAACCAAGGGTGGACGACAAGTAAGAGACCTACCAGAGGTTGCGCCTTCTCCACTTTCTCCTCCAATTCAGCTGCTAGCCTCTCTTCCTCCGTCTCAACTTCCTTCTCAGCGGCCTTGGAGCGACAGCCGTTTTCCAAAGGTGGCTCAGGTGGCAGCATGGGTGGATGCAGCTGGGTTGGGAAAAGCTCTGCTAGCAATTTAGGGTCCGGATTGAGTGACTGGAACAATCTTAACCCAAAGTTACCCTGCAACGTACATGCCCATCATTGTTTACAACAGTATTAAGAATTGCGTTACCACAACAGATACTGGCACTTTTAAGCTTTCAGGTTACCTTAGGAGTTATAAGCTTGCAAGCCAATCCATCTATGGCAGATACAGCTAGAACTGTCTGCATCACACCAATTACCAGCTCAGTAGAATCAAGGAGGAAAGTGAATTTTTGCTTAATCTTTGCTTAACAAGTGAACATCAAGCAAAACAAGTTCAAAATTAAACAGGTTTCCATCTAGACTTAATGCGCTATCCAGTCCTGCTAATACCTGCATGTATGCTTCGATGAGGTCATCAACGCCAATGCCGATGCGATTGAAATCTCGGCTATCCATCAAGAGCAATCGCTCCGTCTCAGTTCCCCATGAACCGTCCACGTTCTGCGTGGCCCACAACAAAAGTGTGAGAACATGCAACCAAGGACTTTACACAATCTCTACACCACGATGTGCAATTTACGGACCCTGAAGGACAGGTTGGTTCCAAGCATATCCCAGGACTGCGTTCCAGCATCCAACTTCTCAGCCAAAGGTAGACGGGCCCGTCTTGCATATATTGCAACCGGAAAGAATCCTTCCGGTGACGAGCCGATCATTAGCCTCAGATCAGCTGCATAGATATTGCCCTTCAAATTTGGTATTGTCCCAACGTGGTATAGCCTCCCAGATCCGGCAACTGAGCTCCATCCATTGTTCCCTATCAGAGCCTGCAATTCACGGTCAGATTGGATATTAGAACCAGGAACTGATAAAAAGCGAAAAGGTCCTGAGAGTCCAACTATCCTAGTCAGCGCTTTCTTCCATGCAACGAAAACCCAACCTGCACAATGAAACGATCATAGCGATGTTCAATGTCCATGAACTGTTTTAGTTCCGCCTCGTGCGTTATGGTCCAGACGCCTTGTCCAGCATTTGCATATGGTACTTTCACAACTGCCAATCCCCCCATTCTTCGCACCCACAACGGAACCTCCGGTTTTGCGACGTCCCAAATCGTCTCCGGGGTATGGATTGTCAAGCCTGTAGCAGCAATATCGGCGTTGTAAAGGTCATAGGCCTTGGCAGCCAGCATTTTGTTGCGTCCTCCGGCAAGACAAGCAAGGACAGGGTTGAAGATCAAAGTGCGCGTAATAGGAGGGATGCGAGACCACGGTCGCTGGGTAACATATCGTAATGCAGCACGAACTGGCTCCCATTTCTCTTCTCCGAGTGCTTTTAGCCCGTTGCCCAGAGCACTGCCATTTGAAGATCCCAGTCCCGGGGATCTGTGTACCAGATTAGATGTACAGATCTCAACAACACCATCCTCTCTGCACCGAACTTTGGGATGAGGGTCATCTGCATAGCACGGAGCCAAGTAGACAGACTCGCCTGCAAGATCTGCCAGCACAGCAGCATAGCCAGAAGCTTCCATTTTGTTCTTATCATAAAAAACTGCTAGCTTCCCTTCGGGTAGAACCTCGCCGTTAAACTTCCCGGCCCGAAGAGACGGCATAAATGCTTTCTCCAGCAATGTCCGGTAACCTGCATGCTCCATGTCTTCATTTGCTAGAGGCATGGACTTCTGACCAGATGGGCATGAATTCGTCTCAACGACTACTAGTCGTTTCTGACCCCGATCTGAAGTGGTCGCAAACAGGTCCGCTCCACCCCATTGAAAGTACCTGCAAACACAATGCCGCAACAGCCAGCTTCAGAGACGGTTCTTGAAAACTCATGATGAAGCAGAGCAGGCAAACTTCTAAACCTCTAGCTCCTAAGCACATTGCAACTATAAAAGGTCTAAACCGCAGCCGCAGCTATGCTATATATAGAAGTCATGTCCAGATATGTACAAAGAAACAACTGGTTTGCATTCTAAGCAAGAACTCAGAGCTGTTGATACACTTGTGGAGATCCATACCGCGTACTATGCGCCAGAACCTTCACCACTGCTTCGTGAGTGGCCTCAGGATGAAGATGACAATATCGCTTAGCAATACGCTCATTTCCAAGACACAGAAAAGAGCGGACAAGTGGATGAATTTGAGCATTTAAAACGCGGGGATAGAAGTGATCGGCCGGCTCAAACGTCCCCTGCTCAACCAGCTCCACTTGACGATCGAAACAGTAGGCAGGTGAGGACACGGCAGGCTGCTCTATGCCAGGCCCCATCTCTCTCACGTTCTTGTAACAAGCTCTCAGGAAGACACCATGCTCGCAAAACAAATCGGTACAACCCCGAAAAGCGGCCGCCAGCCTCAGTCTGTTCGTGGCCGGGATCAGGTGCTGCTCCTCATCTCCACAACGCGCCTCCGAGTTGCCTTGACAAGCTCAGAATTGGACTCCCATCCTCCACCAGTGGGAGAAGAAAATCTCCCATTGATGTCAACTTGCCCTCGGGCACAACATGCCGCAGTAACTAGCAGTTTCATCCTTCTTGTGCACAGACGAGACCTCCGCAGCAGATCTAAGAAGTCAGTTCAACAAAGTAAGCACCGGCACCAGAAAGAAACACCACAAATATCACAAATTGAACTCCTCCAAGCAGGGGTCAAAAAGCTAGAGTATCTACACTGCACTAAGCTCATGCAACCAGTTACATCTACAGTCTAGATAGCCACACAGATCTGTGCTTTAAAACAACAGAAAGGCTTCATGATTGCATGTGAACATGTAAGAAGAAAAAGATACAGACCTCTTCAAAGAAACACAACAGCTAAGAGCTCAGCACAGAACAGGCACTTCAAATCATCCCCAGACAAAGATTACAGCCTTATTTCCACGAAACTCCACAGAACTCCACAATCAAGCCCTGCTACAGCATCCAGAGCGTCACACTCGATTGATGACCGCAAAACCACCGCTCTTTAGAGAAAAGCCACCGCTCTTCAAAGAAGTGACCGAGACTCGTCGGCGCACCATGCACAAGAGGGCCGGCAAGAAGAGTAGCAGCCAAGGAGGGAGTCCAGAAACAAGAAAAAAATCCCACTCGTTCACAAAATCGACCACACGAGGATGTGCATCAAGCTTCGACTCCCGCATGCCCGTGCGTCACTCAAGCATCACCAAAACAAGAGTTCCCAGAGCGCAGGAAGCAGCGAACCCGGGCATGCAGCATATCAAAAGGAAGCTTATGCCAGCGCGAGCTCGGCAGGCAGTGCGCGGGCGGCGGATGGAGCGCGCACAGGCGGCAGAGGCTTCGCAGCGAGAGCCAGCACACGACAGAAGGCCCAACCGTCTCCCCTCCTCCCGCCTTCAACTCCAGGGCGGGCGCGGGCCTCGTCCGGGTGCCACGTGGCGAGATGAGCATATTCCTTCCTCGGTGAACGCCAGGCAGGCATATCAGCGATCTGACGATCCAGGGACAATCTCACCATATGAGGATATTGGTCCGAATATGACATTACGGCGCGAAGGGATATGTCCTAAGCGCGAAGCCCGAATAGGTATGTCTCACGGCTCACAGCTCACCAGTCCCTCCTCCCATTTCCAATCACAGCCGACTGTCAGGAAATGCTACCAGAACAGGTGCACACGGCAGACTGCGACTGGTGCTAGTCTCATATCAGGCCTTACGGAAACTGGATGGAGCTGCAGCAGTGGTAGTAACCGTTGCCGTCGTAGGCGAACCGTTGGGACAGATGGGCTTCGGTGATGATGTATCTACCCCACTCCTTGGCCCCGTACTGCTCGATTATTTGCCTGGCGTCGAAAGGCTTGCGCTTCCAAGACTTGCCGCGTTTGCCTCTGCAAAAACAGGCATCCAAGATTATTATCCACGCTTAACACTGCAGAATATCAGGCAAACCAAACCGTGACAGCTGACGAGGGCTGGATGGTACAAGGGGAGAGGAGATATTCAGGAGATATTCACCTTTTGCGGTGGCTCGTGTTCATCAGCGTTGCGTGCAGCTGCAGGAAGAGGACAGAAAGTCACGAGACTCGCCACGGCGTTGAGTGTAAGGAAGCCAGAAATGCGTGTACTAACCTTCAAGGGTTGGTCCTTGTCACGGTCCATGACCAGGCCGGCTTGGGTGAACGCATCGATCAGAACCTCTGGTTGGAATGGTTCAGGAACCCAAACAGGACATGAGCAACGAGAACGTCAGCAATGGCTGACAATCACAGGATACTGCATGCTGCCATGAGCCGGCTCCCCTGGCCTGCTTCTTGGACCTTGGCGTATAGAACATGAGCCTTGGCAGGATTCGACGTCATGCAGTCCTGACATGCCACGAGAGCGGGACCGTCAAGACTTGATTGACATTTCTCTTCAGCAACCTTGGTGTAGAACTGGATGGGAGTCGCAGTGTAGGTGCGAGGGTCTTACCACACCGTTTAGGTCTATTTCAACTGCTTGGCTGTCCAGTGCAAGAAGAACCGGCACACGAGTTTTCTGCGGATGCAATCAGTCACGCAATGCTCAGTTCACGTCAGGTAGTACAAGATCACCCTTCAGCAACTTGGGACCGAAAAAGGACTGTTAAGACTTGGAGGAAAATTAACTTGCCTGCAAGACGTCCATTGCAGTCTTGATCCGATCTTCATTCCAAAGCTTCAGCATCAGCACAGTAAGGTGGAATGTTTTTGCGTTCACAAATATGGACTTGTCTATTCCTAGATCTGCTCATACCACAAAATGCTCATTATTGTCTCAGTCTTGTAAGCCAAACATGGTGCTGTGCACTGAAGCCACAGGACAAATACCTCCCCCTGATTTCTTGGGGTGCACACTAGTGGACATCGTCTCAGCCTCTTCATCGTCGGAGACCTCGACATCTTCATCGCCACCATTGACTGTGCCAAGGACTGTCTCTTCAAAGCTGACAAGTTCGTCGACCAGGGATCCATGTAGTGCAAGCGGCAAGGAAATGAAGTGTGTGTACTGATAATTTGGACTTCTGACAGCCTGGAAAACGCAGCACAATATATGCCTGGATACTCTGTTTGTCAAGACATGTCAACTCAGCACATGAAGAAAGAACCGGCTTACCTGGTCCACAACTTCCTCTATAGCTTTCATAGCCTTACTGACTGCCTCCTGTGTTGGGCCCTTGACAACTGTGGCGAAGAAAAAAGAAAGGAAAAGCAGAGCTTTCCGATCAGATACTGTGCAACATCTAGTTAGGCTGAGAAGTCTAATCCTTTAAGACGGGTTGTGTCCATCTCAGAGGATGGTGCTTACTGATGACTGCGTTGAACTTTCCTGCAGCGGACTTCGATGGAATGTTCAGCTGTGCAGCACTGTCACTTTCAATCTTAGCCTTGGTTGTTCCCCCTGTTCCAACAATGTATCGCAGAAGACTTGTATCAACCTGCAACGAAGGCCTGGCAACATCAATTCGATGGGTTTTCTCATTTCTGGTGGATGTTGTTTAGCGGCCAAATTACTGGTGAATGGTGTCTGCGTAAACGAAGGACAGAAACAAACTTGCCCTTCTCACCACACAGACCACCGACCTGATAAGAAGCTACATGCTCCTGTGCCTTCTCAGCTCCTGCTGCAGGAGCCGTTGTCACATCTACGTCCATCAGACTTCCAGAGCCATGATTGTCTGTGCGAGGATACAAAATCTCTTTATTGAAAAACTAAAACAATCAGGTTCGCGACACAGGATCACCGTGTCCTTCCATACGCATGAACTACAGTAAAACTGAGGACGACACAAGAAGGTGAAGGAAAAGATTGTGCCTTCCATCGACACCACTTGATCTTGCTGGCTTATCGGCTCGATTTGCGTACTACTGGCGGCCACCTGCACGGTAGTGGAGTAATGCTGAGAGGCCCACTGTCCTCTGGACTGGACGGACACTGCAAACTTCAGATGGGGATCCAGACAACATTTTGAACAGAAAAAAGGCAACTCCAACGTAACACATTTCACAGGCCTACTGTGCACCAAGAACCTCTGGAAAAGGCCACGTGCAACATCAGCATCTTCGAAAAGAATCAGGGGATTGTCAAAATAAGGGTTCTTGACGTACAATTACACTAGGTTCATCTCACTTTCACCCTTTCTGACGATGGCACATGCTTGAGAGCAGAACAGATTCTTCGCAGAACTGGCCCTCCACTGGCCACAAACAGCAAGCACAGAGTCAACAGACCTCCGGAGTATGGAGACTAAAACCACAAGTTCCAGCATCTGACTGCTCAGGCAATTGTGCAGTCCCGTCCCAATCTTGCACAATCTTCCTCTTCACCACATCCACCAAATACACAAAACCATAGTCCAGCACTCATGTTCTCAAATTCCAACACAACATCGTCTTAAATCATCTTCCAGTGTCCCTCAACGTGACTAGGGACTTCATCAAGCTCGGGCCAATCTTGTCAGAAATAGCTCCTTTGTCAGACAGCACGAGAGCTTTCTCCTTCACCGCGCTTTCCAGAACCTTCATGGAGCTCTCCAGCTTCTTCTCCTCCTGCTCGAGGAGGCTGTGAATCTGGTGAAACGGGAGGCGAACGAACATGTCTGATCCTTCAAACATCATCCAGGTGCGGGTGGAGCCATCATAGGTGCCACAAACAGCACAGCCACTGCCATCTCCACCAGCTGCCCTAGCACCACCCCCCGCACTCTCCAGCGGAGGAACGCTGCTGCTCGTTGTGCGAGCCTCTCTCCGCATGGCAGTTAAGGACTCCCTGATCCTGTTCCGTGCCACATCACAATCAAGCATGTCGCGGCGGGCTAGCAGAAGCCTCTCTGCTTCCGTCTCCACTGCCACAAGTTCTCTCTGAAGCTGCTGCGCACCCTCAGCCATGGCCGCTCCAAACACAGCTTCACACAAAAATCTAGCGGCGAGAAATCGCACTCTCCCTACCACCAGATTCCACTTTGCAGGGCACTCCAAGAAAATTCAGTCTCAGGTATTGCTTACTGCCGGGGAAACGCCGAAACGCACCTCATTCCCAAGCTGCGGACTTCCTCCAGGCTTCTGCGTTCACGTTCCAATTGTCCTGAACGAAGCGAGCAGGAGGAGAGCGTCCGGCTGACCGGTGAACTGGCGAGCACAACAGCCGGCGACGGGACGAACCGGTACTCTTACGTGACCTCTCTTCACCAGATGTCTCGGGTCCGACTCCAGCTTTCCTCAAGGTCTGATGTTAGAACTGGGAGGCTGTGAGATGAGATGAACGAGGGCGATAGGCGATCACTTACGAAGCACATATATATATCAGCAGTCTTTTGAAATGTTGTATGCGCTCTATCGAAAGAAGGGTCTTCGTCCAGTGGTCTGGTCTGGTGGTGTAGTGGTATGATTCTCTCTTACTGTTGTTGTCGTTGTTGTTGTTGGTCTGGTGGTATGATGCTCACTCCGGGTGCGAGAGGGTCGTGATTTCGATTCCCGCAGTGTCCCTCAGTAGAGTACCAAGCTGGTGGTGTTGTTGATGCAGGGACTTGAACTGTTACCTCTTGTCCAAGTCCCACGTCTGCGACAGCTGAAAAGGAAGCCCATTTTCTGGGGAGAGCAAAGCGAGCTCATCGCCAAGCCCTGGACGACGTATCAACTGCGGCAAAAAGTCGCAAACTGAGGTGCTGAATTCTTCGGGAATTCTTCTTCATGCGTTGTCTTGTCCATGCACCTCCAAACCACCTATGTATACGCCCGTATGGTGTGGTCATACACAGATCCTGGGCATTCTGCCATACATTGTCTGTTGCTACACTCATCTTCCGACAGCGGTCCCTGAAGGATGGCCACAGTATGGCAACCGGACCCGTTGTGGACCCAACAAATTGGTGTGGGTACAGGGATTCTACCAGGAGCTCCCGCTCACCTCATCGTAGGGAGTCAACCCCTGGCAAACAAAGCCTCCAGGTGCAGCAGTGCAAGGAGCCCAGCACTTCCACTTCCGAGACAATGTGAGGGTCGGGACTGGTTTTCCAGCGATGGTCGTTGCCAGGAGCAGGAGCACTTGTGGCAACAATTTTTCCTGGACCCTACCATGTGGTGGGACAAAAGACGAGATAAGAAGAGCTCCCGTTCGCCTGATTTCCAGCGGAAGGGGTCCGGCGAGGTGCTGTGGTTAAACAACATGTTCAAGCCAGCTTGGGTTGATGAGCAGCTCGTTTCCTTGGATATGCAGATGGGCCATGGTGCCTCTCCTTCCAAGTCAGCTCTCCGGATAAGCCTGAACCTGGCAGGCATGCAGGATCGGAAATGGGCGTCGTAACGCCTGGAACCGTGAGCATGTTGTGTCAGCAGGGGAAGCTTTCTGAGGCCGTTGGAGCCCTGGAATCTCTGGCGGGCACAGACTCGGTTGTTTCTCAGTCTCTGTTTTACACTGTTCTAAAACTGTGTACAGCTAAGAAGGATTTGGTTGTGGGGCGACGAGTTCATGATCTCACTGCCAAATTTGGGTACGAGTCATGCATACTTGAGGAATCATATCTTGCGCATGTATGCATGTGGAGGTAGGCTGCAGGAGGCCATGGATGTGTTCACCAGGGTGGGGAAACCAAATGTCTTCATGTGGTTCTCCATTATCTCTGCACATTCTAAGCACGGGAAACCTGATGAGGCCATACAACTGTACCATGAGATGCGTAGGTCAGGAGTGAAGGCGGATGCTCACGTCTTTGTAGCTGCCCTTCAAGCTTGTGCATTTGCCGACTTGGAATCTGGCAGAAAAGTGCACTGTGATGTGTGCACAGTGGCATTCCTACTAACTTGTTTGTTGGCAACTGCCTGGTGGACATGTATGCAAAATGTGGAACTGAAAGATGCACGCCAGGTTTTTGACAGCATGGCCACAAGGATGTGGTGACATGGACGCCCTGATTGCTGGGTATGCACAGCAAGGGCTCGACATGAGGCACTTGTTGTGTATGGACAAATGGAGCAGGAGGGCTGCTTTTGGCTAACCATGTTACTTTTGTTTGCCTTCTGAAGGCCTGTGCAAGCACTGGTGCCTTACAGAAGGGCAGGCAGCTGCACTCACAGATTGTCGAAAGAGGACTGCTGGATGATGTGGGCACCTGCCTGGTGGACATGTATGCAAAATGTGGTGAACTGGAAGATGCACGCCAGGTTTTTGACAGCATGGCCACAAAGGATGTGGTGACATGGACAGCGCTGATCGCTGGGTATGCACAGCAAGGACGCGGCCAAGAGGCGCTTGTTGTGTATGGACAAATGGAGCAGGAGGGCCTGCTTTTGGCTAACCATGTTACTTTTGCTTGCCTTCTGAAGGCCTGTGCAAGCACTGGTGCCTTACAGAAGGGCAGGCAGCTGCACTCACAGATTGTCGAAAGAGGACTGCTGGATGACGTAGTGGTGGGCACCTGCCTGGTGGACATGTATGCAAAATGTGGTGAACTGGAAGATGCACGCCAGGTTTTTGACAGCATGGCCACAAAGGATGTGGTGACATGGAATGCCCTGATTGCTGGGTATGCACAGCAAGGGCTCGGCCAAGAGGCGCTTGTTGTGTATGGACAAATGGAGCAGGAGGGGCTGATTTCAGCTAACCATGTCACTTTTGCTTGCCTTTTGAAGGCCTGTGCAAGCACTGGTGCCTTACAGAAAGGCAGGCAGCTGCACTCACAGATTGTTGAAAGAGGACTGCTGGATGACATAGTGGTGGGCAGCTGCCTGGTGGACATGTATACAAAATGTGGTGAACTGGAAGATGCACGCCAGGTTTTTGACACCATGGCCACAAAGGATGTGGTGACATGGACAGCGCTGATGGCTGGGTATGCACAGCAAGGATTCGGCCAAGAGGCGCTTGTGGTGTATGGACAAATGGAGGAGGGCCTCATTTTGGCTGACCATGTTACTTTTGCTTGCCTTCTGAAGGCCTGTGCAAGCACTGGTGCCTTACAGAAGGGCAGGCAGCTGCACTCACAGATTGTGAAAGAGGACTGCTGGATGACGTAGTGGTGGGCAACTGCCTGGTGGACATGTATGCAAAATGTGGTGAACTGGAAGATGCACGCCAGGTTTTTGACAGCTTGGCACAAAGGATGTGGTGACATGCCCTGATTGCTGGGTATGCACAGCATCGGCCAAGAGGCGCTTGTTGTGGACAAATGGAGGAGGCGGCCTCATTTTGGCTGACCATGTTACTTTTGCTTGCCTTCTGAAGGCCTGTGCAAGCACTGGTGCCTTACAGAAGGGCAGGCAGCTGCACTCAGATTGTGAGGACTGCTGGATAACGTAGTGTTGGGCAACTGCCTGGTGGACATGTATGCAAAATGTGGTGAACTGGAAGATGCACGCCAGGTTTTTGACAGCTTAACAGGATGTGGTGACATGGAATGCCCTGATATCTGGGTATGGTGCTTGTGATGAAGGTCACAAGGCACTAGCTTGTTTTGAGGAGATGTTAGTTGCTGGGTATTCAGCCTGATGATGCGACCTTTACTAGCCTTCTAGCAGCATGCAGTCATGAGGGACTGGTCCACGAGGGTCGCAAGCACTTTGCTTCCATGGCTGAACAGCATGGCATCAAACCTACCGTTGAGCATCATACCTGCATGATTGATCTTCTTGGGCGTGCTGGCGATTTAGATGAGGCAGAGAAGATGCTATTATCATATGAGGGGCAAAGTAATGTTGTGGGCTTGACGTCGTTGTTGAATGCCTGCAAACGTCATGGGGATATAGAGAGAGCGATGTGGTGTTTTGAAAGCATTGTTAGGCTGGACCCTCAAAGGGCGTCTGCGTATGTGCTCATGGCCAATGCCTACGCAGATGCAGGTAGGTGGACCGATGTAGACAGGATTGAAACTCAGAGAAGGGCAGCAGGGGCTAACAAGAAACCTGCAGTGGCAACCATTGAGGTGAACAAGGAGGTACATAGATTCCTGGTGGGAGAAAGGAGAGAGGATATTGCGCGTCAGGTAGAGAGCACAAACGCACGTCTGAAGCAGGAAGGAGGCCACGTGCCTCACACGAAGTTGGTGTTGAAGCCACTGTCTGAGAAGGAAAAGGAAGATGCGCTCTGTGGGCATGCTGAGAAGCTGGCTCTGGCGTTTGGTCTCTTGAATACTCCGAGTGGGGCACCTCTGGTAGTAACGAAGAATCTACGCATGTGCAGTGACTGCCACAGTTCCACGGAGATCATGTCAAGGCTTGAGCAGAGAGAGATTGTTGTAAGGGATGGGTACCGTGTGCATCGATTCGCAGCTGGTTGTTGCAGTTGTAAGGGTCGACCGTGAGAACAATGAAGAAGTAGGCAGTGCTCAGTGGGGTGACTGTGCTTGCTTAGCGCCATTCCTGTCCAAACTGAGACATGGGCATGGGTGGCTAACACTGATCCTGGCACCTCTCATCGTAACAGAAGGAATCAGAATCGAGCGGCGCAGGGGGACGCGCGGCGTCTTCCTCGTCTATACTCGTTTGCGATCTGGCTGGGTCACGGAGATCAGGGGTGCGGGCTGGAACTTGGCTCAGATCCTGTGGCTGCACTTGCCGGATTCAGCTTGTAGCAAGATGAGAGCGGATTTGCCAGTTCTCGCAGCTTCTCATTTTGTGGCTGTGGAAGCACAGCTGCTAACTTGAAGGGCTCCGGGACACGATGATCGAAGCTGGTTCGGCATCTCCAGTTCATTCTGTGTGGGGGTGGATCAAGGGTGGTCGTGCTTGCTACCGGATGCGCATGGCGTCTCCACCACTCCGCTTCATGTGTGTAAGTATATGGGCCACAAACATAATTTAGAATAACTTAAAAAGTTAAAAAAATATGAATCTTTCCAAAAAATTTAGATGTCATTGGCGGAGATATCACCTAAGCTCTTTCCGCCAAGAAAACGATTATTACAGCTCAAAATAACTTGGAAAGAAGAAAAGCAAGGTCCACTATTGTTCGACCCACTCGAGCTTGGTTCCACCTCAACAAGAGAACAAGTTTCTAGACCCACTCCAGCTTGCCTCCACCTCAACAAGAGAACATGTTCCTAGACCCACTCCAGCTTGCCTCCACCTCAACAAGAGAACAAGAGTTCCTAGACCCACTCCAGCTTGCCTCCACCTCAACAGAGAACAAGAGTTCCTAGACCCACTCCAGCTTGCCTCCACCTCAACAGAGAACAAGTTCCTAGACCCACTCCAGCTTGCCTCCACCTCAACAAGAGAACAAGAGTTCCTAGACCCACTCCAGCTTGCCTCCACCTCAACAAGAGAACAAGTTCCTAGACCCACTCCAGCTTGCCTTCACCTCAACAAGAGAACAAGTTCCTAGTTTCTGGCCTGACCTTGAAGCTAGGCCTTTGGAATTGCATCGGCTTCTTTTTTTACCGTGATGAGGTTCTGCTTGGGCTTGGTCCAACCTCTAGCCGTTCTCTCACGACCTGTAGTTATAGGGCCCTCTCGGCGACTTTGGGACCCACTTGGCTCATTGTCGAATAGGTGGGCAGCGCATTGCTATGCATGACACAATCCAAGATGTTATGAACTCTTGCCAGAAAGAGCGAACTCTTTCCTTTCAGGGAGTGCCTTATGTATTTCGCCTAACAATGTTTCTCTCAGGGCTGACCTAGTTTTGGTCTGGGAGGACTGAGTCTTTGTCGCAAATATGGTTGTAACAGACCCTACTTCGAATACCGTCTACGAGTAAATCATCATCAACGCTTTAGGTTGGGCGGCACGAGGGATGCGCCACAGCCAAGGTTCACGAGGACACCCCCGTGCAGGAGGACCATGCTTTCATTCCCCTTGCAATTAAGACTCACAGGGCCATGGGCAAGGATTTCTCGAGATTTATCAAGGCTTGTACTAAAGCCTACCACATCTGCAAGAATGAGGTAGATCTCCCTCTTTCCTATAAATGCGGCTAGTTTAGAGTAAAGAGAATTCGTCAACAATTCTAAATTGCCTGACTTTGATTGCCTATTCACCTAGCAATTGCACCATAAGTTCATATAGTTGGACAAGTGAGTTGTTGGGCCATGTATTTGTACATATAGTTGTATGCATGCCTCTACCGGTGCGTTGCTCCTAACTCTAATCAAGCCCTTTGTTCTAGTAGACGTTTGCATCTCCTTGGTGTTTCTACATAGTAAACCCTAAGCCCTATGACCCCTAATATGGCTTTCTAGAGATACACTTCCTCCACCACTCCTCTCTACAGTTAGTTGATCGCATCGATTCAAATAAATGTCATAGCACTTGAAGCTCTCGTACCCTCCTCACCCTGGTGGAAGAACTTGGATCTCATTAATTTTCTTGTGGATCTCATTAATTTTCTTGATTCTTTCGTGCTCAGCTATGTGCCTCAACTTCGAGGGGATACCATATGAAGAGGAATGTTTTCATTGTTTTTGGGCCCACATGTATAGCGAATAAGAGCCCTGTTGCTTTCTAGATTTGCTTTTTCTTTTTTGTTCACGTGTCTTGAGGAAAACTTAACTGAAACATTTGAAATAAAAATATTTAAAATTTTTTTTAATGTAATTAAGAAGAATATTATAATTAAATTATAAAATTATCATACCTGAGACTTCAAGGAATAATGTTCTATAGATTCCATCATCACCACATGGACTAAACCAAATTGAAAGCAAAAAGTACCATGCAGGCTAAGATAAGTCTAACTCATTTTTTGTCCATGTTTTGCATATAAGTCACACTTTGATATTTTATCAACATCCTAAAATTGATGTTACTCAAACCCTAGAGTTCTCATACCAATGCTCAATCAAAATTGTGATAAGTAGTATTTAAAATAATAACTTTGACCGAAGACTTGATAAATCAACAATATTTTGTAGAAAAGAAACATTGACACTTTTGAGTTTCACATTTTCATATTTTCAAATTGCTAATAAATTTATGATTCTTGTGGCTCTCCTTTCAAGTTTTAATGAGCAGAAATCTCTGTTGAAAATGCTCGTAATGTTACTTTTGATGCTTCCAAATATAGCGCAAACTAGAATAGTTATGGCAAGGACGATTTTTAAGAGTTGGTTCACAAGATTATCAACAAACAGGACCCTATTAAATGTTTGTCAATTCTGAATATGATACGGTTATTTTGCGGAGAACCAATGGTGGGGAAGTGCAAAAAGTGATTTGGAAAGGTGGAAGCAAAAGAAATACAAGAGATTCTTGTGCGATTCTGAAGATGGAACCAATTGGAAGCCTTGTACTCTATGGAGGATTGAAAGTAAAGCGATAATTTGGTTTATCAACTCTTTGGGCCGTTCGAATTTAGTTTCAGGCTCGTTTCTTCTAAAATTAGACGAGTCTAGAAATTTTAGAATGGGAGTCCCATGGGAGTCTTCAAATCTTGTTTTCAAATCCAAAAATGCCATTGATTATTTTCATTTGGTCTAATACCAATTATTGTCATCTACGTCGAAACTTTGAAATCGTCTTGATTCTATTATATTGATGTAGATATGAAAAAACAATGTGGAAGAAAAAAGAATATTTCTACATATTGCTATAAAGCTGCTATAGCTTGCATAATGTGTATGATGTTGTGTATCAGACTTAATATTAAAAATATTGGAGTACATATTGCTTTCTGGTCTGTGAGTGAGTTTTAGTGTGCTTGAGAGCGGGTGGTAATCATTGAGCTCCACTCCCAATGTTAGGATTGGAGCTCAATGGTTCTTTATTTGGCTTTTGGGTAGGAATATCATTAGAAACAATTCAATGTTACATACTTTTGATTTTTATAAATCATTCAAATGTTATGATATGAAATAAAATTTTACATGTTGTGGCGGTTCACATGAGGGAACCTTACATGCGTTGTGATAGTGGTGTCTAATCTAGT
Source organism: Anthoceros angustus (assembly GCA_010909165.1). Lineage (NCBI taxonomy): Eukaryota > Viridiplantae > Streptophyta > Anthocerotopsida > Anthocerotales > Anthocerotaceae > Anthoceros > Anthoceros angustus. The sequence continues at coordinate 131,088 of VJWM01000192.1, forward strand.
GGGCTTTTTTGGATAATCTGATTTTGTGAAGAAGGGTATTTTCTACGTAGATGTTTGCAGTTGCTTGGTGCTTCTACGTATTAAACCCTAAACCCTGTGACTGCTAATATGGCCTCTTAGAGGATACACTTCCTCCACCACTCCTCCCTACAATCAGTCGATCGTATCGATTCAAATAAACGTCATAGCTTTTGAAGCCTTCTTGTACCCTTGTGACTTGACAAAAGAACTTGGATCTCATGTTAACTTTTCTGATTCCTTCGTGCCTGCTACATTCCTCAACTTCGAGGCCATACCATATGAAGAGGAATGTTTTCATTGTTTTTAGACCCAAATGTATAGCAAATAAGAGCCTTGTTGCTTTCTGGATTCGTTTTTTTTTAAGTTCACGTGTCTTGAGGAAAACTTAATCAAAAAAATTAAAATATAAATATTTTTTGAACTTCTAATACACTTTTTAGAAATCAATTATTATTTAATAATTATAAATTTATCAGACATGAGACTTCAAGGAATAATTTTTAATAGATTCCATTACCACCACATGGACTATACCAAATTGAAATAAAAAGTATCATGTAGGATAAGTCTATAACAAAATGTAGCTCATTTATTTCGTCTATGTTTTATATATAAGTCGCTCATTTAATATATTATCAACATCCTAAAGTTTATGCTAACCAAACTCTAGAATTCTCTTCTGGATCCTCAATTAAAATTGTGATATGAAGTATTTAATATAATAACTTTGACCGAAGTCTTTGATATAACTTTGATCAAATCCACAATATTTTGTGAAAACAATTGACACTTTTAAGTTTCACATTTTCATGTTTTCAGATTGCTTATAATTTGTGATTCTAGTGGCTCTCCTTTTCAGTTTTTAATGAGCACAAATATGTTGAAAATGTTCACAATGTTAATTTTGATGCTTCCAGATATGGCGCAAACTAGAAAAGTTTTAATAGAGAGTAAGAACTTTTTATGGCAAGGACGATTTTTAAAAGTCGGTTCAGAAGATTATCTACAAACAGGAGCATATAAAATGTTTGTCAATTTTGAATGTGAGATGGTTATTTTGCATAAAACTAATGATAGGGAAGTCCAAAAAGTGATTTGGAAAGGTGGAAGCGGAAGAAAATATCCAATAGGTTCTTGTGCATTTCTTAAGATGGAACCAACTGGAAGCCTTGTACTCTATGGAGGATTTGAAAGTAAAGAGATAATTTGGTCAATCAACCCTTTGGGCCGTTCTAATTTAGTTTCAGGCTGGTTTCTTCTACAATTATATGAGGATGGGAGTCTTCAAATCTTGTTTTCAAATCTCAGAACCCAATTAGTTACTTCCATTTGGTCTAATATCAATTTTTGTTGTCTACTTTGAAATTACCGTAGTTATAATATATTGATGAAGAGATAAAAATAAAATAAAGTGTGGAAGGAAAAAAACTATTTCTACAAGTTACTATTAAATTGCTATACCTTGCATAATGTGTATCATGTTGTGTATCGGGCTTAATATAAAAAGTATTGGAGTACATATTGCTCTAGTGTGCTTGAGAGTATATAATAACCCTTGCATTGTTCGAAGTGGAGCTCAATGGTTCGTTATCAATGTGTGGTGGAGACTTTACGTAAAAAAAGATGGGATAGCTACCCCGGATGGGATATCTACCCCGAGACAAAGGTCGAACAACCCTCACGAGTGCACAATGCCAAGGGGGACTAGCACCCCCAATCGTTCATCTTGCTCCAAGAATTTCGTGATCCGGGATATGAAAAGGCCTACCTACCACCTATGCTGAAGATGCCACATCCCTTGCGCTTGCCGCCGTTCTGTACATTGCGTTCGCCAACGCCTTCTGTAGGGTTCGTTATCTAGCTTTCGGGTTCTAGAGCAAGCATGGTCGTCTTGCGTATCGTAGAATATCATTAGTACATACTTTTGATTTTGATAAATCATTCAAATGTTACGATATGATAAGAAATAAAATTTTACATGCTATGGCAGTTCACGTGAGGGAACCTGACATTCGCCGTGTGACAGGGATGTCCAATGGAGTGGGCTTTTTTTGGATCATTTGATTTTTTGAAGAAGGGTATTTTCTTATATATATGGTGATGGACATGTGTGTGTGTATTAGTGTGGAAGGGTCCGATTTTTAAGACTAGGACTGTGTAGGTGGTACACGAGGGTGCATGTGCTCGAATATTTTGTAGTTATGACTTCTGCCTTATTTTATTCCAGTCTACGAGATCTTGGAGGAATGTTTTGAGGGTAATCCATGTCCCCTTTGGCCTGAGGCCCTTTAGTGGTTTTCCCACTCCCTCGGTGCATACGGGACTTCCCATGTCAGCATATATAAAATCTCCGCATTGCCGGCTTTAACATGTAATGGTCCCGAGTTTCGGAGTTGTGTTGAGTTTTGTCTTGGGGGTTTTTCCCTCCCTTGTTGTCGAACATCTAGATGTCACCCAAGTCGGCTCTCGGGATCTGCTCTGAAGTAAGTTCCTGGATGGGGTCCCGCTCTTGCCCTGCGGTATCCCACCAACAGCGGCAAACCAGACACCCAAACCATCGAGCTCAACTGTGCGAAATTTCTGCACCATACACAGCCAGTGTCCGAAGCTGTTACCCTAAGTTGCCTCTGCAGCAAAGCGCCTCCAGCATAGATGACATCCAGGCTGGATTCCAGCAATAGAGACCTACGAAATCAACACCGATGGTACTGATTATAGCTATCCAGGTAGGAGTCGTTCTGCACAACACCACCGCTCAGTAAGAAAAAGTGATCCATGGTTTGGTTCTGGACAAGCAGAAGAAACGCCACCTTCACCTGATGCGGTCATGCGAGCTTCCCGTGTTTCCAGTGAAGTCAGCCTGTTTATCATCTGTCAAGCACATACCACCTATAACCTAAACCGCCAATACCTAGCTAGACCTTCTCCCCTACCGGTTTCCGGGCACATGTCCCACGCATCGAGCCACGACATACAGCAAAACGAAGCAACAGACACGACTTCCCACTCCCGAGTCCCCAGTCACCAGCAGCAGGAAGCTGCAGGTGCCTGAAGGGTAGACACTGCACAGAGCTGGAACGGCGTAAGCACAAGGGGAAAACAAATATGGCATCACGCGCAGGACACTCCAAGCAGATCTGAACAGAGCACGCGCTCAAATGGCAGCGGTCATAGATGGCACCCGAGAAATTCCCCAAACCGCTTCAAATTTCACGAGAGGCAGGGCTGTTGGCTTTGCCATCACGATGGCCTTTCATGCCCTATTTCTCTGGTATTTGAAGTGGATGAACCCTTAAGAAGCATGGAAAGAACGGTAAACAAGGGAGACGCCCGAGCAGAAGCAGATACGGTGATTGCAGTGCTCAGCCATTGAGGAAGCGTAAGATCGTGTCCGCTCTCATACGATGAATCGTCTCATAGATGATCTTTGTTACATGGCTGCCTGATCCCTATGTAAGGTCCTTGGGGATCTTCAGAATTGCATGGAATGCAAATACCCGATCAAATTCATCAAAGAAATGTAATAAATACCCGATCGAATTCACTCGAAAAAAACAGTGTACAGCACCAGCTGAATACACATGTACGTACATATGTAGGTACTATATGAGTCGTGCCAAGGAAGAAGGAAGCGCGGTCGTTCGACCTAAGTGCCAATTACGCTTCTTTCGCGGACTTCTGTGTCGGGGTGGATCCGTTCATCCAGCTCAAAGCAAGCAGGTTTGCCAGAGCGGAGCGGAAATTGGAATGATGGAGTGGTGGATGATGGAAGGGGGTGAGGGCAGGGTGGCTAGGTAAGGGCAGGGTGGCTAGGTGCAGCAGATTGTGAAGGGGGTTGGGGAGCAATGTCGTGCCAGGCGCTCGCACTGCAGCCGGTGAACGGGAATGACATCCTGCTGCAGTCGAGGGAGTGGTTCCCTCCAGCGAGAGCTGCCAACGCCAGCACCACGTTCAGGCGTGCTCGGGCAGTGTACTCCGGCCGGGGCCAGTCTCTGGAGTCCTTGGAGGCGTTCGGGGTTGGGATGGGAGATGATGCAATTACGGCCTCCACAGGGCAGGTGGTCTTAGGCAAGGCTTACAAGTACCGGGTGGTGTACCGGCTGGTGAGCGGGGTGTATGTGCTCGGGATCACCAGCGCAGATGACGAGAGCAACAACGTGTTCGAGTGCGCTGCCACTGTCAACCAGGCCGTCAGTGTTCTGGTGGCTGCTTGCAAGGGGATCGATGTCACGGCGGACAAGCTCATGCGGAAGTACACGGAGGTGTACATGGCTTTGGATATGGTGTTGCACGGGGTCAGCGCGGCCCGGCTTAGCACGATCTTGGCCACAATGCACGGGGAAGGTCTGCAGTCTGTTGTCACGGCTACTGATTTGGAGAACCGGGCTCGAGGTGCCAGCCAGTGGAGCCAGTTCAAGGGGCAGTCGGTTGCGCGGATCGCGAACATCGATGTGTTTGCTGGTGCCGTGTTTGAGCTGCCGGAGGAAACCTTGGCTGCGGGAGACGAGGTGGCTGCGGCGTTAGGGCCGCCGTTGCACAGCGCTGGGGAGGCGGCAGTTTCGCAGAAGCCTCCGGAGCCGAAGAAGCCGGTTTCGGAAGATCCGTTTGAGGCAAGCACTGCTCTGATTGATCCACAGGACATTGCCGGGGGTTTCCAGAAGAGCAAGGAGGCTCCTTCCGATCCGGCGTTGGCTCTTGCAGGCCTTGAAGTGACGGCTACTATAGCTCCTGAGACTGCGGCTGAGTCTACGTATGTTGGAGTGGAAGGGTTCGAGGGCGACTATGGGGGTGTTGATTTTGAGGCAGAGGACGATGCTTTTAGTGGACTGGGAACTGCCTTTGAAGGATTGGATGGTGCATTTGGTGGAGGCCTGGATGTTTCGGAATATGACGGGGCTTTGAAGACTCCTTTAGATAAGGGACTGGCCGGTTTAGAGGAGTTGCAAGGTGGAGGTGGCAAGAAGCCTGATACTGTGGTTGCTGAAGTTGCCAAGTCAACCGCTGCACCAGGCGTTCTTGCTGCCTCTGATGCTGGTGGTGGTGTCGAGCCTGTCGCGGCTGCTGGCCCTCCCCGGAAGGAGTCCTTAGTTGTCTCACTTGCTGAAGAATTTTTCGCAGTGTTTGATGGCCTACAGCTTGCTCGTGTTGGACTTCAGGGCACCTTGAAGATCAAGACTCCATCTAGTGGGAAAGGAGATGTGGAATTTTCTTTCAACCTTGAGGGTGCAGCGGGCATTAAGAAGGCCGTTTTAAAACATGAGTTTGCCAGCAACGTAGGGGAGGGGCTCTACCGTGTTCGGGTGCCTCCAGTGGACGGGCCAGTGACGGTCTTGAGGTATCGGCTAGAACCTCGGTTTACTCCTATTCCGCTGCGGGTCAGACTGGTTACCTCCAAGAGTAATACATCTATTACCTTTCTCGTTCAGTACATTGCCAACCCCTTTTTGCCAGGAGTTCTGAAGGATGTAGCTTTTATCGCGTCTTTACCTTCCAGTCCAACTTTCGTCAAGATGTCACCACATGGCTATCTCGATCGGAAGGGGAAACAGGTGAAATGGATCATTCCTGAAATAACCGCAGCTTCTCAAGGTCGGTTGCGGGCACAGCTACCCAGGGAGCTGGTAGGGGATCCATATGACTTGGACTTTTCGGATGAGAAGGCTGACAGGGAGAAAAGTGAGGAAGCAGAAACACCTAAGATAACAGTGAGGGTGGAGTTCAGTTATGCTGGTCAAACTCTCTCAGGCATAGTCGTCAATCCTGCTGGGCAAGTACCTGACCTGGAAGTGGAACACAGTTACAAAGTGGCCAAACTTCAGGTCCTTGAGTAGGTCTGGAGTTTGCAAGAGGTGTCTTGCTCTCGTCAGTTCGCAGCTTGCACCTGACATCGGGTGGCTTTCATGCGGCCTTCATTGGTGGTGACCTACAGCATCCACCTGGACGATTTATGGTTCCTGTACATAGCATACTATTCTTCCTCATTTTCTTCGTCTATGCTAGATGCTGGGATGCTGTATGTCCTCATGCTTTTCCTGTGCCAGATTCTGGGATACTGAATGACCTCTACGTTTTCCTGTATGCCAGACACTGGGATGCTGTATTCACTTAGTGGTTACGAGGTTGACAGGGTACGAGTTTAAAGTAGAGGCGGAAGGGGTTTTTACGTATAGCGGTGTTTAAAGTAAAATTCCAGATGAACCATGGTAAGTCCTCAATCGGAGAGTTCAAGAATTTTGTAGGGTTACAGCCTACTCTATGATTCAGGCGGAGTTGTGAAGACCAAAGAGGCATTGGTACCACCAAATCCAAATGAGTTTGTCAGTACTACTTGTATGGACATCTCCTTGGGAGAAGACAGGGGAAAGAACTTTTCCCGAAACAAAGCATCTGGCTTGTCCATGTTCAACGTCGGCGGTGCCACTCCCTGCCAACCATTCTTCCACGTCAGAGTTTGCGAGACATTCACACACCTTCTTTCACGCAAGAGTCAGACTGTAGCTCACATGATGTAGGGAAAGCACGGAGAAGATTGCCTCCACGGCACCAGCTGCTCCCAGCAAATGACCAGTGGCACCCTGTTGCAAAGATCCACGTCAGGGTTTGAAACTTGGATCCATGAAGCGAGGGCAAAACTAGCGTGAAATGTTGCATTTGTAGTGCTAGAACTGTTGAGGGACCTTAGTCGAGGAAAATGCGAAGTTGTCACTGGATACACATTGTTTGAAAACTGTTTCAATCGCTCTTGCTTCCACTGCGTCACCTGGTTCACGGTTGTCACAAGTCAAGCCATGCACGACGTTTGAAAACCACGTGAAGAGTACAAAGCAAAACTATGACCTGGTAGGTACCTAGGGGAGTGGAGGTGGCGTGTGCATTTACATAGTCCACGTCCTTTGCCTCTACACCTGACTGGTAAAGCATGAAACCGTCAAAACACCCTTCACATTCCAGAAAGTGTGCCCAGGTCCCACCCTCTGCTGACCTGTTTCAAAGCACGCGTCATGGACAGTGTGGCTCCTCTTCCATCGCTGGAGGGTTGAGTAATGTGGTATGCATCACCTACCAGCATCTCGAAGTGTCAACATCATTTGTCCTCGTGTTCCTTGACCAAGCAGTTGCAAAAATTAGCTTTTACACCCACCTGACATCCCGTAACCTCGCACCTCGGCATAAATCTTAGCCCCTCTCTGTCTAGCATGTTCAAGCTCCTGTTTCATATGAAACTCTGGAAATAAGTAGATCATCTCATTTACGTAAAGATAAAAGTACACGGTCTGAGGGAATATGCAACTTTACAAAGAGTGCAGCTGCAAATCTGGGTTGTGGGAACACACCTCTAGCACCATGATGCCTGCTCCTTCGCCCATTCTGTACGATCAAATTAAAGGATCGCTGAGAATGACGCCAAGGACTGGCCCAAGAACTGACCACGAAGCGTATTTGATATTGGGAGGGGAGGAAGAGTTTAGTTACACGAAGCCATCGCGATCCTGGTCGAATGGCCGAGATGCTCGTTCCGGTTCTCTGTTGAAGTTTGTACTCAATGCTCGAGCTCTGCCATGCAAACCATGAATCAGCCAGCACAACCATGCATTACAGCTGGAACCATCAGGTAGTGTTGCATGCAAAAGTGACCAACCTGCAAAATCCAGCAATTGAAAGAGCGTCAACGCTTGATTCGGTTCCACCTGCCACCATGACGTCAGCATCCCCAAATCGGATCATCCGAGATGCATCTCCTATTGAGTGAGCTCCACTCGCACAAGCTGTGACTGCTGCATGATTCGGACCCTGGCACAAAACAGCGTCAAACATCTCAGTCCTGGAAACTTGGCTTTCGCCCTGACATCAAACAACGCAGGCATTTGCTGAATACTGAATTTCAACACCGATTAGCTCGAGACGATGCACCTGGAACCCGTACTTGATGCTGACATGACCTGCCGCCATGTTGATTAAAACACGGGGGATGAAATATGGACTAAGACGGCGAATTTTCTGCACCACCAAAGCAGTTCCAATGCGGTTGAGGTCATTTCATGCCATGCAAACAACTGCCAACTGCCATGGCAAACGTTAAAAGAATCGGCCGTAGTGCTCCCCGAACCTCTGTCGCAATGAGCCCAGCAGCTTCGACCATGTCACTAATACAGCCAATCCCTCCTCCAATGGATACACCCTGCACCGAAGCACATACTCAGCCGAGAACCACAACAGGGTAGCAACGTCGCAACAAACGCCACCCTCACCGTTCTCTCAGTCCCCTCTGCATCTGGTTTGACCCAATTCGCATCCGCCAGCGCTTCCTCAGCAGCGCAAAGGGCATAGGCAATGAAGGGTGCAATTCTCTTGTCCTGCTGCATAACGCAAAGTGAGCACTGCTCCTCAACCAGCCACTCCTTCCCGCCATCCACAAGGTCAAAATCCAGTAACCTGAGGCTGGAGCCATCTCGACCTGTCAAACTCCCCGTAGCCCGACCCATGTGGCACAGCCGCCACCACTTGCGACGGCAGCTGATCCCACGTGTGCTGCACCAGGGACGTATCTGCCCCATTCAACTTCAAATCCTCCAGGCTCAGAGCACGCACTCCACTCCCACCACCCAGCAACCGTTTCCATGCCGCTTCCACCCCAGTTCCAAGCGGAGTCACCAGCCCCAACCCTGCTCACAGCCCATACAACTCCTGCTATCAAATCCCCCCCTCTCCCAACTCCAACTCCCCTCCCAGAACAAACTCCAATTCTTCACCAACAATCAATCCCGCCAGGACTGAAACCTCGTTCGCACAGGACTCGAATGCACCATCAACAAATCACCTTCGCTTCCACTGACCTGTAACAACCACCCGACGCGGAGGCAGCTGAGGCGGGGCGCCGAACGCAGATCCCCTGCTGCTGCTAAAAGACAAGGCCCTCCGCCACGACCGCAAGGCCCCGCTCCGCAACTTCCGCATTTCCCCCGCCCCAGCTTCACGGCCCGATTCCGGCACAGGGTTTAAGCCAGGGCTTTAGGGCTCCGAAACCGAAAACGAAACATTCGCGGTGACAACGCTTGGATCCATCCTTCGTCTCCCCCGGGACTCCGTTGGCGACAACGCTTGATCCTCTGTCTGGATCATTCGTCATTCGTCATTCGTCTGGACCAGCCACCAGTGTCCCGGCCGATCCATGGACACAACAGCGTTCGCTCAATGTCCCATTCGCTCCACATTTCGTCGTTCAATTCTCACCAGACAGCCACTCCACCCGCCTCCAAACTACTACAAGACCTACACGCACTCCCCGTTCATTCATTTCCATCACTTCCGAAGTGAAATTCGTGCAGGGACCCGACGTGGTGACTTCCCTGGTCCCCGCGTCCAGGAACGGGACCTACACATGCCTCACACTTGGGAGACGCACAACGCCTCCGGGGTGCGATTTCACAGCTGTGCGAGAGCTACGCGCACACGAACTCCCCCACCCCGCTCATGCCGCTGGCCCGTCCAAGACCCGACCGCCGAGCCCCCCTGCATGGCCGCCATGCTTCAATAATGCGATCCCACAGCCGTAATGCCAGATCCTGACACGGCACTAACACTTGGGATTTGCATCGTGCTTGGCAACACAGATGCAGGTGCGAAAGTGGAGGATCGCAAGCCAAGCGCAGCGAGCGGGCAGGGCCCACCGGGTTCCACCAACCCTCGCTCTCGCACTCGCCCTCGCCCTCGCCCGCGTCGTTGCTGCTTCCACTCCACTTCACTGAACGGACGGCATTCCTTCCTTCCCTCTGCCAGCCCGATGCCGTCCACCGTCCACATTCCACAGTCCACAGTCAGTCCACAAATTCACAAAAGCTACTCTTTCCAGTTTCTCCAGCCCCATATCCCGCCCTCGCTCCGCAATCTCGCCACATGCATCTCCATCTTTTCATGCGGGCCTCGTCTTTCCACCGTCTTTCCGCTATTTTCGCCTTCTTTCCCCATTCCTTCCCGCATCTTTCCGACTCCTTCCGACATGGGAGCTCTCTCCCGCGTGGGGCCTCAATTATTTGCCATGAGGCAGTAGCGGGTGGTGGAGAATAGCACGTGACGGGCCTCGGCCCATTGGCCCAGCCTGCATTATGCGGCCTGGCCTGCCGGGGACCATTCGATGGGACATAATACAGACACGGCGACGTCACCCCCCCCTAAGGCTACGGCCTCTTTACCTCCCTCTCCCCCGTCGCCCGTCCCCTGACTCACGTGCACGCCATTTTTTTACTCCATTATTTTGCCATCTCACTCTCTTCGTACATCCTCTATGTACCATATGTATGTACACTTGAATATCTATTTTATCACTATTTTATTTCTAATTAATTAATCAATCAGAGATCAATCAAAGATGCATCTACCATCAAACATCTCAAGACACAAACATCATCAATGGAGAAGTGATAGCGTAAGCCCATCTTTCCGAGTACATCACACACAAGAGCCCAAGGTTCGTGAGGGAAGAAGGACCATTGGACTATGAGTGTCTCAATTCCGTTTAGAGTCCCTACAATGTCATAATTAGGAACGTCAAAGATACATGACAACTAAGAAAGACGGGACAGGATGGGTAGATGGGATTTCCCATCTCGCCTATTAATAACGACGACTCTACTCCCTAGAAAGACGGAATTCTTTTAGAATTGTATAATATGTTCAATCTTTTTTTCTTGAATTTTTGTTTCATTCGTTCAATTATTCACATTACTTTATGTAGATATCTTTGCATCTTTTCACAAAAGTATGAACTACATATGATACACAGATGGAATGATACACCCACCATTGGAGGACATTAAAGGAGACCATGAATGTTGCCTTAAAGTAGCACAATGTGGGAGGGGAGCATGAAAATCATTGCAAAGTGCCGTAATATGAGGTCTCATGTTGTTTCCATCTCTTCACAACTCGTGGGAATAATTTATCTCTTGATCAATTATTTTCTCTGACTAGTATAGTCGTGGGAAGCTGAACATGTATATCCTTAAAAAATATTTCTTGTAATAAAATATAAAAATATATTAAAGATAGAAAGAACCTTTATTAAAGAGCCAACTAATACATACATGTACGTACTAGAGTTTTGTGGAAAGCTTTGTATGTGCGGTTTTGTGTGAGTTTTTGAGACCCATTATTCTGAATTAAGTGGTTTTTATATATATTTTATACCACTTTGTCTCTCTTTAGTCTTGGGTGTCATCGATAATTTGTGTAGGTATAAAACTTTTTGTATTAGTTGAGATTTGTTAACTTTGTATATTATTATATATAATAAACTATTATTTTGGGACTACCTATGAATTGAATTGTCGGGTTTTGATGTCGATGGTTGAGCGAGCACGTGGCCATTTGTATACCAGGCCCAGAGACCAGAGGCCAGTGAGGGTGGAGGGGTAGGCGGAGGCGCGGTTAGAGAGGCTGATTAGAGAGAGAGAGGGGTGCGGTAAGGTTAAAGTTGACTAGGGTCAAGGGGCAGGCTGGCCAGTGCTAATATATGCCGCTCCATCGCAAAGTGAGGCACGCCCTTCCTTCTCTCCCGCGCTGGCTGGTCTTGGCTCCAGCTCGTGAGGAAGGAGGAGGAGAGGCTCCACTTCGCCGAGGCTTTGCGAGGAGAACGCTCTCGTCACTGCCGATTCCCGTGAGACGAGTGCAGTCGGGAGTCGTTTCGTATCACCTCCTGCGCCTTCAGCGCCCTCAGCTTCATCGCTCGCGAATTGCTGCGCGTGTGAGTGGCCAGGCAGAGATGGCCACAGTCCTGAACCAGAAGCGGCAGGCTGAGATCTTGCATGGAAACGGAGTGGAAGGCGGCGGTGGTGGATTGGCTGTGAGCAAGATTATGACCAAGCCTGTTGGCGGGAAGCCCCCTGTTGCCAGGAAGCCGGCCGGGAAGACTGTGGATAAGGAGTGGAACGTGCGGCCCCGGATCGCGGCTTTGGAGAGCCGGAATCCGATTCGGGACATCGTGGAATCGAAGCTTAAGGTTCGGAGCTGGACTGAGTGCTGGAAGGTGTCGGAGAGGCGTTTGAGAGTTTTTGGAAGCGTCTGGTGCTTGCATGTTTGATGATCCTGTGTGGCTCATTTTTCTGTGTCGTTCGCATGTGTTTGTGCGCTGCAGCCGAACCCGAATTTGGGGAAGAAGCCGATTTCCCTGGCGCAGGGTGATCCCACGGTGTACGGACACTTGAAGGTGCCGGAATCGGCTTGCGCTGCCCTGGCCGAGGTGGCTACCAGCTACAAGTACAATGGCTACGCTCACTCGGCTGGGATTTTGGAGTGCCGGAGGTAGGACGTTTGCGTTGTGCTGGTTGCAGTGCGTGTCGTTTCCTCAGTGTGGGACGGGTTTGCTAATTCCGGTTCTCCCTCCTGGTACGGTTGCAGTGCTGTGGCAGACTTCCACTCGGAGCACCTTCCCTTCGAGCTGACCGCCGAGGATGTCGGCATTGTGGTGGGATGCTCCCAAGCCATTGAGTTCTCGATCGCGTGCCTCGCGGCGGAAGGAAGCAACATGCTGGTCCCCAGGCCCGGGTTTCCGATTTACGACACTTTCTGTAGATACTACGGTGTCGAAGTGAGATATTACGACCTACTTCCCGAGAGGGGCTGGGAGGTCGACCTCGAGCAGGTCGCGGAGCTGGCTGATGATGATACGGCGGCCTTGATTTTGTGCAACCCGAGCAACCCTTGTGGAACCTCCTTCAGTTATCAGCACCTGTCTCAGGTCTGTTCTCTGTTTTTACACATGAGCGAAGATTCCGCTCTTTTTCTGTTTTTTTGTCGTTCACGACTGTCGCTTCATGCTCTCATGTGGATTGCCTGCGGTAAATTGCAGATTGCCGCTGTGTGCGAAAAGCTGAAACTGCCCATAATATCCGACGAGATTTACGAGCATATGCTGTTTGGGGAAAAAAAGTTCATTCCGATGGCCACTTTTTCACTGCAAGTGCCAGTGTTAACCGTCGGAGGAATCTCCAAAAGATGGTTGGCCCCTGGGTGGCGGTTGGGATGGATCCTCGTGTGCGACCCATGCAGCATTCTCGAGAAGAGCGGGGTAAGGAGCTGCCCCAGCCGTGGCGCTGGCAATTGTTTGTGAAAAATTTTCGCGTCACGGAGGATAAGTAATCTCTCTGCTCTTTGCGTTTGCGTCCAGGTTGTTGAGGCCCTGAAGAGAATCATGCAGATGACCATCGGAACTTCTGTTCTTGTACAGGTGAATTTCTTGGGCTTGCCTCACGCTCTTTTGGTACCTTTTGGTACTGTTCGATTGAATGCTGAATTTGTGACTTGTTCTCCTGTGCAGGCTGCTGTCCCGGCCATGCTGCAAAACACCACTCCTGAGTTCTACAAGCAAACTATGAAGACTCTCGAGGACGGTTGCGACTGTTGTTACAGACGCATTCAAGGAATTGCAGGGCTGGATGTGCCGATAAAGCCAGATGGTGCGATGTACATGATGGTGAGTGCTTCTGCCTAGACTGGTTGTTGTCCCACAACCCTCCTGGGCTTTTGGATTCTTCAGGTCAGAGAAATTTTCGTGAACGCTTGTACTGAGTGGTCTGTCTCAAATCGTCCCAGGCTAAGGTGGACCCAAATGCCTTCAAGGACATTCCTGACGACACCGTGTTTGCCGAGAAGCTTGTGAGGGAGGAGAATATCGTTGTGCTGCCAGGTAGCTTGGGTGTTTGCCGGTCCAGTTAACACGTAAAAGTATGTGTGGGCCCAAGTTCCTTAACTCAGCGACTGGCTTGATGGTGGTGCAGGCTCTGCATTCGGTATTCACAACTGGTTACGACTGGTGTTTGCAACACCTGTAAATATGTTGGAGGAGGCTTTTGACAGGATAGAGGCGTTCTGTCTTCGACATGCGGCCGTCCAAAACTAGGGGACCGTTACCGGCCTTTTCATTAGTATCTTTCCATGCGCATGAATTTGCAGCGATGTGAGACATTATTTTTGTGCGATTTCGGATTTTCAAGGCTTAGTTCTCCCTGGATCAAAAGTCATTATCCCCATTCCCCTCCCATTGGATTAGGTCAGATTTTCTCGAATTTTCTCCTGTTAACAGGCCCAACTGTTTGTTAGTAGAAGTATGGCACTGACGATGGGACTAGATCAGCACTGCTAGATCAAGGATTTTCTCGCATATTCTCCTGTCATCAGGCCGAACTGTCTACTAGTAAACGTAGAACTCTGAAAATTTATGGAAGGTTTAACAGAATCAAAATCAATTAATGCGACATCGTGATGTGCCCACGATTTAAAATTGCTTCCTCTTTTTGTACAGTATTGATATTACAAGAACCACATTCAACGGTTCGATATTGTAGGCCAATATACGCGGCAGTTGCCATTGCACACTCCACTTCTTGAATGACAAACTTTAGTTTCTGTTTCAAATCTCTCCTCAACTGTGCATCTCAAGAGTACTAGTCATCACTGCTTCATCGTCGTAGCCCAACAGCCGAATGTTCATCATTTTGATTGACTTAATGGTACACTGAAGTTTCCATTCGATTCCGGCACTAAAATTCAGGCCAATGAATCTCAGTGCACAACTGAATACGTCGGACACCTCCTGCATGCTGAAATATGTGGATGCTGTGTCTTTCGAATGAACGCTGATCAGAATAAGGAACACGGAAAAGTCATCCTGAAATACGTTCTGTTTTCCTCGCTTAAATGCTTATCACAATACACCCAAAGATCAACGGTACTTCTAAACCTCACGCTAGAAAACGTGACAAAACACAAGCCTGGAACCCCCATTGTGCCCCACAAGGAACAGATAGGAAAGCGTTGGTACAGAAATGGATCAAACCACTTGGTATTCAGTGCTCATCCAGAAGAGACGATGTAGCTTCTATTTCAACTTTTTAGGACTCAGAGCTGGAATCCTCAAATTCATGGCAATATCCTCCGGTGAAAGTACATGGGAACAGATAAAGCCAACCAGAAATGCAAGACTAGGGTCAGACCCGCTTTTGCTGGTCAGCACAACCTTCTTTTCACCCAGCCAGCCAAATGCAGGTGTTACTAGGCAGTTGAACATAGGGCAGTCATAGGACATGAGTTCTGGGGATCCACTCAGGATTGCATCCAGACATATGGGGTACCGTAGGCCGTGCTTGTCTCTGAACACGTATCGAACCTCCTGAATCTCTTTTCTTGGCTGGACAAAGTTCTTACCAGGCCCTCCAACCTTCTGAACCACCCACCCTTTGCTCCACACATCCAGCACCCCCAAAGGTTCTTCCATGTAACGGTCTCTGTAAAACCCAATCCGAATGGAGAATTCCCATTCCCTTCGTTTCCAATACAGCATGGGTATAGAGTAGCTGTCACCCGAGATGGGTGAGTCGGACCAGTATATTTCTGACTTCACATCAGGGGAGATGCCGTACTCCTCGTATCCTGAGCTCTGATAGGAGTGGTTCTTCTGATAAGCTGGAAGGTGACACCAGCAGATTACATCACCTTCTTCGGAAAAGGGTGGTCGCCTGGAATCCAAAGAAGCAAGAAAACGGAGTTAGTACTCCTGAGAGCCAGGAATGCAGCCTAGTGAAATTGCAGTGCTCAGTTTTGAAAGCTACACGACCGAGGGAGGAAGTTACCAGAAGTTCTCAAGGACAAAATAGGACTCGTTCTCTCCTGAAGGTGTGCCTCTGACGTGCAGGAACAGCCAAAGAGGTGCATTTTCGTCAGCACCTTGGAAAACGTTATAGTTGTTCGACATCACAGCATTTTTTGTGCAGGTGAACGTCGATGGACCAGAAGGATCCGGCAGCAGAGTGGTCGGCCTTGCGGTGATGTAGTCATTGGAAGACCAGCAATTTCCCATCTGCACTACCTGCTCTAAAAATCCCAAACTCACCGCCAGACAAAGTTCCACTCAACTATCTAAGAGCTTGAAGTCCTAGAATTCTGCTGCAAAAAACGAAGTTCACGGCCGGGCAGTACGTCCTCACGGTTGGCAGGTGAAGTAATGAAGCCCGCACCCATGTGAAGAACAGTCCTTCTTTCCATTCCTGACTGCCGAACCATAAATTCCCCCATCTGCGTCCATCAACTGCACGCCTTTCATACATCCGGACACATCAAGAACAACAGCTGCTTGCCCTTGCACTGTGAAATCTCCCAGAACATCTCTCAAATTCAGCAAAGACCTAAACGACTACTGCCACCCAGGAAATCGAGGTCGAACGAGATACATCGTGGGGATCTGCTCCCAATTCCGAGCAGCAGATCAACGAAAGCTCTCTTCTTCTCGTCCACACGGTGACGTGGTTACACGAGCAATTCAAACTACCAGCAAAGACTACCAGCATTCACCACCCACAAACAGCGGGCAACAGTACAGAAGCTCCGAATCCCATCAAGCGGCCTGCATTCTTGCTCAGTCGCCACCACACTTCACCACCTTCTGGCAAGCTTCCAACGCAAGAGCCGAGGAACCACAGCACCGGTGCCCACTAGCGACCATAACACCACCCAGGCGACTCATCAACACCCTGCTCGCCAGAACCAGAGTGAGCCTCTGGTGCACCATTCAATCTTTTCCCTGTCTCGGAACAGAGGATGTGGATGAAGGAGAACAGACAGGGCCAGAATTGGCCACTAAGCAGCGCAGAGCTCGACCTTGCACTCTTTATACAGGCAGCTCCATACACGTACTGTCGTGGAGCCAATTGACGTCCAGCAGACACGATTAGTCAGCCTCAAGGCAGCAGCCGAGCACGATGGGAGGCTGGAGCTCTCTCCCAACGGTCTTCTTCTCCGCACTACGGCCGCCTTGAGAAGTTGAGAGCCACCACGCGTTCGAGCAGCTTCGTCGTTAGTGCCGGGACTAGACGGCCTTGATGATTTTAAAAGTTTTATACTCTAACAAAATTCGTTGGGCGGACGGTGTGGTACACCACTGGACACTAACAGAGACAGTAGTCATCTTGGTTATGCCAGTTGACTCTGGGAACCTGAAATTCACGGTTCGAATCGCCAGAACAACGAACGGACTCCATATCAGATAACCTTCTCAATCAGACAGCAGGCCTTCGTTAATTTGAAATTGAGTGAGTGTGGAGTCTCCTCTCAAAAAGACCGTAGGCCTTCGTTCATCGGAAATTGAGTGAGTGTGGAGTCTCCTTTCATAGACAAGGATGGGTTTCGTTGAAAGCCGAGTTCAATGGGTTCTACATCCATGCTTGAACTTCTCATGGCGATCTCCGAATTCAGATTTTCTAGGTGAGCTAATAGGACTTGGTGCTGCTGATGCCTGATGTCTCCTACCACAAATGTGTGCACCTCCTGCTCATGTTCGATCCAGCTCTGGCCAGGGCTCTTCCATGCACCTGCTCTACGCCTCAGCTGGTCGATCTCCTTTGCACTCTCCCACAAGCCAGCCTCAGAGTAGATGTTAAACATGAGCACATATGCTGAGCAGTGTTCTGGTTGTGTTTGGGATGCACAGCTGAACGCACGTCTTGCAAGCTCTACGTTGCCGTGTTTCTGGCACGCACCAAGGAGTGATAACCACATGGGTAAAGTGGGTTCCACTGGCATTTCTGCCAGCAGAAGTTCTACCTTGCTGAACAGGCCTGCACGAGCAAGAAGGTTGAGGAGACAACCGTAATGCTCGGTTGTGGGGGCAATGCCATGCTCTTTGGTCATGGCTTCGAAGTGGTCCAGGCCTTTGTCCACCTTGCCAGCATGACTGCACGCAGAAAGGAGGGAGAGAAAGGTGATGGAATCTGGAAAGATGCCTGCCCTGCACATTTCCCTGTAGGTATCCTCGCACCTTTCGTATTCACCTTGACGGGCATAGCCTGTGATTAGCGCACTCCAAGACCATAGATCTTTCTGGAGGAGGGAGTCGAAGAAGTTGTGCGCATCCACCATGCTTCCACACTTGCTGTATGCATCGATGAGAGCAGTTGCCACGTTAGGATGGCTTTCGAAACCATGCTCTAAGACATCCCGGTGAAGCTGAACGCACTTATTCAGGGCTCCTGTATTGCTGCACGCCTCCAGGACGCACAACAATGTGACGTGGTTAGGTGTTACGCTTTCTGCTTGCATTTGCGCATATAGTTGTAAAGCCTTCTCTCCTTGATCCTGTTGTGCGTGGGCTGTAAGTATCGTATTCCATGATACCACATCCCGCTGGCATGAGCTATGAAAAACATGGTCTGCATCCATGATGCTTCCACACTTTGCATACATGCTAAGAAGTGCGTTGGCGAGAAATATATCCCGATCATAACCGTGAGAAGCAGCTCGAGCGTGCATAGATTTGCCCTTTTGCAGTGAATCCACTTTCATGCGTTGCCTGTCCACAAGAGCGTCCAGTTCCTTCTCAGCAAGGCAACCACATGCCTGGACCATGCTTGCAAATGTTCGCTGATTAGGACTGATACCTTCAGCTTGCATCTGCTCAAACAGTTCCAATACCTTCTCCACTTGACCCTGCTGAGCGTATGCAGCAAGCATTGCATTCCAGGACACCACATTTCGCTGGGGCACTCTCCGAAACAAATTTTCTGCATGAATGATGCTTCCACACTTGCCATACATAGTAACAAGAGCGGTGCTTAGGAAAGTGTCAGTGTCACAACCTCTCTGAACAGCTTCTGAGTGGATGGTCTTGCCTATGTGCAATAATCTAACTTGCTTGGAATGCACATCCCTATGGTTCTCGTCTTCCCTTTCTGCAAGGCTACAGCAGGCCTGGAGAATGCTAAGAAAAGTCCGACGATTTGGACTGACACCCATCTTTTGCATTTCAACGTAAAGATCCAGAGCCCTCTCTCCCTGTTCCTGCTGAGAGTATCCAGCGAGCATGGCATTCCATGAAACTATATCCCGCCGGGACAATTTGTCAAACACTTGTCGTGCATCACGCAGGCCCCCACACTTTGCATACATAGTAACAAGTGCATTACAGATGAATGTATCCAAATGATAACCACCTCTATCAACTTCAGTATGTACAGCCTTGCCCTTCCGCAATGACTCCACTTTGACCAAAACTCCATCTTGGATGGCACTTTCTTCCAGTTCTGCTAGGCAACTACAGGCTTGGAGCACACTAACAAAGGTCCGATCATTTGGAGTAAAGCCGTCCTTCAGCATTTGGCTATAAAGCTGCCAAGCTTCGTCTCCTTGCCGTCGCTGAGCATATCCGGCAATCATAGCATTCCATGACACTGCATCGCGCTGGGTCAAGCCATCAAACACATGTCGTGCATCAGAAATGCTTCCACACTTTGCATACATATCAACCAGAGCCGTGCCCACAAACATATCAGCTTCGAACCTGTGTTTCACAATATCAACATGGATCTCCTTGCCCTTTTGCAGGTCTGCTAAGCTACCGCAAGCTTTAAGTAAGTTTACAAAAATGTATATGTTGGGGTCAACACCTTCCTCCCGCATTTGCTGATAGATAGTTAAAGCCTCCTGCCATTGTCCTGCCTTACTGTATCCTGAGATGATGGCTGTCCAAGAGAACACAGTGCGAGTTGGCAGCATCTGAAACATGTGAAGCCCATCCAAAAGACTACCACATTTGACAAGAGTGTCGACCATACATTCACCCAGATAGAGATTTGAATGTAGCCCATTCTTTGCCAAATGAGAGTGCACTCGCTTTGCCTGAGCAACATCCTTGTTCTTGATGCACGCCTGCAACAAGTTCTTATACATCTGCACCGAAGGCACACCACCTTGTAGGTCCATGTGGGCCAGGGCTTCCAACGGTTTCTCAACCTGCCCATGCTTAAGACAAGTCTCCACATCAAGAGCAGCACCCTGAGAGCTCTGTACGCTGCAGACAAGCAGTTCCTACTCCTCTCATCAATTTGAAACAGGTAGACGCACAGAGCTCTCTTGATAAATCATGTGCTAGGTTTGATCACACAGCACTGATGCTCCGCAAGCTTCAATGGAGGTTTAGTAGGTACTCACATCTTGGGTGCCTGGCTAGTATTCCCAGAAGCCAAGCCAGACGTGAAGACATGTGCCCCCCTCACATGTGCAATTAATCTGACTTGCGGAAATCCCAAGCATCCAGACCTCCATGATTCGAATGGGCGCACGTGCTGTCTTCTTTGCTTTGGCCTACAGCCCAATGCATGCTGATCCTCTTCTAGCCAGAAATTGCGAGGCCGGGGAGTCGAGCTTGCCCACCTTGTTACCCGACTCTTAGCCATCTTTGATGAAATCCAGAAACTGCGTCCTCCTTCGCTGTTTCTGCATTTTCTCAGTGCAGACTCGTTCGAGATAATAACAGACTCAGCAAGGCTTTCCATGGGAATCTCCAAATCACGTGGAGCAGATATCCACAAATCCCGCCATGATACTAGCTGGAAAACGACGAAGGCAGTAGTAGATGTTAGCAATCGACCTCTGGATAATTGATCACACAGAGGCTACCATGTCTGAAGGAGAAACTGATCGCGGGGCCGAAAGATGGTGGTGAAACATGATGTCTGCTTCAGACCGCGGGCTCAGTGCCAATGAAGCAAGGTGGTTTTGTGGTTTTGTCGAGCCTTAATCAAGGCAAACTGTGCCCTCTGGAGGGATGGTGCCGGCGTCTATCCTCGGCAGCTCAGCAAGGCAAGCCTGCAGGTAGGCCCAGTAAGTGTTTGCTTGCCTGCGGGAATGTATCTGGCCACGGGTCTGGCTTGCAGCTGATGGAAAGTACGTCCCTAATTCCTGTTCGTGTTTGGTTGCCGTAGAAGGCAGAGCAAGGAAGGGATTTTCGGTGACCGAAATTACGGACAGCAGGTTGAACAAGGTAACAGAATTCACGGATTGTTTGTGGCTACAAGCAACAAACAAGCGTTGATAGAGCAGTAAATCTTTGCACATTGCAGACAAACCTCAATGATCTGGATTTCGTGCACAGCACAACCAGGGAGGCCGTTGGGTGGGGGGAGAATGAAGTATCAGCAGCAAAAACTGGATTCTACCCGCCTGGATTCTGTTTTGGAGCTCACTGTCAGGATTTTTCGAGTTCTAAGTATGTCCCTCTTTGTCCTTGTACGAGTCTGACCTGTGGCAACGATTATGGCATTGCACTAGCTTATTTCCCTGTGTCTTGACCTTGCAGGGTAGTTCGCCATGGAGGGGCCTTGGAAATTGGAACATGGAGCAGACTTTGGCAGGGACAGCTCAGTGAGGATGTTGATGTTTTGGATGCCCTGGTGCATGGAGGATATCACATTCCTGCATCGGTCTGCTATCCTGTCCTCAAGGGGTGCATTGCAAAACAAGATCTGCCTGCTGGCAGGCGGGTTCATGCACTTGCTGTCAGAATGGGATATGAGTCAAACACGTTCTTGGCCAACCATATCATTCGCATGTATGGGTCTCATGGGGAGTTGCAGGAAGCCACTGCGGTGTTTTACAAACTTCCAGCACCAGACTCCTTCGTCTGGTCCTCCATCATTCTGGCACATGCAAAATCTGGACAACTTACACAGGCTCTCGAACTCTATCAGCAGATGCGGCAGTCGGATGTGACACCAGACAATTATGTATTTGCTGCAGTGATCAAAGCATGTGCCACCGCAGCGGACTTAGCATTTGCGAAGCAGATCCATGCTGACGTCTTACGTCGTGGGGTTGAGTCAAATCTTTACGTCGCGAACTGTCTGGTTGACATGTATGCCAAATGTGGGAGTTTAGAGAATGCCCGCCAAGTATTCGACCGTATGCCGGTGCGGGATGTGGTTACTTGGACAGCCATGATGGCAGGGTACTCTCAGCAAGGACGTGGTCATGAAGCTCTTTGGCTCTATGAAGGTATGCAGGAGGAAGCTGTCACTCTGGCTAATTATGTTACATTTGTGTGCCTGCTGAAAGCATGTGCAAGTATAGGAAATCTACGCAAGGGCCAGGAGCTGCATTCTCAGATCCAAGAAAGAGAACTCGGAGGAGATGTTGTTGTTGGCAACTGCCTTGTTCATATGTACGCAAAGTGTGGGAGCCTGGCAAATGCTCGTGAAGTGTTTGATACACTCCCTAAAAGAGATGTGGTAACATGGACATCCATGATTGCAGGATATGCTGAGCAGGGACTCTGTCAAGAGGCCCTCACTCTTTGGGCAAGGATGCAGCAGGAAGGCATCATGCTAGCTGATCCTGTAACATTTGTCTGCCTTTTGACAGCATGCACCAGGGTTGGCGCTTTAAATGAGGGCAAGGAGCTCCATTCTCAGATTCGGGAAAGTGGGCTTGAGGCTGACACGGTTGTTGGTAACAGCCTCGTGGACATGTATGCAACTTGTGGCAGCTTAGAGGATGCACGCCAGGTCTTTGATGGATTGTCAGGACGAGATCTGGTGACGTGGAATGTCATGATTGCAGGATATTCCCGGCACGGGTTGGCTCAGGAAGCCCTGAATCTGTACGCAGAGATGCAACAAGAGGGCATCATCCAAGCTGATCATGTAACATTTGTTAGTCTCTTGAAAGCATGTGCCAGCGTTGGATCCGTGGGTCAGGGGAAGGAATTACATGCTCAGATCCAGGAAAGAGGACTTGAAGCCCATGTGATTGTAGGCAATGCACTGGTCGACATGTATGCGAAATGTAGTAGCTTAGAGGATGCTCGCAGAGCCTTTGACAAAATGGCCACAAGAGATATGGTGGCTTGGAGTACAATAATTGCAGCATATGCTCAACACGGGATAGGCCAAGAAGCACTTGCTCTCTATCAAAGTATGCAACACGAGGGCATGGTTCCGGTGGATCAGGTCACATTGGCATCCCTTCTCAAAGCGTGTGCCAGCATCGGAGCCCTTGGTCAGGGAAAGCAACTCCATTCGCAGGTTCAAGAACGAGGACTTGAAGGTGATGCGGTTGTCGGCAGCAGTCTCGTGGACATGTATGCAAAATGTGGCAGCCTAGACGAAGCCCATGTGGTGTTCGATAGATTGCCAACAAAAGATGTGGTAACATGGACTGCCCTGCTGAATGGCTACGCCCAGCATGGTGATGGCCAGATGGCAATGAATTTGTTTCGAGAGATGCAGCAGCAGGGAGTCAAACCCAGTGCTTCAACTTTCAGTTCTCTTCTGGTGGCCTGCAGCCATGAGGGCCTGGTGACTGCGGGTCAGGACTATTTCAGATCGATGGTGGAAGACCATGGCATGGTCCCGAATGAGTATCATCTAACTTGCATGGTTGATCTCCTTGCACGATCTGGCCACCTAGATGAGGCAGAAGATTTGATGCAGACCATACCACCTGGGAATGGCCTCGTTGTGGGCTGGACATCTCTTCTCAGTGCCTGCAAGGCTTATGGCTACGTCGACCTTGCAAGGCGATGCTTCGACCATCTCATCAAAATAGAACCTCAAATTGCAGCTCCATATGTGCTGTTGGCAGATATCTACGCAGGTGCTGGCAAGTGGGCGGATGTAGACTCCATACAAGCCTTGAGAAAGTCTGCTGGTGCTTCCAAGAAGCCTGCTATGGCCTGGATCGAGGTGGACAACAAGGTTCACTCCTTCATTGTTGGGGAAGATAGGGCTGACATCTCATCCAAGTTAAGAAGTGTAAACATGCGGGTAGGAGAGAAAGCAGGCTATGTTCCGCACACTGAGCTGCTCATGAATCCACAGCCAGATAAGGACGATGAAGCTGCCTTGTGTGGACACGCTGAGAAACTTGCGCTTGCATACGGTCTTCTCAACACTGCAAACGGCACAACTTTGGTGGTCACCAAAAACCTTCGAATGTGCAATGACTGCCACAGTGGCACCAAGGTGATGTCCAGGATTGAGAACCGAGAGATTATAGTTAGAGATACCCATCGTGTTCACCATTTTGTGAATGGTTTTTGTACATGTGGTGATCGCCATTAACAAGAAGGAGCTCTGTATGTTCCCACACTCCTACATACCAATCTCTGGAAGCTTGTCATACATATGTAATAGAAGCATGGAACAGAGAACGGGCTTCTGCACAATTGTTTGCCAGTTTTCGCATATTTGCTTTGAGCCGCATATTGGTGTGGGTACATGGGTCCAGGAGGCTTGATTCCTCGCATAGCTCCAGCGCACAGTTCTTTGAAGCATGCTGCCCTGGAGGGTTGCATTTCATTCTCGCAGAGGGAGGCAAGGCCTGTTGTGGCAACAGCTTTTCTGGATTCGACAAAGAAAAGTCTTTGGGAACGACGAAGCTCCCAGGGCCAGGAGCCTTGCAACGAGCTCAGTTGGTACACCAAGAGACCGTTTGGTTGCAAGCAGGTCTTCGAGCGAGGGTGGGCGGCAGGAGCTCTTGTGGCGACAGTTTTTTCTGAACCATACACTTTGGTGGGACAACAGGCAACACGACAAGAAGTCCGGTTCTCCTGACTTCCGGCACAAGGAGTCCAGCCACGTTCTGTGGCTCAAGAGCTTGCACAAGCCACCTTGGGTGGATAGGCAGCTGGCTGCTCTAGATGAGCAGTTGGGTCGTGGTGCTAATTCATCTAAGCCGAGGTTGCCGGGTATTCCCCCTCGCAGCAGTGCAGGATACGGAATTGGTGAAACCTTAAGAAGTCTATGTCAGCGGGGGAAGCTTAGTGAGGCAGTGGAGGCTTTGGAGGATCTGGGGCAGACAGGGTCTCGTATTCCGAGGTCTCTGCTTTCTGCTGTGCTTAGAAGATGTGGGATGAAGAAGGACCTGGGGCTGGGTCGCCGTGTTCATGTTCTTGTCAAGAAGGGGTACAAGACAGACACATTCCTGTGCAACCACATCATGCGAATGTATGCCTCTCATGGCAGGCTGCAAGAGGCGATGGATGTGTTCACCGAGGTAGATGAGCCAGATGCTTTCATGTGGTCTTCCATAATCTCTGCACATGTCAAGCATGGGCAAGCTAAGCATGCTGTACGACTGTATCGTCGGATGCGGAGGTCTGCTGTGAAGCCAGATGGGCATGTGTTTGTAGCAGCCTTACAGGCTTGTGCGAGAGGAGGCGACCTGAAAGCTGGGCAGCAGGTGCATTCTGATTTGTTGGCCAGTGAGATTGAGCCTCACTTGGTTGTATATAATTGCTTGATTGACATGTATGCAAAGTGTGGAAGCTTGGAGGATGCTCAAAGAGTGTTCGATGGCCTCTCTCAGAAGGATGTGGTGACGTGGAATGCTATGATAGCAGGGTATTCTCAGCAGGACAAGGGGCGGGAAGCCCTTCGGCTTTACCGTGCTATGCAACAAGGGGGTGTCGCTGAACCTGATTCTGTGACATTCGTGTGCCTTCTGCAGGCATGTGCAAGTGTGGGTATCCCAGCAAGGGAGAAGGGAAAGCAGCTTCACAGACAGATTGAAGAACGAGGACTTCAGGCTGATGTGGTCGTAGGTTGCAGCCTGGTAAACATGTATGCAAAGTGTGGCAGTCTAGAGGATGCTCAGTTTGTGTTTGACGGTCTTCCTCGGAGGGATGTGGTGACATGGAATGCCATGATAGCGGGATATTCACATCAGGGCAAAGGGCAGGAAGCGCTTCGCCTGTACAGCGCAATGCAGGCGGAAGGCATCACCTCACCTGATGCTGTCACTTTTGCTTGCCTCCTGCAGGCATGTGCAAGTGTTGGCATCCCGGCTATGGAGAAGGGCAGGCAGCTTCACAGACAGATTGAAGCAAGAGGACTTCAAGGTGATGTGGTTGTGGGTTGCAGCCTAGTAAACATGTATGCAAAATGCGGCAGCTTACAGGAAGCTCAGAGCGTGTTTGACAGGCTTCCCAAAAAAACTGTGGTGACATGGAATGCCATGATAGCAGGTTATTCCCAGCATGGGAAGGGTCAGGAAGCTCTCCATCTGTACAGTGCTATGAAGCAAGGAGGCGTAATGTGTCCTGACGCTGTGACGTTTCTGTGCCTCCTGCAGGCATGTGCAACTATAGGGATCCCAGCTTTGGAGATGGGAAAGGAACTTCATAGACAGATTGAGGAACAAGGACTTCAAGCTGATGTGCTGTTGGCCAACAATTTGATAAACATGTATGGAAAGTGTGGCAGCCTGAGGGATGCTCATAACGTGTTTGACAGTCTTCCTCAAAAAGATTCTGTTTCATTTGTGTTCCTCCTGCAGGCATGTGCAACGTTGGGTGCTCCAGCTCTGGATAAGGGGAAGCACCTTCATGTGCAGATTGGAGAACAAGGACTACAGAGCGATTTGGTTGTAGGCTGCAGCCTGGTAAACATGTATGCAAAGTGTGGTAGCCTAGAGGAAGCCCAGAGCGTGTTTGACAGGCTTTGTAAAAAAGATGTAGTGACTTGGACTGCTCTGATAGCAGGATATTGCCAGCAGGGCAAGGGTGAAGAAGCCCTTCGTCTTTATAGTGATATGCAGGAAGAAGGTCTCACTTCTCCTGATTCTGTTATATTTGTGTGCCTCCTGCAGGCATGTGCAAGTGTGGGTAACTTGGCTATGGAGAAGGGAAAGCAGCTCCATAGACAGATTGAAGAGCGAGGACTTGAAACTGACTTGACTGTAGCCAACAGTTTGATAACCATGTATGCAAAGTGTGGCAGCCTAGAGCATGCTCAAAGCGTGTTTGACACGCTTCCTCAAAAGGCTTCTGAGACATTTGTGTGCTTCCTGCAGGCATGTGCAAGTGTGGGTAACCTCGCTCTGGAGAAGGGGAAGCAGCTGCATGCACAAATTGTGGAACAAGGACTACAAGATGACGTGGTTGTGGGATGCAGCCTTGTAAACATGTATGCAAGGTGTGGCAGCCTACTCCATGCTCAGACCGTGTTTGACAGGCTTCCTCAAAAGGATGTTGTGACTTGGACAGCACTGATAGCAGGATATTCCCAGCAGGGCATGGGTCAGAAAGCCCTTCATCTCTACACTGCTATGCAACATGAAGGCATCGCTGCACCTGACTCTGTCACATTTGTGTGCCTCCTACAAGCATGTGCGAATGTGGCAGCTTTGCATATGGGGAGGCGGCTGCATGCACAGATTGAAGAAGAGGGGCTTGAAGCTGATGCGTTTGTGGCAGTCACTTTGATAAACATGTACGCCAAGTCAGGGAGCATGGATGATGCACAGTTGGTGTTTGATGCATTGCCCAAAAAGGACATTGTCGCCTGGAATGCATTGATAACAGGATACACCCGTCAAGGAGACAGTGAAGCGGTCTTCGACTTGTTTCACAGACTTAGAGAGGATGGTCTACAGCCAGATGGCATCACGTTTCTTAATGTGCTAACAGTGTGCAGTCATGCAGGACTGGTAAACAAGGGGCGAGAGTACTTTGAGGCTCTGAGCAGGCACTCTGCCATTACGCCCACCGCTGAGCACTATTCGTGCATGGTCGATCTCCTGGGTCGTGCAGGCCAACTTGACGAGGCACTAGAGGTGGCACAGACAATGCCTGTACAGCCGCATGCTGCAGTTTGGCGCACTCTATTAGGTGCTTGTCGAAAGTGGAGTAACGTGGAGATGGGACGTCATGCTTTTGATGAAGCAGTGAAGTTAGACGAAAAGGATTCCGCAGCATATGTGTTGATGTCTAACATCTACACCGGTGCCCAAATGTGGGATGATGCAGACGACATGCATGTGAGGAGGAAAGGACTGGGAGCATGGAAGCAGCCAGGCCAGAGCTGGTGGACAGATATGGATGGGCTGGCGCATACCTTTGTCGTTGGAGATAAACAGCATCCCGAGAGTGAGGGAATATATGCAAGGCTGAACAGCTTGTTTAAAGAATTGAAGGAAGCAGGGTATGTATCACAACTGGACCTGTTCATAGAAGGATGGATTGGAAACTCGACTGTTGCTCAGAACTTGGGAGATGTGCCCCTCAAGCAGCGTTAACCCAGTAGTCGAGCTCTCGGCGACAGTGCTGTGGACATGTGAGGAATCCATCCAACATTGTACTCGTCTACTATGCAAGGGCACGTGTGGTGCCTTGCAGTGAACTTGGCGTGAGCTGCAAGCTGGACGTCAACGCACTTCAAAAACTGTTGCAGGATCAGATCCTGCTTTAAAGAAGGGTATGCAGACTCATGCAGAAATTAGAGAACGTCGACTTCAAGCTGATGTCCTTGTCGCTAACAGTTTGGTAAACATGACCGCAAACTGCGGCAAGCTAGAGGATGCTCGGGCCGCGCTTGACAGTCCTGGGCAAGTATGTCGTTACATGGAAGATTATTGGATTGCAGGGTATTGAAGCCCTTCATCTTCCGGTACTAGATGTGTGAGAAGAAGACGCTGGTGTACGTACCTGATGCCATGGCATTTGTCTCTGCCCTGCAGGCCTGAACATGTGCAAAATGGGTGCAGTTTTGCATGTATAGATTGTACAATCACTTAATGGAATGGGGTTGGCCTCCCTCTTTCATGGAATGGGGTTGGCCTCCCTCTTTCATGTATAATGGCTTTCTATTGGCAAAGAGTGTCATCGCCCTGCAATGGGCATTGGCCAACGCGGTATATAGGACAACGGCGAGCGCAGGGCAGGCGGCTTCTTCGGCACCGGTGGGTAGCCCCGATGCAGTAGGCAGTTACAAGATTGGTGACAACGGGGTTAGTCCTCATCTGGTGCCATTTCCCATCTCTTGGGGTAGATGGTTTCTATCTCTTTTTTATAATAAAGTCTCTTGTTAATAAACTTAATGAAACCTTATTTACGAACAACAGTGTGGGACCAGGACGTCCTGGGGTCCTGCATTCTTGGACTTTTTTTATGGCCACCACCATGCCGTCGTCAAAATCTCCTGTCTTCCAAGTCTATATGGGCAGAAATTCGCTGTTGCCTTCTGCAACGGTTGGGAGGTTGAGAAAACACAACTAGAGGCCCATTGTGACAGTCTTGACATAAAGGCCCATTTTTGCTCATCATCTTGCTTTGAGGTCTCCTTGGCGCCCGAGTATTTTTTTGCTTTGTGCAACAAGGCGCTTGACAAACGCATTCATAATAGTATGTCAACTAGATCGGTGCAAAGCATCTACCTCCAATTGCAATGCCCTGCCCTCAATCTGAGAATACATTAACATGTTGGCACGGTCTTGTGTGAAAATAACTGGCTCTCTTTCTGACACTCACCTCCAAATCAGCTCGTGTATGTGCGTAGCCTCAACCTCCAGTTCTGCAACTTCTTGAATGGTAGTCCAACGACACGTGCAACTATGGCATACCAAAGCGAACAGAGGGGACGGGGCATATTTTTTCACACCAAACTTGTACCGTACACCACAATATGTAGGTATCTTTAAGAATATAGTACCGAATCCAGTCGTGCAGAGATGCTACCTCACCACATATGCTCATATGTCCGCTTTGGCTCCCTCACCAAGAACAGCCAAGCACCGAAGCAGACTGACAATTTCTTTTCTTCCAAACGCATATTGAAAGGTGCCTCAGCAATGCCTCGCAGTGCCTCACGGGGGCAAACCTGAATGCATAGCATGTCAAAATTGTGGTATGTTGAAAGGGGCCTTAGGGTGCCCCGCGGTGTCTCACGAGGGCATGCCTAAACGCATAAGCATGCCTGAAAAAATAGGCATACCAAAATTGTGGGAAGGAAGAGGTGCCTCACAAGGGCAAGCTTGAACGCAAAGGCATACCTGAACGAATAGGCATTCCAAAATTGTGGGAAGGGAGAGATGCCTCATGGGGGGCAAGCCTGAATGCATAGGCAGTTGAAAGTTGTGGCAAGTGAAGGGTGTCTGACGGGCGCAAGCCTAAACTCAAATGCATATCAAAATTGTGGTACGTTGCAAGGTGCCTCATGGGGCAAGCCTGAACTGAAAGGCATTGCAAAATTGTGGGGAGTGAAAGCTGTCCCACAAGGGCAAGCCTAAATTGAGAGATATCAAAATTGTGGAAACCTACAAATGGAACATTCTGCCAGCATCTCCTTGGACCACCCCATGATCAGTGTCACAACTTGAAGTCCTCCAGGCTTTCCGGGCGCTTCGACCGCGTAGGCTCGCAGCAATCGTTATAACCAAAGGCCAGCCATCAAAGTGAGTGTGCATGAAATAGTGCGCCTGTGGAAGGCACTCTCACGATCTGAAGACGAAGTCAATCAAATACCGACCGCGATCCACGAAACTTTAAAAGGACTTTGAAATTCGCAGGGTAGTTCTCGATGTGGTAAATAAGATCGTTGTGGTCTTGGTCTTGATAAGCGCATCCGACTCCTTGTAAAGAGGATTGCCCACCACCGCACTTGCTGTCGTTCTAGCCCGATTGCACGATTGGTGCAGTGCACCGAGCTATTCCTTCCTGCTACTTATCCCATTGCCGTACGCAGGTCACCAGCCTGCAGCCCTACGGCTACTGACCGCCCGTACTATCTTGCCTAAAGCCCTAGCCTAGTGCTTGGAGCCACCCCAGCTCGCTAACAGCAGCCGACTTGCACCCTTCATATTTACCAGTCGGTTGGTGGTTAGTGGTTAGTGGTTGTTAGTGGTTAGTGGTTGGTAGTTGGTAATTGAGTGGTTAGTGGTTAGTGGTTGGTGGTTAGTGGTTAGTGGTTAGTGGTTAGTGGTTAGTGGTTGGTGGTTGGTGGTTGGTGGTTGGTGGTTAGTGGTTGGTGGTTAGTGGTTGAGTGGTTGATGGTTGGTGGTTAGTGGTTGAGTGGTTGGTGGTTGGTGGTTGGTGGTTAGTGGTTGGTGGTTGGTGGTTGGTGGTTGGTAGTTGGTGGTTGGTGGTTGGTGGTTGGTGGTTGAGTGGTTGGTGGTTGGTGGTTGGTGGTTGGTGGTTGGTGGTTGGTGGTTGGTGGTTGGTAGTTAGTGGTTGGTGGTTGGTGGTTGGTGGTTGGTGGTTGGTGGTGGTTAGTGGTTAGTGGTTAGTGGTTGTGGTTAGTGGTTAGTGGTTAGTGGTTAGTGGTTAGTGGTTGTGGTTAGTGGTTGTGGTTAGTGTTAGTGGTTGGTGGTTAGTGGTTAGGGTTTAGTGGTTAGTGGTTAGTGGTTAGTGGTTAGTGGTTAGTGGTTGTGGTTAGTTAGTGGTTAGTGGTTGGTTAGTGGTTGTGGTTAGTGTTAGTGGTTAGTGGTTAGTGGTTAGTGGTTAGTGGTTAGTGGTTAGTGGTTAGTGGTTAGTGGTTAGTGGTTAGTGGTTAGTGGTTAGTGGTTAGTGGTTAGTGGTTAGTGGTTAGTGGTTAGTGGTTAGTGGTTGGGCGTGGTTAGTGGTTAGTGGTTAGTGGTTAGTGGTTAGTGGTTGTGGTTAGTGGTTGGTGGTTAGTTGTGAGTGATTTTCTAAACCAAGTGGTCACAAAGAGGCCACATTTACCCTCTTTATCGTTGTAGACTTGAGATGCACTCAAGGGAGTGATTTCGTGTCAAGACAACCAAAACATAGCCAATCCAACCAAAACACACACCAAAACATCTAGAAGCATGCACTGTGCTACCGCCCTAATAACACTCTGACTGTATCTTAGCCACACTCGATGCCACCTTAGAACGATGTAATCTGCCATATCTTAGCAACCACCGCCTAGCAGAGGGGCCCACCTTGGGATCAGTCCGCTATTAATAGGGGGTCCTGTGCCTGGATCCAAGTGGATAAAGCTGACCTCTCTCTCTCTCTCTCTCTTACTTATCCACAAAGTTAGATCCACCAATCGTGATTACCGCTCATAACTCTTCCTCCTCTCACTCTTGCAGATTTCTTGAGACTTCCTTGCCCTCCTCCACCTTTCAGCTCACCTTCCAGCTCCATACAGACCTTTCAGCTCACCTTCCAGCTCTCACAGTCCCTTGGGGTGCCTCTCATCCTTCCCACACTCTCCAAGTTTCCCCAAAGAACTCTTCAACTCTCCTTGTTCTCACGCCTCACCGCCCCATTCAATCTCCACTTCCACACACAAGACCTCTTCCACCTTACAAGGTTCTCATCCAGGACCTTTCAGCACTTCACCAACTCTCAAAATACTTGTTCACCTACCTCCCGCATCCATTCCATCCCATCCACTCACGGATCTTCAACCTCCACTCACGCCTCTTCTTCAAAGAACACAAACATCACTTACAGACTCTCCACCCTTCTTACTCCTCAAACAGCCAATCAGCAACTCTCCATGTCCAAAGATTCTCCACTTCTCTCACGCTCACTTTTCCTCTCATTTTCCAAACACACAAGCCCATGTGCCTCCAACTCACTTTTCCTCTCCTTCCCTCCACACACAGGCTCCCGCCTTGTCTCTTCTCTCCTGCGACCTTGACACTCTGAAAACTTAAACACAAGGTGAGTACTAGACAAGCTGCAGAGAATGAGTAAAGGAGGATGCCTGCCTCCCGACCACCTTCCTTGACCTTGAGGACTCTCCAAGGAGACCACAAGGCTCCCTTCCTTGCTTTCCACCACTCATGTGGATCCGCCACGATCCGGGCAACTTGGTAGTCTTCTCACCTCAGGAGGAGCGGTTTAGGCTTACAAAGCCCTAACTGGTTGAGAGGCCACCACAGGCCCGCCCAACTTGTCGCCGACACCGCCCCATAAACGTAAGTTGGTTGGTGGTTAGTGGTTAGTGGTTAGTGGTTAGTGGTTAGTGGTTAGTGGTTAGTGGTTAGTGGTTAGTGGCAAGTGGTTGGTGGTAGTGGTTAGTGGTTGAGTGGTTAGTGGTTAGTGGTTGGTGGTTGGTGGTTAGTGGTTGGTGGTTGGGTTGCGTAGTGGTTGTACAGTGGCCAGTGGCCAGCGGTTGGTGGTTGCCAGTGGTTGGTGGTTGGTCAGGTTGTGGTTGGTCAGTTGGTGGTTGGTGGTTGTAGCACAGGTTGGTGGTCAGTGGTTGGTGGTTGGTCAGTGGTGGCCAGTTGGTGTCAGTGGTGGTGGCCAGGCACAGTACAGTGGCCGTAGTTGGTGCGGTCAGTGGTGCGTGCCAGTGTCAGTGCCAGCAACAGGGTGGCCAGTGGGTTGCCAGCGGTCAGTGGCCAGCGGTCAGGTGCCAGCGGCCAGTGTCAGCGTGTAGTTGAGGTTCGTCAGTGGCCAGCGGTTGGTGGTTGGTGTCAGGCCAGTGGTCAGCGGTCAGTGGTTAGTGGTGTCAGGTCGTTTGGCGGTAGCATGTGGTCATGGCCAGTGGCAATGCGGCCAGTGCCAGCGGTCAGTTAGTGGTTAGGCCAGTTGGTCAGGTTGTATGATTTTCTAAACCAAGTGGTCACAAAGAGGCCATTTACCTCTTTATCGTTGTAGACTTGAGATTCGTGCCCAAGGGAGTGATTTCGTGTCAAGACAACCAAAACATAGCCAATCCAACCAAAACACGACACACCAAACATCTAGTATGCAAGGCACTACATCTCTAACAACACTGCACTGTGGCTATCTTAGCCACGCGACCTGCTACCTGCAACGATGTAATCTTGCTGTTAACTTAGCAACCACCCCTATTTCTAGCAGAGGGGTCCACCTTGGGATCAGTCGGCTATTAATAGGTGGGTCCCAGTCGGGATCCAAGTGGATAAAGGCTCTCTCTCTCTCTCTCTCTCTTACTCATCCACAAAGTTAGATCCACCAATCGTGATTACCGCTCTCATAACTCTTCCCCTCCTCTCACTCTTGCAAGCATTTCTTGAGACTTCCTTGCCCCTCCTCCAGCCTTTCAGCTCACCTTCCGCTCCATCACCTCTGGCTCTCACGTCCCTTGGGGTGCCTCTGAGTCCTTCCCACACTCTCCAAGTTTCCCAGAACTCTTCAACTCTCCTTGTTCTCACGCCCGCCCCATTCAATCTCCACTTCCACACGCACCTCTTCAGTCCTTACAAGGTTCTCATCCAGACCTTACAGCACTTCACCAACTCTCAAAATACTTGTTCACCTACCTCCCGATCCATTCCATCCCATCCACTCACGGATCTTCAACCTCCACTCACGCCTCTCTTCTTCAGAACACAAACATCACTTACAGACTTCTCCACCCTTCTTACTCCTCTCAAACAGCCAATCAGCAACTCTCCATGTCCAAAGATTCTCCACTTCTCTCATGCTCACTTTTCCCCTCATTTTCCAAACACACAAGCCCACAGCTCCAACTCACTTGCCTTTCCTTCCTCCACACACACCCCCCGCCTTGTCTTCTTCTCTCCGACCTTCGACACTCAAAAAAAACTTAAACACAAGGTGAGTACTAGACAACCGCAGAGAATGAGTAAGGAGGGATGCCTCCCGGCTTCCCGACCACCTTCCTCTTGACCTTGAGGACTCCTCCAAGGAGACCACAAGGCTCCCTTCCTTGCTTTCCACCACTCTCATGGATCCGGCCACACGATCCGGGCAACTTGGTAGTCTCACTGTGGCAGAGGAACGGTGCCTAGGCTTACAAAGACCGGATCCGAACCTCCCAAACCCCACTCACTCAAACACCGAGACTTAGGCCAACATTGCTTACATTTCATCAAGAGGCCCTATACCCAAGATCAGCCCACAAAAGCAGCTTGGCTGCTTGCCAAAAATACCAATCAGTCTTAGCCTACCAATCCTAGAGGCCTATCTATTAATTCTGTCCACTATGAGAGAGGATAAGATTTACAGTCTATAACACATGGGCCTTTAGCTATTTCAGGGCCACTTACCCCTATTACCTCTCCTGGGCCTCCTAGGCCGCCTAGCCCCATGTTCTCCTCTTGCTCTCCTCCCTCTTGGCTGGTTGGGCAATCTCTCCCATAAAATCTCCACCTCCTCAGAGCTGGACTCCTCTCTCTCTTGTGCTCGCCGCATATGCAGTACTCCTCCTCGGTGAGCTCTTGAATCTGGATGGGTCGGTGAGTTTCCTCCTTAGAATCCAACCCATAGGTAGGATCCGGTGCCGTCAAGGCATGGATCAAGTACCTCCATGTCCCCCATGCCCACAAGCATAAACTTGTCCTCCTCCTGGCCCTCTGCCCCTTCTTCCTTGTTGTAGCTCGTCTTGGAGCTATTTATATGCCCTAGTGGGTCGGTTGTTAACTTCCTTAAGCAGTGGCGGCGGTTGCCTTGTAACCTCCTCGCTGTGCCAACTCGGCCTTGATTCTTCCATGGAAGGCTCCGCATCTTCCACGGTGGCTCTCCTTGCACAGCCCTCTTGGCCTCTTTCCAACCTTTCCTTGCCTCGTCCCTCTCCTTCTTTGCCAGGTATCGAGTTTCGGCTGAACTTGCGCATCGAGATGACATTGCGGCTCCCCTATGGTGCTTTTGTCGCGAGGAGGCGAACCATGAGGGTTTCTGATCCTTGGTCTTCCGCAACTCTTCTGGACCTTCCTTGTTCTTCCATGCTACCTAGGCGTCCCTCCAAGACCTCCTTCTCCTGCTTCATTCCACTCCTTTGGTGCTCCCCATTCCCCCTGCGCTCTTAAACCTAACAAAGAGAGGACCGGAGCATGGTCCTCCATCTCACCCCTAGTGCGTGCCATAGTGAGACCCAGTTCTTGTAGGGTGATGTTAGGCCCCAAACCTCTTGAGGATGGGTTCCCTTCTTCCTATCAATGACTCTCCCCGACCACTTCCGGGTATACTTGAGGTCACCCCTTGAGCAGTAGTGACTTTCTCGGATCGGCCGTGCCCAAGGTTGGGGTGATTCCTCCTGTTGACTGTGGCTTCCCACGCTCTGTGAGCGGTCTTTCTGGCCTTTCCTTTGTCCTCATCGGGTGAGTTCTCGTGCTCTTGTGGCTCTAGGCGTGGTTGGAGTTCCCTGTTGCTCAGCCCGACCTCTCTTGGTTCCTGTTGGAGTCTTAGCAACTCCAGTTGCTTTGTTAGCAACCGCAGCTGAAACCTTAGCAACTGCCACATTCCTCTTCATGGACACTTCAGACTTCTCATCTTCACTCCCAGTGCCACTGGAGATGGCCTCTTCCTCTGACTCCTCTTTGGGCTTCCTTCTTTCGAACACCGGCCTCCAGGCATGGAAGGCTGAGACCATCTCTATCCCTCCAGAACTTGGCATGGTCAAAATGTGGATTAAGAAGGAGATAGAGGCTGAGGGGTGATGGTAGGGTCAAGTGGTCCCTCTCCACCGCATGTGTCATAGAACATCCAATCTATCTTGGACCCTCTCACCACCTCATAGAGAAAGAAAATGGTAGTCGTGTGCTCTAGCTTCTTAGTGAGCTGAGAGCACGGATCCACTGGCTAATCCGGCCAGCTCGGGGTCTAACTTGTTGGTGACCCACCATTCTCCACCCTAGACAATGTGGGAGCAATGGCGACTTGTGCCTCCTGCGACTTTTGGGAGATGGCTTCTGAAAGGATCAATGATTATTCCACCACATTCCTCTTGGGCCTCTCATAAGACTGGAACAAGAATATTCCAGTGCGGGGTTGGTTCTCGTGTTGCCTTCCCTGGCCTTCTCCCTCATGTGTCTGCACATCCAACCAAACAGGCTGTAGCACCACTTTTTGTCCATGAAGGACAAGTGATGCTTAGCCACCAAGACCGCCTTCACTCTCCGGTGCCCCATGTTGGGCCATTGGGCTGGTAATGGCCTCAATGGCCACCGGAGTGTTCTTCTTAGGTCCCATGCTCCTTGTCCTGTGCGAGCCGAGTTCTGACAAAGTGTCCGGCTACCATTGCAACTTCCCACAAGCCTTCTCGCCTTTCAGTCGACTCCTCACGAAATTTCTTCTCCGCTTGTGAAGGATCCCCTGGCTGCCTCGCTCCTACCCACACGGTGGCGGAGTGCCACAGATTTTTCTCCGGTGGAATCCACCAACCTCCCTCCTACATCACATTTGTCGCGGCCTTGCCCTACCCGGTATCTCCGTGTCTCCACGACCGGCGTCGACCACCCACCACGACACAGGCGCGTGACCACCACATGAACCCTACTCTCGCCACTCAACATGCCCCGCTCAAGCCAATTCGCCTTCCGCCTCAAATGTGAGTGCGGGTGTATCCTGCAAGTGGTTGAGCGGTGACCCCCCAGTGCGCCGCCTCCGCTTAATCCAGCCTTGCGGGTCGTGCCTTGCACCTACCTCGTGCACGCTCCCCTTCCTTCGGCAATTCCTGGCCCCCCTCACTTGCCCACCTCTCTTCTCGATTCTTCTGACAGCCCGGCCAGCCGCCGCCCGGCCTTCTCCTCGGCCCGATTATTCCCACCCTGGGGCGTTTACACCGCGCTGTTTGCTCGATTGCTTCCACGCCAGCGCCTCAGCTCCTCCACTCTTGTTCGCCTCCGCTCCTCCTCGCCCGTCCTTGGTGCCTGCCGCTCACCACGCCTCCGCTCTCATCCCGCATCCCGGACTGCCATTCCACCCGATCGGCCCTCTTGAGTGCGCTCGTCGTGCTGCCGCCGACTCATTGCGCCGCGTTTCCTCCGCCTCCGTCACGCGCTCGAGCTTGAGTGTGGCGCCGCCTTGATCCGCTGCTGCAATATTCCTTGTCCCTTCCCCTTGGAAATCTAGGACCCCGTTACTTCCCGTTGGTATTTCCAATGATTTCGCTCAATTGGTTTTTTTATCGGAAAATAACTCCGACTTGGTTGCTACCATAGCAGGCTCCGTCGGTTCTTTGTCATAACAGTCTGTGCATCGGCCCTAGCAAGCGTTGCAACCGAGCGACCAACCCTCCAAGGTTACATCGGGATCGGGACTAGACTCTCTTCCTCCTACTAGGCTCTAGTAGACTTTTCTTATTTCCTAACCTACTTCACATTCCAACTCCGATTCTCACAAAACACAAAACAAAAAAAACACTCCTTTAGAGTGCGAGTACCCATGTGGTCACCACATACTCCCTTCTCATTTGTTGGCGTCCCAACTTATTGGTACTTCTTCACGCGCCATTGACCGGTTGTAGCGAATCCATCAAGTTCTGCGGTATGGATCCATTGTCGAACACTTGCGGCACCACAGGGACCCATCCATCTAAGATGCGACTTCGAAGTGCATGTACTGTTGTCATCAACAACGCCAAGTCCCGAACAACGTACTCTTGTTTTTGCGACTTAGGTCATGCCATTCCTTCCTCTTCTCTTGGGCGTTACAGGCTGCCAAGGCTTGTTCCTACTCTCCATGTCTTTGAACAAAGCCTATGAGCCTCTCAAGCGGCTCTCCTCCACCGTCATCCTCTTATGCTCTTGGACTCTCAACGTTGGCACTTCAAACTCAATGGGCATGGTGGTGAGTGCCCATAGGTGAGGTAGTAGGGTCATTGTGGTCACCTTCTCCTGTCCTGTCGCCCTGGCGCGAGTGAAGCTTCCGGTCCCAATCGTAGGTGGTGATGGTTAACTTGTTGAGGATCTGCAAAGCAATCCATTAGCTTTCTCCGTGAGTCCATTCGCCTTGGGGTTGTAGGGGTGGTCTTCCTGTGGCTGATGTTGAAATACTTCACCATGTGTGAGATCACCTCGTTGATGAAATGGGTACCCCTGTCGCTAACCAACTCCAACGGGCACCGTACCTTGTGATGATACTCAAACAAGAACGCCACCACATTTCGTGTCCACGGGCAAGGCTTGAGCTTCCACCATGCGGTCTGATGTCCGTTGCTACCGAGAATATATTGATTGGCTCCCCTTGGTCTTGGGGTTGAATCGAGTCAATCCCCACTTCTCAAGGCGCCAAGGCTAGGATAGGGACCAATGGCCCTTTGTGTGGTCTGGTTGGCTTCAACCCTTTGACATGCATCTGGCAGCTTGATGAACTCCCTAGCATCGGCGTGCAAGGTTGGCCACCAATACCACCTCCAAGATCTTCTTACAGTCACGTTGGTAGCGTAGTGACCTCCGGCCTCCTCCTCATGCAAGGGCGAGAACCCGGTCCTTTTGACCATCCTTGACCCACAACCTCTCAACTCCATCGGCCCTACCATGCGGCTTGTCTCCGCGCTTAACAGCAGTGCGGAAGTATAGAACAACCTCATTCTTTGTGTGCAGTATCCACATTGCTAAAAGCGAAAGACCTCCTCATAGGGCTGCAAAACTTCTCCCTCCCTTCTCATTTGGTCTGTACCTCCGTTTCCGATCAACTTGGCATTGGGCCTAGCACTCTCCTCATCCTCCTCCCAAAGCTTCATCCGGAAAATGATCTTCTTGATCACGCTCCACCTTCTCCGTCTTCAAGCGAGACAAGTAGTCGGCATTCACATGCTTCTCCCTCACGTGTCTCCACCGTGAATGTGAACTCTTACCAAGATCCAACGAGCTATGCGACGAGAAAGTCCGCCTTGTTGACAAGATGCTTGAGAGCAAAATGGTCAACATGGAACACAAACTCATAGGAGAGGAGATAATGGAACTTCTTCTTGAATACACCATCCCAAGGGCTTCCCTTTCGATTGTTGTGTACTTGCGCTCCGCATCGGTGAGTTGCCGTCGTAGTAGATCGGGTAGTCCCTCTTCTTGTCATCCCGGCTCAAGAGGCGTACCAATGGCGGAAACATCACGTAAACATGGAACTTCTTGCTCCAATCCGGTCCCTTGAGGGTTGGTTACCAACGTGGTCCTCAAATCTTGAAATCTGCCTCCTCTCTCACCGGTCCACTCTTGGTCCTTCCTCAACAAAATGGTCGGGTGGCGCCCTCCTAGCAAAGTTAGGCACAAAGCGTCGTAGTAGCCCACCATGCCAAGGAACCCCGGAGTTCCTTGAGAGTTGTTGGAGCTTGGGCAATCATCTTCACCTTATGCGGATCAACTTGATGCCCCGTCTGAAATTATTCTAACAAAATCCCTCCCGCATGCCAAAGTAGCATTTCTCGGATGTAGGCAAAGTTGAGTTTCACGACACCTCGCCAAGCACGCCAAGTGATCCGGTGCTCCTCCACACTCCCAAACACACAAAATCATCTAGGAATACCTCCATGAACTTGTGGAGATACTCCTTGAAGATCTCAACCATGCTCCGCATGAAGGAACCCGCGCTCCGTCAATCCGCACTCCTCTTATGCGAAGGTCCCCAATCCGTGTGAAAATGTTAGAGGCCGTCACTCTCCCTCAAGTGCTGATTGTACCCAGTACGTCAGAGCAGTACACACATCTTCCGACCACCAAATCCGAGGATGTTGTCGATGAATGGCGAGGAAATGGTCCTTCTTGGTTGCTTTGTTGAGCTTCCTCCGGTCTTGGCATACTCGAATCTTTCCAGCTTCTTGAACCACAACAATTGGAGCCACCCACTCCGTGTTGGATTGGATAGATGGCGTCGCCTTCAAGTACAATTCAAGCTCCTTCACCTTGATGAGTACTTTGGGTTCGACTTGTATTGGGAATTCGCCGAGTCGCTCCGGCTCCAAATCGATCCTATGCTCCCCACTTCTTGGGAATCCCTTCATATCATCACCTCGAGGCAAACACGTCGATGAACTCGGCGAGGCTGTTTCATTCCTTCTTCCAACCTGGTTCCGGTCATCGTGCAAACTTCAGCACCTTCCCAATACCTCCACATCCTTAATCTCGTCGCTTGTACCCATTCTCGCTCCACGGGTCGAACTCTCACCAAACCCTTCCTCCGGTTCACGAGGTCCTCTTCCCTCATCCCCACTCCCTAAATAGGTCCTCGAGGTGAATCGAATGATCCGGCTCACCTCGACTGTTGCGTTGTCTCGATCCCTTAGCAACCCGTTGAATCATTTGTTGCTTCGCCAGAATCGGTGATGCTTCCTTAGCAACTGCCTCGTTAGCAACGGCGGTTGCTGTCAGCTCTCCTCCGCTGGTGCAGTCCTCCATGAACCAAAGCAGTCCACCAAATTGAGGGAGTAAGGGATATCCCTCCTATACTCTTCCTCCTCATCTGACCATGCGATATGTGCAAAAGGAAATTTGTCCAGGTTCCCTCCTTCTTCCTCCAGGTCAGATGTTTCTCCAGCTGATGTGTATCCTTCCGTTGCTGTAGGAGTCTCCCCACAGTAGGTATCCCTGCTCCAACTCAAACACATTCGCCCCTCCTTTGTCTTGGGGTCCCAATCCATTGGCTTAAAAGCCACTTCCTTCCTCCCCAAGTCATCTTGCATCTTGAGCCATACTGAAGTCCTTCCCAATAGGATGTCACCACAGCGCCTTGTCTTGGATAACCACATAGTCCATGAGATAGGGAATGGTCCCTATGATGGTGGTTACTCCCTTCTCCCCAGTGCATTTTTGACATGTCAATCCAATCTCTGTTGTGGTATGCTCAATGTCAACCCAAGCTTCCTTGCTATTCCGTCATGATGTTCACCCGGATCCGGTATCCGGGGAACCGCTTGATGACGCGACCGATCTCCACTTGCGACTCCGGCCCTTGGTCTATCATGGACACTAGGTTGGTTGTAGGCACCCTTGGTCTGGCTTGGGCAATCGCCTCTTCCTCTTGGGTTGCGCTTCTTGCAAGGCCCTCCGAACTTGTTGCACTTGGTTGTCCTTCAATAGTTGACCAAAGCGTGATAGCAAATTGCGATCCATGATGGCTTGCAAGGTTAAATGGTCCTCGATCGGTCCCTCCTTCTTCCCAGCGATCGCGGTTGCTCCCTTAGCAACAACGTCGGTTGCTTAACGCGGCCGCCTTAGCGGTTGCTAACCCGAGAGGACTTCTGCGGTCTCGGGATCACAGCTCGGCGGTTTGTTGTCTTGGTCAATTCCTCCTCTATCATCTCCATGACTTCCGGCGCCGTCCGGTGGAAACTCGGGTTTCCTCTCCCTTTTCTGGAACTTCTTTTTCTCCGGCATGGCCCCGCGATTCACTCCTTGATTCTTCCTTCTCGGGGTTCTCCTTCTCAAGTGTCTCCTAGATCCGTTCCTCCCGGGCTTGGAGTGCTCTCTTGACTTTGTGGTGATTCCACCTCTCTCTTTCTTCTTCCACTTCCTCCTAGCTTTTCATTCCTAGTCTGACCATGGCTGCAGCCTCTCCGTAGTAGTCTCCTCCAGTCCATCTAGCTCCGCAACACCATGGCTTCCGCATCCTCCCAAAGCGCCATAAGGGCATCCTCCACGTGCATGGCCCGCGGCTCGAGATGCTTTCTTTGAACTCCCCATCACGGTGGTTGAGCAATTGAGCAGTCTTCCTCGGTTTGGGCAAGTGACACTACATGACCCTGTTGTTTGCGGTCTTGCACGGCCGTTCGTAGTCACCATTGCTGTCTTGTTCGATGATGACTATTTGCATAATGACCAAAGCCCCTCTGATTGTAGCCGAACCACCCGTTGCTTGGTTAGCAACCACAGGCACTTGGTTATTCACATAATGGAATTTCGCATCGGCGGATGGGCGTCTTGGGAATCTTGTTGTCCTTGGGAAACCTCACGGATCCGGTAGGTATCCTCCAGCGATCCTCTTCCTCCTCCTCGTGGCGAGCATGTGCACCTTGGCCACATGGTTGGACTTGGTGTGGCTGGCTGGCCACAAGTGGAACAAAGCAGTTAGCCCGAGCTTTGGATGCGCTCTCCTCTTCTCATGCTCCTTCGCGTTGAGGTGAAACTTCTCGAATTTGCTCATCATTTCCTCCATCTTCATTTCTTCTTTTGCACCTTCTTGATGCTTCAGCCTCCTCTTGACTTGTTCCACTTCCTTCTTAGCACTAGCGACCTCTTGTTTAGCCCTGGCCAGCTCCCTTGATCCTCGAGCCTGGTTTCTTCTTAACATCAACCTTCTTCTTCTTCCTGCGTCTCGTCTTGAGGGTTCTTCCTCCGTCTTGCCATCCTCAGGAAGAGTCCTCCAGTCGAGTCTTGAGAGGAGTCACTCTCCTCCAAGATTCTTCCTCCGACGACGAAGATCCCTTGTCCTTCTTCCCTCGCTTGGACTTCTTCTTCTTGCTCTTTTCCTTCTTGTGCTTCTTCTTGTCCAAGGAGTTGGATTCTTTAGTTGAGTGCCGCCTTGATGGCCTTGTCTCGTCGCTTCGCCTCACATGTCGGCCCATCTCGGATCTAACCTTAGCAAACCACCGAATGGCACATCGAGTGAGGACCACTACGATCACGCAAGTTAAGAAACCTCTCAACATAAGCTTGCAAGGTCTCCTTCCTTCTTCTCCTCAAAAACTCCAACTTTGACAACACGTAGCCTTCTACATCTATTCCCAGACCTCTCACAAAAGGCTTTCTTGATTCGTTGAAGGTTCTTTGGGGTCTTCTTGAGGTACTCCCTCTTGTACCACTTGGCTGGCCCTCCGAAGAACTCCGTAGAAGAGAATCTTGTTGCAGATCCCAGTTCACGATTTGCAATGGTTAGTTGCTCAAAGCGTTCAACAAACTCGTGGATCTTCATACCCTTCTTCTCTCCATACGTGGGTATGGTGCTTAGTAGTTATTGCAAAAGGAAGTCGCCATGATGTCACTATCCGGCAACCTGATTGTTGGTCTAGCAAGGATCTCTTAGCATACTGTCAAAGTTCTTGAGTTCAGTTGCAAGTTGACGGAGGTCGGAAGACAAGGATGGTTCGGTCCTAGGCACTGTTGCTTGCTTCTTGGCTCCTCCAGTAGTGCGTTACTGCTGTGCTCTCCTCGCTCGATGCTGACCCTTCGCCTCGCTCCACGGCAGCGTTGTCTTCTTCTTTGAGTCTTCTCTTCACGGTGGAGTCGGAACTTTCGGACTCAATGGGTAGCATCCATGTATCACACTCAAGACTCCCAATACACTACTAGACAAGGTTAGTCTACTCTAAGGTCTTGACAACACTCCCGACAGCGGCGCCAAAATGTGGAGTGATTTTCTAAAC
This sequence comes from Anthoceros angustus, assembly GCA_010909165.1. NCBI lineage: Eukaryota > Viridiplantae > Streptophyta > Anthocerotopsida > Anthocerotales > Anthocerotaceae > Anthoceros > Anthoceros angustus. The sequence goes on from VJWM01000192.1 coordinate 174,668, forward strand.
CAAGTGGTCACAAAGAGGCCACATTTACCCTCTTTATCGTTGTAGACTTGAGATTCGTACCCAAGGGAGTGATTTCGTGTCAAGACAACCAAAACATAGCCAATCCAACCAAACGGACACCAAACATCTAGCGATTCTGAGACGACTACCCTAACAACACTCGGACACTGGCTATCTTAGCCACGCGACCACTGTTGCTACCTTAGCAGCGGGCAGACCGGTTGCTATCTTAGCAACCACCCTATTCTAGCGAGGGGTCCACCTTGGGATCAGTCGGCTATTAATAGAAGGTGGGACCCACTTGGGATCCAAGTGGATAAGGTTGGACACCTCTCTCTCTCTCTCTCTTACTCATCCACAAAGTTAGATCCACCAATCGGGATTCTGCTCTCATAACCTTTCCTCCTCTCACTCTTGCGGCACTTCTTAGACTTCCTTGCCTCTCCTCCCCTTTCAGCTCACCTTCCAAGCTCCCAGACCTCCAGCTCTCCACGGCCTTGAGGTGCCTCTTGATCCTCACACTCTCCAAGTTTCCCCGCAACTCTCTTCAACTCTCCTTGTTCTCACCTCACGCCCCATTCAATCTCACTGACTCACACCTCTCCCGGTCCTTACAAGGTTCTCATCCAGCCCTTACACTTCACCAACTCTCAAAATACTTGTTCTACCTCCATAATCATTCCATCTCATCCACTCACGGGATCTTCAACCTCCACTCCACTCTCTTCTTCAACACACAAACATCACTTGACTTCTCAGTCCTTCTTACTCCTCTCAAACAGCCAATCAGCAACTCTCCATGTCCGGATTCTCCACTTCTCTCACGGTTCACTTTTCCTCTCATTTCCAAACACACAAGCCCACACCTCAACTCACTTGACTCTTCCACACACACACAGGCTCCCGCCTTGTCTTCTTCTCTCCTGCGCCTTGACACTGAAAACTCAAACACAAGGTGAGTACTAGACAAAGGGAATGAGTAAAGGAGGGGCTCCCGGCTTCCCACCCCTTCCTCTTGACCTTGAGGAACTCCTCCAAGGAGACCACAAGGCTCCCTCCTTGCTTTCCACCACCCTTGCGGATCGCCGGATCTGGGCAACAGTGGTCTTCTTTGGTGGAGAGCGGTGCCTAGACTTACCTTGGATCGGAACCCTCCCAAACCCCGTGCTCAAACACCGAGACTTTAGGCCAACATTGCTTACATTTCATCAAGTGCCTCTTATACCCAAGATCGACAAAGCGCGTGCTTGCCAAAAATACCAATCGGTCTTAGCCTACCAATCCTAGAGGCCTATCTCAATTCATCCACTATGAGAGAGGATAAGATTTACTCTATAACACATGGGCCTTTAGCTATTTCGGGGCCACTTACCCTATTACCTCTCCACAGGCCTCCTAGGCCCCATGTTCTCCTCTTGCTCTCCTCCCTCTTGGTGGTTGGGCAATCTCTCCCATAAAATCTCTACCTCCTCTGGACTCCTCTCTCTTGTGCTCGCCGCGCAGTACTCCTCCTCCTCGGTGAGCTCTTGAATCCGGATGGGTCGGTGAGAGTTTCCTCCTTAAGAATCCAACCCATAGGTAGGATCCGGTGCGTCAAGGCATGGATCAAGTACCTCCATGTCCCCCTGTGCCCACAACAACATAAACTTTCGAGACAATCTTCTCTCCAAGGAGAATCCGGGCACATGGTTATCTTGATAAGCATCCTCAATCTAATGCACCATTGGGAAGTTAGACTTCTTAGGCGGTGCTTACCCGCTCCCCACAGCTGTTGTCCTCCTCACGGTCTTGCCCCTTCTTCCTTGTTGTAGCTCGGTCTTGGAGCTGTTGCTCCCTTGTGGTCCGAGTGTTCTTCCGGCGGCTTGCTTGCTTGTAACCTCCTCTTGCTAACTCGATGATTCTTCCATGGGAGGCTCCGCATCTTCCACGGTGGCTCTCCTTGCAATCCACAGCCCTCTTGGCCTCTTTCCACCTTTCCTTGTCCCTCTCCTTCTTATGGCGAGGGCATCCGAGTTTCGGCTGAACTTGCGCATCGAGATGACATTGCGGCTCCCCTATGGTGCTTTTGCGTCAGGTGAACCATGAGGGTTTCGATCCTTGGTCTTCTGCAACTCTTCTCGGACCTTCCTTAATTCGCTTCCATGCTACCTAGGCGTCCCTCCAAGACCTCCTTCTCCCCTTCATTCCTGGAGCTCCTTATGCTCCCCCCTGTTTCCCTGCTGCTTTGTAAACCTAACAAGAGAGGACCGAGCTATGGTCCTCCATCTCACCTAGTGCGTGCCGCCATGAGACCATCTTGTAGGGTGATGTTAGGCCCCAAACCCTTGGGGATGGGTTCCCTCCTTCCTTCTCTGGCCGTGACTCTCCCCACGACCACTTGGGGTATACTTGAGGTCACCTTGAGCAGTGGTGACTTTCTCGGTCATCGGCCCGTGCCCAAGGTTGGTGATTCCTCCTGTTGACTGGTTTCCCGCCACGGGCTCTAGGCGGTCTGCTGGCCTTTCCTTTGTCTTACATCCCGGGTGAGGTTCCCGTCGTGCTCTTGTGGCTCTAGGAGTGGTTGGAGTCCCCTGCTCGGCCCGACCTCTCTTGGTGCTGTTGGGGTCTTAGCAACTCCAGTTGCTTTGTTAGCAATGGTGATACCTTAGCAGCCACATTCCTCTTCATGGACACTTGGACTTCTCATCTTCACTCCCGGTGCCACGGAGATGGCCTCTTCCTCGACTCCTCTTTGGGCTTCCTTCTTTCAAACCGGCCTCCGGGCATGGAAAGGGACCATCTCTATCCTCCGGCAACTTGGCATGGTCAAAACGTGGATTAAGAAGGAGATAGAGCGAGGGCTAGGTGATGGTGAGGGTCAAGTGGTCCCTCTCACACATCGTGTCATAGAACATCCTAGCCCAATCTATCTTGGACCCTCTCACCACCTCATAGAAAGACAAGAAAATGGTCGACAATGTGCTCTAGCTTCTTAGTGAGGTGAGCACAGGATCCACTTGGCTAATCCGGCCCTCGAGGTCTAACTTGTTGGTGACCCCCATTCTCCACCCTAGACAATGTGGGAGCAATGGCGACTTGTGCCTCCTGACTTTTGGGAGATGGCTACGAAAGGATCAATGATTATTCACCACATTCCTCTTGAGCCTCTCATAGGCACTGGAACAAGAATATTCCAGTGCGGGGTTGGTTCTCGTGTTGCCTTCCCTGGCCTTCTCCCTCATGTCTGCACATTCCAACCAATTAGGCTGTAGCACCACTTTTTGTCCATGAAGGACAAGTGATGTAGCCACCAAAGACCGCTTTCACTCTCCGGTGCCCCATGTTGGGCCATTGGGCGGTGTAATGGCCTCAATGGCCACGAGTGTTCTTCTTAGGTCCCATGCTCCTTGTCCCGTGGCGAGCCTAGAGTTCTGCGTAAGTGTCCGGCTACACCGCCACTGCGTACTTCCACAAGCCTCCATGCGGGTGTCGCCCTTTCCAGTCGACTCCTCACTAAAATTTCTTCTTAGCCAGCGCTTGATCAAGGATCTCCCTAGGGAGTAGCTGCCTTTCGACTCTCGTACCCATCTCCACGATGGCGGGAGTACTCGATTTTTCTCGGTGAATCCACCAACCTCCTCCTACATCCACGGTGCCTCGGCCTTGCCCTCGGCTCGGTCTCCGTGTCTCCACGACTGGAAAGCGCGTCGACCACCCACGACTGGAAAGCGCGTCAGACACCACCTGGAATTGGAACCCTACTCCAATTCCTGTCATCAACTTATCACTTTGTTCCGCTCGAAGCCAATTCTTGCCTTCCGTCCTCAAATATGCTTGAGGCGGGGAAAAGTGTATCACTGTAGTGGTTGAGCGGTGACCCCTGCAGTGCTTCCGCCTCCGCCCTTAATCCGGTGTGGTAGGAGAATCAGGCACTCCGAGGTCCTCCCACTATAGCGGCCACACTTATCCCACCGCCCGTCGTTGGGTTTCGTCCCATGAGACTTGTGTGAAAGTTCGAGGCCTTGTGGTCACCAATCGCTACACCGCACAACTCTCCCTTCTCAACAAGCAAGGCGCCCTACTCTCCCTCTCACGGTGCACCACTTGCCTTGAAAAATCGCCAACCCTCGACCTACAACGACACAACACAATTGCGGTCACCTCGGTGACAAGAGCCTACCACAGGCGCCCGGGGACCCCAGTTCACACGCGATTTCGTCCCTACTTCTAAGACCTCTTCTCCACTCGGGGCGCTCTTTACTTGCAGATTTGGGATTCGTCCCTTAGGCTCTGCCTGTGGCCTTCCACTAACACCTACACCTCTAATCCTCTACTCATCTTCTCATCTCCTCATCCTCTTCCTCCTATTCTAACCTCAGTTCGGGCTTACTGGCTTCGACTCGCCCTTACGGCTGCCTGGGGTCGGCCTCCACCAGCAAGTTCTTCCTTGGGCCGGTTGCTATGAGTTTGACACCACGAGAACCTCCGAGTCTTTCCTAGTCTACCCTCAAGCCGAGAGTTCTCGGGCATTTGCCACACACCCAAAGCAAAGCAATTTCCACAGCAACCATTCACAAGGGAGCAACTCGTTTAGGCACTTGCGAGCAAGTCCTCCACCAACACTCAGGACCACGCGACTTCCTCTCTACGTGACGTGTTGGCTCACGGCGAAATTCCTCTGTAATGGCAAAGGACTCGGTGAGTGGGCGCAAGACATGATACTTTACTTTGTGAAATCCTCCTCCTCTTATAGGAGGCCTTCCACATACAACCTCCCTTGGGTGACCCTCTGCGGTCACCTTTTCCAATATTCTATTATTTCCTACACTTGACATTTAATATCGGCACCTAAGTCTATTATGCATTTCTTGGTAAATTCTATTCTAGCAACTTCACCTAAGTCTATCCTTGAAGGATGTCAGGTTACATCACATGTCCTTTCTATTCTTCTACCTAGCATTTATGGTCATTGACCATTCTAGTCTTCACCTATTTGGGGTGGGGCGTGTCTGGTGGATTGGCTCCCTCGCCCTCCTTTTGCTCTTGCCCTTCCCGGCCTTTGTCCTTCCTATTCTTCTACCTAGCATTTATGGTCCCTTGACCATATCTAGTCTTCACCTCTTTGGGGTGGACGTGTCCGTGGTGGATTGGCTCCCTCGCCCTCCTTTTGCTCTTGCCCTTCCCGGCCTTTGTCGCTTCCTAATGTGTGGGGCAAGTACAATCTTGCCCCTTCCTCCATCTCAGCGGGCGGCGCTGGATTCCTCGGCCCTCCGCAATCGCGCTTCCGCGCACCTGGCGCCTTCCTCCTCCTCTTACAGTGCACCACTTGCCTTGAAAAATCGCCAACCCTCGACCTACACACAAAACAATTGCGGTCCGCCTCGTGAGGCCTACCAGGCGCCGGACCCCTGTTCACAGCGATTTCGTCCCTACTTCTAAGACCAAACTTGACCTACAACGACACAACACAATTCGAGGTCACCTCGGTGACAAGAGCCTACCAGGCGCCGGGGACCCCAGTTCACAGCGATTCGTCCCTACTTCTAAGACCTACTCTTCTCCACTCGGGGCGCTCGTTTACTTGCGGTTGGGATTCGTCCCTTAGGCTCTGCACTGGCCTTCCACTAACACCTACACCTCTAATCCTCTACTCATCTTCTCATCTCCTCATCCTCTTCCTCCTAGTCTAACCTCGATTCGGGCTTCTTGGTTTCGACTCGCCCTTACGGCTGCACAGGTCCGCCTCCACCAAGTTCTTCCTTGGGCGGTTGCTATGAGTTTGACACGGGCGAGAACCTCCGAGTCTTTCCACAGTCTACCCTCAAGCCGAGAGTTCTCAGGCATTTGCCACACACCCAAAGCAAAGCAATTTCACAGCAACCATTCACAAGCAACTCGTTTAGGCACTTGCAAGCAAGTCCTCCACCAAGCACTCCGACCACGCGACTTCCTCTCTACGTGACTGTGTTGGCTCACGGTGCACGAAATTCCTCTGTAATGGCAAAGGACTCGTGAGCGTGGGCGCAAGACATGATACTTTACTTTGTGAAATCCTCCTCCTCTTATAGGAGGCCTTCCACATACAACCTCCCTTGGGTGACCCTCTGCGGTCACCTTTTCCAATATTCTATTCCTACCGCCATTTAATGTCGGCACCTAAGTCTATTATGCATTTCTTGGTAAATCTATTCTAGCAACTTCACCTAAGTCTATCCTCGAAGGATGTCGATTACATCACATCCTTCCTATTCTTCTACCTAGCATTTATGGTCCCTTGACCATATCTAGTCTTCACCTCTTTGGGGTGGACGTGTCCTTGGTGGATTGGCTCCCTCGCCCTCCTTTTGCTCTTGCCCTTCCCGGCCTTTGTCGCTTCCTAATGTGGGGCAAGTACAATCTTGCCCCTTCCTCCATCTCGTCGCCTCGTCGCGATTTTATTGCACCCTACGCGGTGATCGGACTACGGGGTGGCGACTACCATCGTGGTAGTCGGCCTAACTCCTTCTTCCTTCTTTCCTCTCCTCGGTGAGGGTTTCTTGGGTCGAGATCTTCATTGCTCTTTGCCTTTTGGTTGTCCATACCTATCATAGAGCACCCTTCATCCCCATCGCCCACCATGCGGATTTTCTAATCTCTCCGGGCCCTTTTGCGTTGGACTCCTCCTCGGGTCCGGTTCCTCCCTTACTCGTGGGATAAGGGAACTTCCTCACCCTTCCTTCCTCGACGGGTCGGACCCGTCCTTAGTTTCCTCGGTGGGGTTGTCTCTCCCACCACCCAGTGCTCCTCCTCGGGGTATCTCGGACCCCGGCCTTTCCATCTTGATTGGGCTCGCGTCCCAACTCCCCAACAAGCTCGGCAATTCTCCCACCTTCTTGCTCTTGGGCAAGCCCTCCTTCCTCCGGTGGTCTGGCGGACTACCGGCGTGGTGTGTCACGGTGTCGGCGGACTACCGGCGTGGTGTCCCGGTGATCAGCGGACTACCGTGGTAGGGTGGTCACCTCGTGGTAGGGTGACCCCCTGGGCTGTCCCCTCCTTGCTCTCGCGCCCGTCTCCCTCACTTCCTTTTGGCGGTGGCTCCTTCACCTCGACTCCTCAGTTCCTCGGAGTCCATTTCGATGGCCTCATCAAAATCGGAGGCCTCTGCTGCACTTGTTGCGGCTCCTTTCATCATCATGAGGACCCAATGTCCTCCTTTTGGACGTTGTTGGCCTTCAAGATCTGTTGTGGAGGTGAGCCCCAAGTTGTGATCGCATTTGGAGATCATCAATCTCCGTGGGCCACTCTCCATCTTCACACCTACCTTGTAGGCATCTCTTGAGGTGGTCAATTCTCCCACCTTCACATGGAGGTTACATTCTCCTCCCTCACTTCCTTTTGGTGGCTGGCCAATTTTGCACGAAGGGCATAGTCACCAAAATCGCTTCCTCACTACCGGCATTCATGCACCACCTTCTTGTGGCGCTCCTCCTCCTCTGAGACCTCCTTTGTTCCAGTCCTAATTCTTGGGCAAGCCCTCCTTCTCCGCTTGCCAAGCATCTTTCGCGCTCCGACTCCACGGTCTTGTGCTTCTCGCTCGCGCTTCTCTTCCAAATTGTCGGGTCCTTCTCAACTCCTCTCCCTTATCCGGATTTTGATGGCTTGAGTAGCCATCACTGCTCATGCGGCCACTTCTTTGGACGCTTCTCTCCTTTCCTAGTGCCTCTGCCTTTTCCTCTCTTGCTCTAATTGGGCAAAATGCTCTTCCGCCTTTTGCCTCCAAGAATCCTTTTGGGTTGTTGCCGAATGGCTCTTTCTTGACTTGTGACAACTTCCCTCAGGGCTTCTCCGTCGTCCATGAGGTCGCGTTGGAGCTTCTCCTGACCTTTTCCAATTTGGCTGCCTTTTCATCGGACTCCATGGCTTCCAATTGCCATTTGGTCCACCTTCTTGGCCATGTCTTGAGATTTCACTTCCTCTTGGCATGCCCACAAGGAGGCTGCTGGGTCCCTAGCCCCTTCAAATCCACGGTGAGTGCTTCACAAGCTCGGCAATTCTCCTAGGGGTCCTAATTCCACCCCTCTCTTCTTCTTGAAATTTCCAGCTCTCACCCCTCGGGCCATCGGCCTTGGTCCCTTCACTCGCTCCATCCGCTCTCCCACCAGTAGCGGAGATGGTGGCCTCGGCGCTCGCGGCACCTCGCGTTCTTCTCCTTCCCTTCCACCGCCGTGGGCTTGCTGGCGGCGTGGGGTGCCTACCTACCATGGTGGTGCTCCCCCCGTGGTAGTCGCCTACCTACCATGGTGGGGTGGCGCCTATGATGTGCCCACCCCTTGGGTGGCGCCTCCCTGGGGTAGTCTGAGTGCCTCTCGTAGGCACAAAGGAGATGGTGGGGACTCCCCACTCTCCATCACCCCTCCTGTGGTCCTTCTCTCATAGACCACCATTCGGCCTTCCTCGGCCTTCCTCCTCTCCCTTGCTTGCTCCTGTGGAAAGATTCCCACTCCGGCAACCTTGTTGCCTCCATCTTCTCCTCTTGCTTCTAGCATGCTTGTGGAGGTCGACCTCCCACCGTCTTCGCAATGCAAAGGCAAAGGCCTTTCCAACCTCGGTGGAGATGGATGACCTCAAAGGGATGCCATGCATCTTCAAGCTCCTTGCTTGTGAGAAGTCCTCGGTTTCCCATAAATGCACCAAATAGGTGCTAAGGTAGCAGGCCTTGGCCCTTCCTCATCCACGAATTTGGCTTGAGGAGCTTCTCGATGGTGGATGTAGGCCTCATACATGATAGTCCCCAATCGGCTTGGCTCCCATGGAAATCTTCCACAAAAATTGGAGGAAGTTGGTCTTTGAAATAAGAGTGCGTTGGTAATTTACCAACCCAGCACAATCTTTGCGAAGAGCCTCCACTTGACTCCTTGATGCTCTCGGTCTTCCGCCATTCTTGGCGTGGGCCTTCACTCCTCCATCCATCATGTCAAGGAACTCCTGCGGGATGTCGAGAGGCTGTCCTCTTCCTCCATTCGACCTTTCGAGGAGAGCAATTCGAGCTCTCCTCCTCGGTCTTCCATACACTGTCGAATACTTACGGTCCACGGATGATCCGAGCATTCCTCTCCCACCCGGTAGCGGCCTTCCGATTGATGGAGGTTGATGTAACACTCCTCAATCAATTCCAAATTGGTGTAGGCCCATTGGCGGCCATACACCCATCCTAGTTGGATGTTCTCCTCCTCCGCCTTGAAAATCAACCAAATCTCGGGGTTGAGCTGCCCGGCAAAGCAAGTGAATTGGGGCATCACCTCACCCCCTCGGTGCGCTCCACCTTCTTTTCCTTTCCTCCTCGCGAGGAAGAGCCTTTGCGGCGGCTCCTTCCCTTGCCTTTTCCAGCTCGAGGCATGGTGGCGTTCCTTCCCAAGTCTGGAAGATTACTCTCAATTTGAGAGCTTCAAAATTTCACACTTCCTCTTCCTTGTTGCGGTAACACACTTCCTCTTCCTCCATTCGACCTTTCGAGAGAGCAATTCGAGCTCTCTTCCTCCGGTCTTCCAGCCATTCTTGGCGTGGGCCTTCCTCGGCCTTCCTTCCTTCCTTCCTTCCTTCTCTCCTTCCCTTCCACCGCTCCAAGTGCTCGCCTTCTTGGCTCGCTCACACTTCCTCTTCCTGCGCGTGGTGAGCTCCTTCCTTGCTTCCTTCCTTCCTTCCTTCCTCTTCCTCCGGTCTTCCGCCATTCTTGGCGTGGGCCTTCCTTCCTTCTCGATGGGCGCGCGCCTCCGCCTCGCTCCCGGCTTGCTGGCGATGGCGGCTTTCCTTCCTCTGCTCTTACGCTCCAACTCCAGCTCTCGTTCTAGCTCTTCGAAGTGGAGGAAGTTGGCGCGCACTTTGCCTCCTTTGGATGCACGGCGGCTGCACAACCCTAGATTGGTTCATCATTCCAAAATCCTAATTCTATCTAAACTACCTATTTTCCTATCACTATCTCCTAATTAACGCTTCTAATTACTCTATATATTTATTCCCTATTGGTGAGCATATATAGTGGATATCCCCTCTATTCTAAATTTCCTTTTAGCGAGATTGTCGACCTACCGGCGTGTGTGGCGACCTACCGCGGTAGTCGCTTCCTTCTCGACCTACCGGCGTGGTGTGGCGACCTACGGTGATGCGACCTACCAACCTTTGGCCCTCACGCGCCGTCGGCGTTTCGACCCGTTCTTCTTCCGGATATCCTTTTCACTTTCCTAACAATATTATACAACTCCAGCTTCAAGATTCTCAGAAATTTTCTTGGCATGTTCCTCTTCAATCGGTCTTAGCCGAAAAAAATCAAACTTGTTCGTCCTTTGGCCAGTTTGGACTGGTTGCCCAAACTTTTACGTTCCACATACTCCCCACCTCACCTGTTTGCGTCCTCGCAAACAACAGGTACCTCGGGCTGGAGGTACTTCTTGACCTTCCACCCATTGACTAATGGCGGTATTCGCCGCCCCGAGTTGCGGATCCATTCTCGTATCTGCGACCACCTCGTAAGGTCCCATCCATCTCACTAAGCTTCCTGGAAAGTCTAGGTACCGACTATCATATAGAAGAACCAAATCCCGTCCACGATAGTCTCTTGCTTCCTCAACCTCCCATCATGCGATCTTTTACGAGTTCACGAATCCATGTTTCTTCTAAAGCATCCTCCCTATGCTCCTCACTGCTATGAAGCTTCTAACCTAGCTACGACTATCCTCTACGGTCATCGTTCATCCTCCATGATCCTGTAGGTAGGTACTTCAAATTCCACGGGCATCACGGAGACATGCCATATGTTAGATAATAAGGGTCTTCTTTGGTGGTTACCTTCTCCATGATCCTGTAGGCCCACAATGCGAATGCAACTTAGCATCCCAATCATACATGTGCGTCACGATTACCTTGGTGAGGATTGTGCGAGCAACCCATTCGTCTTCTCCGTCTTTTCTTGGGTCTCCTTTCTCGATGGGCGCCGCGCTCGCCTCGCTCCCGGCTTGCTGGCGATGGCGATGGCGGCTTTCCTTCCTCTGCGTCTTACGCTCCAACTCCAGCTCTCGTTCTAGCTCTTCGAAGTGGAGGCGGTCCAAAGCGCACTTTGCCTCCTTTGGATGTACGCGGCACAACCCTAGATTGGTTCATCATTCCAAAATCCTAATTCTATCTAAACTACCTATTTTCCTATCTGCTCTATCCTAATTAACCTTCTAATTACTCTATATTTATTCCCTATTGGTGAGCATATATAGTGGATATCCTCTATTCTAAATTTCCTTTTAGCGAGATTGTCGACCTACCACGGTGATACGCTTACCATGATGATCCCCTTCTCGACCTACCGGCGTGGTGTGGCGACCTACGGTGATGCGACCTACCAACCTTTGCCCTCACGCGCAAAAGGGTCGTTTGACCCGTTCTTCTTCAGGATATCCTCTTCATCTTCCTAACAATATCCTACAACTCCGCTTCAAGATTCTCGGAAAATTTCTTGGCATGCTCCTCTTCAATCGTTCTAGCCAAAAAATCAAACTTGTTTGTCTTCGGGCTCTTTTGGGCTGGTTGCCCAAACTTTTGCGTTCCACATACTCCCCACCTCACCTGTTTGCGTCCTCGCAAACAACAGTACCTCGGGTGAGGTACTTCTTGACCTTCCACCCATTGACTCGGTCGGCGATGGCGATGGCGGCTTTCCTTCTCTGCGACCACCTCGTAAGGTCCCATCCATCTCGGCTGAGCTTCCTGGAAAGTCTAGGTACCGACTATCATATAGAAGAACCAAATCCCGTCCACGATAGTCTCTTGCTTCCTTAACTTCCCATCATGCGATCTTTTACGAGTTCACGAATCCAGTGTTTCTTCTAAAGCATCCTCCCTATGCTCCTCCTGTGCTATGAAAGCTTCTAACCTAGCTACCTGACTATCCTCTACAGTCATCCGTTCATCCTCCATGATCCTGTAGGTAGGTACTTCAAATTCCACGGGCATCACAGGAGACATACCATATGTTAAATAATATGGTGTCTTCTTTGTGGTTATCTTCTCCGCGGTCCTGTAGGCCCACAATGCTGAGTGCAACTTAGCATCCCAATCATACATGTGTCCGATTACCTTGGTGAGGATTGTGCGAGCAACCCATTCGTCTTCTCCATCCATTTGCCTTTGGGTTGTAGGAGTCGTCTTCGATGCGAATGTTGAAGTAGGTGGTTAGGGACTCAACGAGAGTTGAGGAAATGTGTCCCCGGTCGTGACCAACTCTAAAGGACATCCATACCTCGTTATGATGTTCTCGAATAAAAATTTGGCCCTGCGGTCGTCATCCTTCCTTGTGCTTCCACCATCTTTGTACAATAATCCGTAGCCACCAAAATGTCTTCTTTGTGGTTATCTTCTCCATGATCCTGTAGGCCCACAATGCGAATGCAACTTAGCATCCCAATCATACATGTGTCACGATTACCTTGGTGAGGATTGTGCGAGCAACCCATTCGTCTTCTCCGTCAATCCATTTGCCTTTGGGTTGTAGTCGTCTTCGATGCGGATGTTGAAGTAGGTGGTTAGGGACTCGGACCGAGTTGAGGAAATGTGTCCCCGGTCTGACCAACTCTAAAGGACATCCGTACCTCGTTATGATGTTCTCGAATAAAAATTTGGCCCTGCGGTCGTCATCCTTCCTCGCTTCACTTCCACCATCTTTGTACAATAATCCGTAGCCACCAAAATGTCACTTCTTAGTCCATTGCGTTGGTGGTTTGATCGGTCCTCTGATCGATTCCCCACTTCTCGAGGTGCGGTGGTAAGATGTAGGTAAGAGGCCATTGTGTCGACAACGTGGCCGTCCAACCCTCGACACGCGTCACACCTCGGTGAACTCCACACATCCTTTTGCATCGTAGCCCACGAACCCGCATTCAAAATCTTCTTAACGGTCACTGTGCGAATAGTGTCCACCTCTTACGCATGTAATGCCTCCGTGACAGTGAAGCTTCTTAGTCCATTGCGTTGGTGGTTTGATCGGTCCTCTGATCGATCCCCACTTCTCGAAGGTGCGGTGGTAAGATGTAGGTAAGAGGCCATTGTGTCGACAACGTGGGCCGTCCAACCCTCGACACGCGTCACACCTCGGTGAACTCCCCACATCCTTTTGCATCGTAGCCCACGAATCCATTCAAAATCTTCTTAACGGTCACTGTGCGAATAGTGTCCACCGCCTCTTACGCATGTAATGCCTCGTGACAGTGAAGCTTCTTCAGCGTCGAGGCATCTCGGATCTTTCGTCGGACCTTGTTTATGCAGGACACCGCCCTCAGCGGTGCGAGGCTTTATGGAGAAAGACAGCTCGCCCCTCCTGGACAACCCGCCGGGCATGGTTCCATGCTCCGAGAATTTCGTACCTCCCATTCAGCGGATATCTCGGCATGAACGCCCCTCGCGTTCCAATCTCCTCCTCCCAGGCGTACCACGTCGCCTCCTCCTAGCTTCGTCGTGGCAGCCCCAAGTGGCGTGGATCTATCCGTAAATCCATCGCCTCCTTGCTTCTCCCTAGGTTCACATGCCCGGTTTGCGGCTCATGCATACTCCTCTTCGACAATGGGCCGACCGCCTTCTTACGCGGCTGGCCTCACGGCTTGGCCCTTTCGTGCCCCCATGGTGCCTCATGGGTGATTTCCCATGAATCGCCATTTCCTTCTCCTGCGGTTTTCTTCAAGCTTGTCATGGGATGCATCTCCTTCCTGTTGCCAACTCGTGGCCTCCACTTGCAGCTCTGGCTCACCCTTGAGGAGCATTTCAGCCTCCTCCTCCCAGGCGTACCACGTCGCCTCCTCCTCCTCCTAGCTTCGTCCGGACCTTGTTTATGCAGGACACCGCCCTCAGCGGTGCGAGGCTTTATGGAGAAAGACAGCTCGCCCCTCCCTGGACAACCCTTCGGGCATGGTTCCATGCTCCAGAAATTTGCGTACCTCCCCATTCAACAGATATCTCGGACACGAACGCCCCTCGCGTTCCAATCTCCTCCTCCCAGGCGTACCACGTCGCCTCCTGCTAGCTCGTCCAGTGGCAGCCCCAAGTGGCGTGGATCTATCCGTAAATCCATCGCCTCCTTGCTTCTCCCTAGGTTCACATACTTCGGTTTGCAGCTCATCTGCATACTCCTCTTCCAGCAATGGGCCGACTTCGCCTTCTTCTGCCGGCCTGGCCTCACGGCTTGGCCCCGCTCGTGCCCCCATGGTCGCCTCATGGGTGATTTCCCATGAATCTGCCATTTCCTTCTCCTGCAGTTTTTCTTCAAGCTTGTCATGGGATGCATCTCCTTCCTGTTGCCAACTCGTGGCCTCCACTTGCAGTACTCCTGACTGCTCACCCTTGAGGAGCATTTCAGTCTCCTCCTCCCAGGCGTACCACGTCGCCTCCTCCTCCTCCTAGCTTCGTCCGGACCTTGTTTATGCAGGACACCGCCCTCAGCGGTGCGAGGCTTTATGGAGAAAGACAGCTCGCCCCTCCTGGACAACCCGGGCATGGTTCCATGCTCCGAAATTTCGTACCTCCCATTCAGCAGATATCGGGCATGAACGCCCCTCGCGTTCCAATCTCCTCCTCCCAGGCGTACCACGTCGCCTCCTGCTAGCTCGTCCAGTGGCAGCCCCAAGTGGCGTGGATCTATCCGTAAATCCATCGCCTCCTTGCTTCTCCCTAGGTTCACATACTTGGTTTGCGGCTCATGCATACTCCTCTTCGACAATGGGCCGACTTAGCCTTCTTCTTGGCTGGCCTCACGTCTTGGCCCTTTCGTGCCCCCATGGTGCCTCATGGGCGATTTCCCATGAACACCGCCATTTCCTTCTCCTGCGGTTTTCTTCAAGCTTGTCATGGGATGCATCTCCTTCCTGTTGCCAACTCGTGGCCTCCACTTGCAGCTCTGTGCTCACCCTTGAGGAGCATTTCAGCCTCCTCCTCGCGCCATGCTGGCGCCTCCTATCTCTCGGTTCCAGTTGTCCTGCTGCGGCTTTTCACTGGCGTTCCCTTCTTGCTCATTTGGCCTCTCTTCTAGCAACAAGACTTGCTGATCAATTCTTAGGCCGTCTTCATTATGCTCGTGTCCTTCTCCTTGACCCAGTCGTGGCGACCAACTCCTCGTCGAAATCGGTCATCTGTGCCTCAAGTCGCTCTCCGGTTTCGGCGAGAAATGAAATCAGCGTTCTGATGTTGCTTCCACGGTTTTCTACGTCGTAGTCAAACTCTTGCAGCGATAGTACCCACGGCAATCCTTCGACAAATCGGCTTGTTGACAAGATACTTCAACGCAAAATGGTCAACATGAAGCGTCACCTTGCAAGCAAGCGGATAGTGTCTAAACTTCTTACGAGTAAATGATACCAAGACCCTCCGCTCCGTGGTTGAGTAGTTCTTTTCAGCGTCGAGGCATCTCGCATAGAAAATCGGATGATCCGTTTCTTCTCGTCCTTCGGCTTAAGGCGGTCCCAATGGCATAGCGGACACATCACGTATACATGAAGCGGTTTTCCCAATCGGTGGTTTGCAGCGTTGTGCGCTCACCAAGCATCCTTCAAGCTGAAAAGCCTCACGCCTGCGTTGTCCATTCGAGGTGTATCCTTCTTGGTCAATTGTGTCAACAAGGCCTTCTTGGCGAAATCCTTGATGAACCTCTGTAATATCCTACCAGCCCTACAAAAGCCTTTGCCTCACCGTTTGTGGTGCGTCCATCTCGACTATGCTACCTTCTCCTTATCTACACCGCAATCCTCGCTCACGAAACTCGATGTGCCAGATACCTCGTCATACCAAAATAACACTTCCACGGATGAAGTTTCATGTTCGATTCTCTGCATCTCGAAACATTGCCTCAAATGATCTAGATGCAGTTCCTTCTCCCAAACACGAAATCATCTAGGAATACCTCCATGAACTTCGGAAATCTCGGAATATGCGTTCACCACTCGTTGAAAGTGGCGGGGCGTTACACAACCCGAAGGGAGCTTGAATAAGCGTAAGTTCCCAATCGGTTGTGAGCGTGTCTTATCTGATCCTCCTTCCTCAGCAATCGATTGTACCAGTACCCATCGAGCTGTACATTTCATGGCCAGCCATGTATCTGCTGTCCATGAAAGGTAAAGGTGATGATCCTTCTTCGTTGCTTCATTGAGTTTCGAAATCTTGACACACCGAACCTTTCCTGTTGCTTCTTGGTACAATTCACGATGGGCGACCCACTCCTTTGGTGAGCCGGATAAATCACCCCCCTCCAAGTATTGGTCGATTGATCCTTAACAACCATGGAATACTTGGGATTCAGTATTGCTTGATCCTTACGGTGTCTTGCCCTCCTTCAAATCAATTCGATGTATCCCGGTTCTTGGTATCTGTCATGTCGGTAATCTTGAAGGCAAACACATCGACATACTCCCTAAGCATGCTACGAAACTCTTCCTTTTCCACCTGGCCTAGATACCTAGAAATCTTGACTACCTTGCCGGGTTCTAACTCTAAATCCTCCACCGCGTCTGGATCTACGTAGGTTCCTTCCGGACTGCTGCCTATACTGGTTCCGGATCCCTCTTCCGGAAAGTCTCGCTCATAAGCTTTGCCCTTCCAAAAGGCTACTCCTTCTCTATGGGCCTCATCTTCTGATTCTTCTATGACTTCCTCTATATGTAAACAGGTATACACCAAATCACTCTTTATTTGACCTCGTGAGGACCCCGATATGCTCGATCCTTTGCAGGAGCTTACCCCGTGCTACAGGTGTACCGTCGGGGGGTTGCGGACTCCCCTCATAAGGAGCCTTACTCCATGACACAGCAATCGCCGCGGTCCGTGTCTCTTGGACTTGAAGGTGATGCCACTCGACCAAAATCAAAAACACACGCGTACCATACAACCAAGGCCTACCTATCAAAACCTTATAGCCTAAATCCGAAACCGGCGCATCACAATGTAGGTAAGATGGAAGGTGAGTCCCCAATTCGGTGGGCACGTCCTTGACCCCTAGTGGCTTTCTCCTTATGCAGTCGGCCATCCGTAAAAATACTCGGGCCGGGTGAAACTCAGTGAACCCAAGTTGATGAGCTGTCTCCTCCGTCATCAAGTTGACTCCCGATCCCGAATCTAATGGCACGTTGGGCACCAAACACCCCGCAATTTCCACCTCAATCTCGGGTGCCCCCAAATCAATGAGTTCGACCACATTTACCTCCACTGGCCGCTTCCTCCCTCCTACTACTTCAGGGATTCCCCTGATCGCCTCCTTCACAATTTTGCGGGATCTCGGACTCATAGCAAGCAACTGTCTCAGACTGACCACAAATTCGCGGTCAAGTAACGTCGTGGCGGAGATTTTATCGACAAGGTTTCCTCCCGCTTGCAGACAGCTGGTCGACTCCGACCTTATTGGTAAAGCTTCGATTCCATGATCCCTCCTATCGGTGGGACCCATACCGGCGGATCAATAATTTACGGCTCCACATTCGTCTTCCCATGCCGGGTGAGCCTGTTTAGCTCATCTTCCAGCATCGCCGCTACTTCTCGGCTGATGTCGGGAGGAAGCGTGGTTCGTTCCTCCCTCTCCTTGACCTGCCGCTTGCCCCCAGGGAGTGCAGCAAATCTACTTTGGGGGTGGGCCTCCCTCTCCTCCTCGCGCTTGGCGCGTCTCGGAAGGTGAGTCGTCCCTCACCTTCTCCTTCCTTTCCTCCTGCTCGCCCGTTTTCCGTACCTCGGCCTTTCTCCCGCGGCCGATCGGTGGTCACCTTGGCCACCATCAATCCTTCATCCGCACTCATCTCTCCTTCATACCCCTCTTCCACGATCCACGATGTCACCGATCCGTCGAGGAATCATACTCGCCTCCACCTTGACCGGTGTCGTGGTCACGGTGATCGCGGTTTGAGTTGGGCCTTGCCTCCTCTGCCAGTTCCTCGTCGACCCACAGTCTGGTGCCACTCGCGCCACACCCGAGCACAGGATCCCCATTTTATGTCCCAATTCCTTGCATGACAAAAGGGTACATAACCCACTTGCTTCGTGGTTACGGCATTCATTTGAGTAGTGACACGGTGCTCCGCAATTGTAACAACACCCACAGGAATCGCCATCGGCCTGCGATGGATCGGTCTCCATGGTCCTGGCGATGTCGGTCGCGATCCATACCTCGAGGGAACTGGTGTAGCCGGTTGGTAAGTCGCCCTCATTGATTGAGGTGGCCGACTTCCAGTGACCGCTTGCACCTGGTAAGCTTCATCCACATACCAATAGTCCCCTGGCATGACGGTTTCCACATGATTTACAGCATGTCGTGGTGCGAATACATTCCTGTTGGTGTGTCCCGTTTGATGACAAATTGAGCAATACACCAAGCGCCTTGCGTGAGGAGATCTTCGTGGAGCTTGATTCTTCACGCCTTGACCTCTAACTCGGTCAATCTTGGTCAAAGCCTCCACTTGTCCAATTCCTCCTCCTGCTGACGTTTCTCCCTTCTCCATCCGACGGACCGTCTTCCCTTCCTCTCCTTCTCCAATCGCGTTCCGCTTCTTCCCGTTTGACCTTCTCCGGTCCTTCTTTATTCGCCGTTCGTAGGCCTTCTCGATTCCTCATCCGATGTGGAGCTTTCTTGAGTTCCGCTATCCTCACTTTCGATGAGGCGAGGGTGACGAGCTGGAGGAGGTGGCGGAAGGCGAGCTAGATCTCCTCGATCCTTTCCTCTTCTTATGACCGCCTCTTCTTCTTCTCCTCCCTAACTCGGCGGACTCCCATTCCTCGGCCAAGCGGAGGCCCCTTAACGTCTTCGTCCACGCTGCGGTGTACCTCCATTTTCGAGACAAGCCACTCACGAACCAATCCAATGCTTGCTCTTGTGAGTACCCGGAGGTGGGTGGATCCCCCGGCCTCTCGGGTGCACATTTCGGAACTCGATCCAGATACCCGTAAAACCTCTCCACATAATCGAACAAAGATTCTCGTTTCTTCCTATGAAGGGTCCTCAACTTTGCCAAGGTGTGGTGTGCGTAGCTGAGCCCTCGGAACCGATTCAAGAAGGCTGCTTTGAGAGCTTCCCAATCCTGGCGCCACCGAATTATAGGTGCGACCGTACCACTGTTGTGCATGCCCTCTCAGATCCGGAAAGATCGTGATCGATCGGCGACTCCATCCTCCAATTAGCGTGGGAGACGTGCTCAAAGTTCTTACAAGCGCCTCCGCGTCATCTCCCTTCTTCTTCGCGAATTTGGCGTATTCTTGGCGACTATGAAGTTGGGGCGGTCCTCCTCCTCCACCAACTCCACTCATGTTGCTCGGTCGGAGTGTCCACGCTGGACCAACACTCCTCTCGCCGGGGTAACAGGAAACAAATCGGGATCCTTGAGGAGTAGCGACCTCCCCTCTAGTTCGTCCCAAAAGATCAATCTGACCAGCGATTCGATCGAGTCGTTCCGCCAAATCCTCCGACCAAGCCTGAAACTCCCCGCTACTGACGACCTCGTCGTCACTGTCGGTCTCACTGGGAGATGAGGTGGTGTCACCGCTTTGAGAAGCAAAGCGTCGCGGGCGTTCGCGGCGGTGTGAGCGGTAACTCGTGCTCGGAGGCGCGACCCTTCCTAAATCCGGTCACCAGCTTCTCTTCTCGACCTCCTTCCTCTCGCCGGTGATCTCGCCTCTTCCTCCTCCACTTTTTCGTGCCGTTCACCTCGTCGCCTTAGTCAAGGCGACTTCTTCCGTCGCTCGTAACTCTACTTCCTCCGCTGCCCTCGAGTGGCGGCGTGTCTCTTCCCAGTGATTCTTCGCAAGGCTCGTAAATCTCTTGCGGTGGCGGTGTGAAGTAACTCGTGCTCGGAGGCGCGACCCTTCCTAAATCCTTTGGCCCTTCTTCTTCTCGACCTCCTTCCTCTCGTCGGTGATCTCGCCTCTTCCTCCTCCACTTTTCTCCATCGTTCCGCACCTCCGCGCCTTAGAGTCAAGGCGACTTCTTCCGTCGCTCGTAACTCTACTTCCTCCGCTGCCCTCGAGTGGCGGCGGTGGCGGTCTCTTCCAGCTTCGCAAGGCTCGTAAATCTCTTGCAGTGACAGGCGGTGGTGACCTTCCGCGTGTATCCCCCCTAGATCGACCCCTGTCTGACATCTGCAACCATCCTCATGTCCTCCAACCCACAGTCGTTAAGAAGGAAGCAAACCACACCCCTCTAGTGTCTCAACCATTCACCCCGATGACAACTAAAGGTCGTGAAGCTTCTTCCTCACAACACATGGTCGACCCTCAGTCCCTTCTCAAGCATGCTACAGCCTAGCGATGGAAACCACAAAACTTCAACCTTTCAACAACAAATCCCCGGCAACGGCGCCAAAAATGTGGTAGGGAGAATCCGGGGCACTCCCAGGTCCTCCCACTATAGCGGCCACACTTATCCCACTGTCGCTTCGTACGTTGGGTTTCGTCCCATGAGACTTGTGTGAAAGTTCGAGGTCTTGTGATGCCCGTCGCTACACACACTCTCGACCTTCTCAAGCAAGGCGCCCTACTCTCCCTCTCACGGTGCACCACTTGCTTGAAAATCGCCAACCTCGACCCACAGCGACACAAAACAATTGCGGGTCACCTCGGACAAGAGCCTACCACGGGCGCCCAGGACCCCAGTTCACACGATTTCGTCCCTACTTCTAAGACCAAACTTGACCTACAGCGACACAACACAATTGCGGTCACCTCGTGAGCCTACCACGGGCGCCCAGGACCCCAGTTCACACGATTTCGTCCCTACTTCTAAGACTACTCTTCTCCACTCGGGGCGCTCGTTTACTTGCAGTTGGGATTCGTCCCTTAGGCTCTGCACGTGGCCTTCCACTAACACCTACACCTCTAATCCTCTACTCATCTTCTCATCTCCTCATCCTCTTCCTCCTATTCTAACCTCGATTCGGGCTTCTTGGTTTCGACTCGCCCTTACGGCTGGCACAGGGTCGCCTCCACCAAGTTCTTCCTTGGGCGGTTGCTATGAGTTTGACACCCAGTGAGAACCTCCAGTCTTTCCTGTAGTCTACCCTCAAGCCGAGTTCTCTGGGCATTTGCCACACACCCAAAGCAAAGCAATTTCACGGCAACCATTCACAAGGAGCAACTCGTTTAGGCACTTGCGTGAGCAAGTCCTCCACCAAGCACTCCGACCACGACTTCCTCTCTACGACGTGTTGGCTCACACCGCACGAAATTCCTCTGTAATGGCAAAGGACTCGATGGCGTGGGCGCAAGACATGATACTTTACTTTGTGAAATCCTCCTCCTCTTATAGGAGGCCTTCCACATACAACCTCCCTTGGGTGACCCTCTGCAGTCACCTTTTCCAATATTCTATTATTTCCTACATGACATTTAATGTCGGCACCTAGTCTATTATGCATTTCTTGGTAAATTCTATTCTAGCAACTTCACCTAAGTCTATCCTTGAAGGATGTCGATTACATCACCTATCCTTCCTATTCTTCTACCTAGCATTTATGGTCCCTTGACCATATCTAGTCTTCACCTCTTTGGGGTGGGGCGTGTCCTGGTGGATTGGCTCCCTCGCCCTCCTTTTGCTCTTGCCCTTCCCGGCCTTTGTCCGCTTCCTAATGTGTGGGGCAAGTACAATCTTGCCCTTCCTCCATCTCCGGGCGGCGTGGATTCCTCGGCCCTCCGGCAATCGCGCTTCCCGCGCACCTAGGCGCCTTCCTCCATCTCCGTGCCTCGTCGCGATCTGTTTTCGCACCCTACCGCGGTAGTCGGCGGACTACGTGGTAGTCGGCGGACTACGTGGTAGTCGGCTAACTCCTTCTTCCTTCTTTCCCCTTCTCATCGGTGAGGGTTTCTTGGGTCGGGATCTTCATTGCTCTTTGCCTTTTGTGGTTGTCCATACCTATCATAGAGCACCCTTCATCCCCATCGCCCACCATGCATTTTGCCTAATCTCTCGGGCCCTTTTGCGTTGGACTCCTCCTCGGGTCCGGTTCCTCCCTTACTCGTGGGATAAGGGGTTCCTCACCCTTCCTTCCTCCGGGGTGGGACCGTCCTTAGTTTCCTCCGGTGGGGTTGTCTCTCCCACCACCATGCTCCAGGGGTATCCGCACCCCGGCCTTCCATCTTGATTGGGCGCGTCCCAACTCCCAACAAGCTGCCGTGCCCGCGGGCTGCCCTACCGGTAGTCGGCGGACTACGGCGTGTGTGCATCCCCCACGGTAGTCTGGCAGACTACCGTGGTAGGGTGGTCACCTACCGAGGTAGGGTGACCCCCTGCGAGGGCGGGCTGTCCCCCCTCCTTGCTCTCCGCGCCGTCTCCCAATCCTGGTGTCGCGGTGGCTCCTTCACCTCCTGACTCCTCAGATTCCTCGGAGTCCATTTCGCTGATGGCCTCATCAAAATCGGAGGCCTCTGGCTGCACTTGTTGCAGCTCCCTTCTGTCATCATCATGAGGACCCAATGTCCTCCTTTTGGCCAACCGTAAGACTTCGTTGTTGGCCTTCAAGATCCTGTTGTGGAGGTGAGCCCCCAAGTTGTGATGCATTTGGAGATCATCAATCTCCGTGGGCCACTCTCCATCCTCACACCTACCTTGTAGGCATCTCTTGCGGTGGTTAATTCTCCCACCTTGACATGGAGGTTACATTCTCCTCCCTCACTTCCTTTATTTGGTGGCCAATTTTGCACGAAGGGCATAATCGCCCAAAATCGCTTCCTCACTACCGGCGTACATGCACCACCTTCTTGTGGCTCCTCCTCTGGACCTCCTTTGTTCCAGTCCTAATTCTTTGAGCAAGCCCCTCCTTCTCCGCTTGCCAAGCATTCCTTTCGCGCTCCGGCTCACGGTCTTGTGCTTCTCGCTCCGCTCCTCCTCTGAGACCTCCTTTGTTCCAGTCCTAATTCTTGGGCAAGCCCCTCCTTCTCCTTGCCAAGCATTCCTTTCGCTCCGGCTCACGGTCTTGTGCTTCTCGCTCCGCTCCTCTTCCAAATTGTCGGGTCCTTCTCAACTCCTCTCCCATATCCGGATTTTGATGGCTTGAGTAGCCATCACTGCTCATGTGCGGCCACTTCTTTGAGTTACCTTCTCCTTTCCTAGTGCCTCGGCCTTGCTTTTCCTCTCTTGCTCTAATTGGGCAAAATGCTCTTCCGCCTTTTGCCTCCAAGAATCCTTTTGGGTTGTTGCCGAATGGCTCTTTCTTCACTTGTGACAACTTCCCTCAGGGCTTTCTCCGCAGCTATCATGTGGAGCTTCTCCTGACCTTTCCAATTTGGCTGCCTTTTCATCGGACTCCATGGCTTCCAATTGCCATTTGGTCCTGCCTTTCTTGCTCTAATTGGGCAAAATGCTCTTCCGCCTTTTGCCTCCAAGAATCCTTTTGGGTTGTTGCCGAATGGCTCTTTCTTGACTTGTGACAACTTCCCTCAGGGCTTTCTCGCCGTCCATGAGGTCGTGGAGCTTCTCCTGACCTTTCCAATTTGGCTGCCTTTTCATCGGACTCCATGGCTTCCAATTGCCACTTAGTCCTGCCTTTCTTCCGGCCATGTCTTGAGATTTCACTTCCTCTTGGCATGCCCACAAGGAGGCTGCTAGGTCCCTAGCCCCTTCAAATCCACCGGTGAGTGCTTCACAAGCTCCAATTCTCCTAGGGGTCCTAATTCCACCCCTCTTCTTCTTTGGAAATTTCCAGCTCTCCGCACCCCGGCCTTCCTCGGCCTTGCTTTTCCTCTCCTTGTCGCTCCATCCGCTCTCCCACCCAGTAGCGGAGATGGTGGCCTCGGCGCCCTCGCGGCACCTCGCTTCTCCTTCCCTTCCACCTTGGTAGGCTGCTTGCTGGCGTGGGGTGCCTACAGCGGTGGCTGCTCCCCTGGTGCCTACCTACCATGGTGGTGGCCTTCTGATCTGCCCACCCCTTGGGTGGCGCCTCCCTCAGTAGTCAGCCGGGGTGCCTCTCGTAGGCACAAAGGAGATGGTGGGGACTCCCCACTCTGGCATCACCCCTCCTGTGGTCCTTCTCTCATAGACCACCATTCGGCCTTCCTCGGCTTCTTGCTCCTCTCCCTTGCTTGCTCACTGTGGGGAAAGGATTCCCACTCGGCAACCTTGTTGCCTCGCATCTTCTCCTCTTGCTTCTAGCATGCTTGTGGAGGTCGACCTCCCACCGTCTTCGCAATGCAAAGGCAAAGGCCTTTCCAACCTCGGTGGAGGTGGATGACCTCAAAGGGATGCCATGCATCTTCAAGCTCCTTGCTTGTGAGAAGTCCTCGGTTTCCCATAAATGCACCAAATAGGTGCTAAGGTAGCAGGGCCTTGGCCTTCCTCATCCACCGAATTTGGCTTGAGGAGCTTCTCGATGGTGGATGTAGGCCTCATACATAATAGTCCCCAATCGGCTTGGCTCCCATGGAAATCTTCCACAAAATTGGAGGAAGTTGGTCTTTGAAATAAGAAGTGCGTTGGTAATTTACCAACCCCAGCACAATCTTTGCGAAGAGCCTCCACTTGACTCCTTGATGCTCTCGGTCTTCCGCCATTCTTGGCGTGGGCCTTCACTCCTCCATCCATCATGTCAAGGAACTCTGCGGGATGTCGGAGAGGGCATCCTCTTCCCTCCATTCGACCTTTCGAGAGAGCAATTCGAGCTCTCCTCCGGTCTTCCATACACTGTCGAATACTTCGGTCCAGCGGATCCGTTCTAGCATTCCTTAGTGCGGCAGGCGCTTCCGATTGATGGAGGTTGATGTAACACTCCTCAATCAATTCCAAATTGGTGTAGGCCCATTGGCGGCCATACACCCATCCTAGTGGATGTTCTCCTCCTCCGCCCTTGAAATCAACCAAATCTCGGGGTTGAGCTGCCCAAAGCAAGTGAATTGAGGCATTTCGACCTCACCCCCTCCGGCGTAGCTCCACCTTCTTCCTTTCCTCCTCGCGAGGAGAGCCTTTACTGGCTCCTTCCTTGCCTTTCCAGCTCGAGGCATGGTGGCGTTCCTTCCCAAGTGTTGGAAGATTACTCTCCAATTTGAGAGCTTCAAAATTTCACACTTCCTCTTCCTTGTTGCGGTAACACTTCCTCTTCCTTCCTCGGCTTGCTCGTGGCGATGGCGGCTTTCCTTCCTTCCTTCTCTCCGTGGCCCTTCCTTCTCAGCCTACCGGCGTGGTGAGCTCCTTCCTTCCTCTTCCTTCCTCTCAATTTCACGGTCTCAAGTGCTCGCCTTCTTGGCTCGCTCACTTCCTCTCCGGTGGTTGGCGCGTGGTGAGCTCCTTCCTTGCTTGCGGTACTCGCGCTTTCTTCCTTCCACGGTCTCCTCTTGCTTCTAGCATTCCTTCCTTTCTCGATGGGCGCGCGCTCCTTCCTCGGCTTGCTGGCGATGGCGGCTTTCCTTCCTTCTGCGTCTTACGCTCCAACTCCAGCTCTCGTTCTAGCTCTTGAAGTGGAGGCGCGGTCCAAAGCGCACTTTGCCTCCTTTGGATGTCGCCACTGGCGGCACAACCCTAGATTGGATTCATCATTCCAAAATCCTAATTCTATCTAAACTACCTATTTTCCTATCACCTTTCGTTATCCTAATTAACCGCTTCTAATTACTCTATATATTTATTCCCTATTGGTGAGCATATATAGTGGATATCCCCTCTATTCTAAATTTCCTTTTTAGCGAGATTCGTCTACCACGGTGATACGCGACTTACAGCGGTAGTCGCTTCCTTCTCAGCCTACCGGCGTGGTGTGGCGACCTACGGTGATGCGCCGACCTACCAACCTTTCGGTGCCCTCACCTCTGCGGGGTCGTTTCGACCCGTTCTTCTTCACGGGATATCCTCTTCATCTTCCTAACAATATCCTACAACTCCGGCTTCAAGATTCTCGAAAATTTCTTGGCATGCTCCTCTTCAATCGTTCTAGCCAAAAAAAATCAAACTTGTTTGTCTTGAGCTCTTTTGGGTGGTTGCCCAAACTTTTTACTGCGTTCCAGCGGCTCCTTAGGTGCGTGCCACCAATTCGCACCCTACCTCGTGCACGCTCCCCCCTTCCTTACTGGCAATTCCTACGGCCCCCCTCGCCACACTTTGCCCTACTCTTCTCGATTCTTCTGATACCACTGCACCCAGCCGCCCGGCCTTCTCGTGGGCTGCCGGCCCGATTATTCCCACTCCCATTGGACAGATTTCTGATCGTGTCGGCATGTTTGCTCCTGATTGCTTCCGCCACGCCCTCGAGCTCCTCCACAGTCTTCGTTCACCGCCTACGGCTCCTCCTCGCCCGTAGCCTTGGATGCCGTCATTGCCTCAAGACTCGCCTCCAGCCTCCTGCTTGTTTCAGTCACCGCCGCATCCGCCCGGACTGCCATTCCACCAATTCGGCCCTCTTCTTGAGTCGCTCGTCGGCAGCTGCGCCTCGTGACTCATTGCGGCCATTTCTCCGCCTCAGTCACTGGTCCACAGTCCAGCCCGAGCTTGAGGTGTGGCGCCCGCGATCACTTTGCAAGTATTCCTTGTCTCTTCCTTGTGGAAATCGTTAATAGGACCCCCGTTACTTCCGTTCGGGTATTTCCAATGATTTCGCCTCAATTAGGTTTTCCAGATTGTAGGAAAATAATCCCGACTTAGTTGCTACCATAGCATGAGCTCCAGTGGTTCTTTGTCATAGTGTCTGCTGCTAGCATCGGCCTAGCGACCCAGCGTTAACCTTGAGCACCCAACCCTCCAAGGTTACGTCGAGGATCGGGACTAGACTCTCTTCCTCCCACTAGGCTCTAGTGAGACTTTTCATTTCCTAACCTACTTCACATCCAACTCCACGATTCTCGCAAGCGCAAACACAAAACAAAAACACTCCTTCCGAGGGGGTCCGAGTACCCATGTGGTCACCACATTAGTGCAGCAAGCTTGTCAACGTAAGCAGAAGGCGCCCGCATGCCGCGCCTCCCCACCCCTACTTCCTTATAAAGCCTCAATTCCAACATGAGGAATGGGAGGCGCCCTCCCTGCTCCTACTTCCTGTACTAAAGAAGAGATATACCTTCCCATCGAACGTTGTTTGAAACCTTGCAATGACATCGTCCGAAGAGTGCATAGGGTATTCCTGCCGCACCATGTCGAAAGAGTCGCATCCTAAATGCTTTGCCATAGCCACTTGTATGACATGAAGTTTCTTCCACAGAGTGAGCTCCTTCGACATACCATTGAGGTCAAGCAAACCTGTCAAAACCTTTTCCGTCACACTGATGAGCATTTTTTGTCTAGTCTCACCTGGTGGAATTCCTTGGAAACTGCGCCATGGTTTCCCCTGCATCTCTTTCGGCTTCACGAAAACGCTTTCAACCGTCTTCACCTCCTCTCCAACTTTGTGTTTGCCCTTGCTCTTCTTGCTAGTGCCCGCTGCAACATGTTTGGCTTGTTCCGGGAGCTCCATCGCCTCCCACTTTGAAAAGATATTGTCGACATTTCTCCAAACCTTTCCCTCCAGTTTCCCAATGCATAGGATATGTGTCCTGTTGTCCACTTTGTTCGCTTATACTGCTCATCTTCCGGCCTTCGCCATCCTCGATCATTCTAACACCTTGTACAAATTGAACTTCCGGTTCATGCTCATTGTCACTCCACACGCTTTGCTATCTCAGCTCATCTGAGGTATCCGACCGCTCGATAAAGTTCATCTTCTTCCTTTGTCCGACATTGTGTTGTGGTGATTGCCAATACTCGCATCTCAAGAAGAGTAAGCCCACAGAAACATGAGCCTCCATCCATTGGAACCTTGCTTTCCCTGGTGAAATGTCACCAAGTTGCTTCATAGCGGCGTATGTGTGATTGCCTCCCAGCACTCCCATAATATATTTTTTGCCCGAATCGTCCAATCAAGTTTTTCGATATCCCCGCAATGGATGGGTCAATCATACAAAGTAGTAGGCGGGAACACCTTCTTCAATCCGACCTTCGAGATGACTCGAGCTAAGTAGTTGGTCCATGCCTCATCTACTTGCCGAACTGAGCATCTGAGTGAGGAACGGTGGCCTCAAATTCTCCACTTCACAAGAACTGCCTCGCACTACCTTCTTCGTGGCACATTCCGACTTTTGCAAGTAATCCTCGTCCATCATTGAGGCCTCCAGTCTTTCTCCATCAGTTAACACATGCAATGTTGGAATATCACTGCTGTCAGAAGCCCTGGCAACGCGCCTGACTTTTTTCCTGCTTGAACCCTCAGCAGTGTCCACGCTTTGAGATCTGCTATTTCCACCCCCAGCCCCGAGGCTTATACTCGTTCGCTACTCTTCAACCCTGATGCCACTTGTTCATAAGAACGCGGAGTGCCTTCACGGGCGCCGGCATGCCGGCGTCCCTCCTCATCGACATGTGCACCTTCACGGGCGCCGGCATGCCGCGCCCTCCTCATCCACATGTGCACCTTCACGGGCGGCATGCCGCGCCCTCCTCATCCACATGTGCACCTTCACGGGCGGCATGCCGCGCCCTCCTCATCCACATGTGCACCTTCACGGGCGGCATGCCGCGCCCTCCTCATCCACATGTGCACCTTCACGGGCGCCGGCATGCCGGCCCACCACCACATCTCGCACTCATCTGCTGCGAAATTGTCCGTCCCCGCCTCCTCTTCCGGGATGGAGGCTTGGGGTTCCCGACTGTTGTCAAAATCTTGGCGGGAATAGGGACTCCGCCCATGGTGCTTGGGTGTCTTGGGAATGCTCGAGGGGCCGTAATCCGCCTCCTCCTCTCGCCCACTTTGCTCGTAACATATAGCATGGCCTGAATACTTTCCCCTCTCCTCCTCGCCCTTCTCGCGGTCCTCCTCCTCTTCGATGCCTCCACATCAGAGTGACCGAGGATTTCGGGGATAGGCCCATCCTCCTCATCGGAAGGTCCGAACTCTACCTCCTCATCCTCAAAATCCAAAGCAAAGTCTGGAAGTCCCTGTCGTGTTCTCCGCAATGACATTTCCCGTCGGTGACTCACAATTGAGTTCGTGATGGCTTCACACAAACATCTGTAGAAAGATTTCGCAATCTGAGCAAAACAAACATCCACGATATTAGAATGTGGCTCACATACGCATAAACATTCGCAACCACATGAAAATGTATCCTTACATTCTGCCCTCGCAAAGCCTCCGGAAAGTATAAGAGTTGTTTTGGCTCACACTTCTTACGCAAGCATGCTAGTTTCAACACAAAGATGTAATCATCTGGCCGTGAGCGCGTGCCTCAAATTCATACGGCCGTGATGTGCAAAGAAGTCGGACTTGAGGATCTCCTTGGCTCGCATCCATAGTTGCCCACAAACCCACCGCTCTTGCTTTTGGTTTATGAGCACACCTATACCCAAAAATCCATAGCTTCAAAGATGAGTCCACACTACATTGTCTTCATCCGGCTCTTGCTTTGTGTCAAAATCCAATCTTGCTCGTGCACCGTGTCCTCAAGTGGTTTGTGTGCCTCGAGCACCTGCCTCCACATACGTGTAGGGGATGGGTTTGGTCTGAACTCGCCGCCTCTGGATATACCACGCTTCTCCACACCGCCCGCTGCTTTTTGGTCGCTTTTTGCGTAAGCCTGACCCGCCTTTGTTCCTCCTCTCCCGCTCCCCAACAACATGCTCCTCCGGTGCAATGATTGGCTCCCACAGAGCCGACCAATCTGTGGATCTTCTACAACTTCGCATCCTTTCTTCCTTTCTTACGCCTTGGGGCTTCTCGAGGGGCACCATGTGGCGGTCCAATGTCCGGCAGTCCTTTTTTCAAGGTCGCGCCATGTCCTGCGCCCAACAAGCATCATCAAATCCAGGAACTTGAGGACCAAATCCACAGCTTTGGGAAGAAAGACACCTCTCCGTCGATGAGCACGTCCGAGAAAACGTTGGGGAGCTTGCAGGCGATGGCGTCCTCCACGAGAATTCCAGTCGCACATACGTTGTGCCTCAAACACCAAATGTTCCACGCGGACAGAGCCTCCGTTACGCTGTCTGCCGGTGCGTATTCCTGTAACTCGGGCTTGAAAACTGAGGAGGACAGCTGTGCGGCTCTCATTAAACCCTAATTGGGAACTGGACCTTAAGAAACCCGCGTTCATCACGCCCGAGTAACCCTGATGTTCCAGCCGTCGTTTTTGAATAAATGAAGCGGTCCTAACGTACCATGCGGCATAGCTTTTTTGCGGTCGTCATTAGTTAAGCAAGAGCACATTGGTAAGCGTATCTGTAGGATTCTCAAATCACTCATTTCCTATTTTAACGACCTTGAGCTCTTTTGAGGACGGGATGAACAAAGAGCCGAAGCTCATTGGAGTCTGTGGAGGACGAGAGCCGCGGCGCCCAGCTACAACATCGCAACCATGTTGCAGCCACGACCAAGAGGCGGCCGAGGTAATGCTTTTTGTTCACCGCTTGGTAAGCATTATCGCCTAGCTTGCGTTCAATTGGCATTCTGAACATGTTGAGTCCTGCTCCGGAGATGAAGTGCGGGAAGGAGATGATGCTTCCGAGTTCATGAGAGTACTTGATTCCCCCACTCAGAAAGAGAGGCAAGCACGGCTGGCACCCACGACTGGAATGGGCAGGCCTGTTCCATCTTGCTTCCCGCGGCCACTGAGTAGGGATTCGTATTCATTGTTGTCACATCTGTGCGAAGTTCTCTGCTAATTTGTCGGTCAATGTGGTGTCATGTGTGCTGGTCCGTAATGCTATGTTGTGCTTGGTGCAGGTCCTGGGTGGCGAAGGACTCACCAAAGATTCCGTATGCCCCAGTATGTACCCCCAACTTCAAGGAACTTGAACATGTACTCAGCCATGCAAAAAAGTCCTTGTGCGAGGAGGATCGCCCGTAGCAGACAAGAAGGAATAGACACGCCGTGGGATTGTTCAACCTCACGGTGGACACGGGGGAGCTCCCAATGGAGAGGACGGGGATGTATTTCAGACACCTCCACCGAATTACGAGGCTGGAGTGGGTGGCAATGCCATCACATACCATCCCAAGCCTATTTGCGAGACATTACAACCTAGCAGCGATGCGGGTTTGTGTTCGGGCGGGCGTCAAGAAGAGGAGATATCAGGTGTGAAGATTTCCGCAAGCCTTGTTGCAACAAACTATGCATCCCCAAGTTTACGAAAGAAGCTTTCCAAGAGCAACGGTACAGGTTCTTGAGGATGGGGCGGAGCAGAGACCTTTCGCAATCTCTTGTCGTCCTAATTTCGTGCCAAAACAAGAGACAAGGTTTATACTCACCTCATGGGACAGTTCCAATGCAATCTTTGTTTAAAGGCCTTGCGAGTATACCTGCAGGATCGGCAAGGTACGAGGAGTTGAAGCATAGGGTCCTTGTAGATGCACCTTGGGATGCGAACAAGGCTAGCCCTCGTGTGCAATCCTCCCATGCTTTGGGTGCAATTGCGGATGGACTCCACTTTCCTCCACTTAGCGAGGCGGTTGCGAATGGAGGTATATAA
Organism: Anthoceros angustus; assembly: GCA_010909165.1. Classification (NCBI taxonomy): domain Eukaryota; kingdom Viridiplantae; phylum Streptophyta; class Anthocerotopsida; order Anthocerotales; family Anthocerotaceae; genus Anthoceros; species Anthoceros angustus. Next base: position 206,088 of record VJWM01000192.1, read on the forward strand.
CCTACCGACACTTTCACGCGACTCGAGTTGTGGACACGACAAGATTGGAATGGGCGAAGGACTACGGTTTGTTTCCTATGCATACTTCTTGCGGTTGTGGGCTCAGAATTTCAAGCGTGTTAAGATACCAAAGTCCAACAGGTTCTCAACTTGTTCATTATGCGCGGGTTGAAGTGCAACATACGGGCACCGATGTCAAGTGACCAAGGTAGGCCCCTCCTCCGTAATTGGTTTTCTCGAGTTGTTGAAGCTGGTAATGGAAAGATGGAGTTTTGTGGGATGGACTGCATGGCGCAATGGCGGCGAGATGCCGGAGATGGTCTCTCGCTGCAGCCGGATGGGCAACATGGCGCCGTGATGCTCCATGCTTCAAGGCGCATGGGCTTCGCATGGCGAGGTGCTCCATGCTTCAAGGCGCATGGGCGCGCATGCCGGCGCCCATGCGCCCGTGATAGGCGCCACGGCGCCCGCCCGTGCAGTCGGCACATGGTGCATGCCGCCCATATCTTCGAGCATAGGCGTCGGCATGAGGCGCTAACTCGGCATGGGCGCCGGCATGCCGGCGCCCATGCGCCCGAGGCTGCCACAAGCAAGGGCGATGGCACCGCGGCGCTCACATTCCTTAGCGGCCGCTCTAAAGTAAGGCGATGGCATGCCGGCGCCCATGCCGGCCCCACAATGTCCCGGCATGGCGCATGGGCGCGCATGCCGGCGCCTGCAATCGAAGAGGCGCATGGGCGCGCATGCCGCCGCCCCACGCCGCCATATCGGCGACGCCGCTCATCGCCACACCCCGCCGGCACATTCCGACGCTCCCATGTGGTATGGTGCGGAAAAGCAAGCCGCATAAGTGCTTGCATGCACTCACGATGAACGCCGCCCATGTTTAGTATATATGCCGACGCCGTTATTGATCTCTATTCAATGTCATTTACTTTGGATTTTGTGCAAGTTGTGATGGCATATAACATTCGATTGGGTCCAATCATCGATAGCTTCTTTTGGTATATTTCATGGTTGGCCATATCTCGACCGTATTGTTGTGATGCTGCCTTGTACCAAGAGGCGAACAAGCATCGATACGATTGATGGAGGAAAGGAAGAAGTTGACCAAGCATCGCTCAAAATCTTACAAGGAGCCTCATAAATATATGTTGTTATCAATCGACGGTATGGACCAGAAGAAAACTTCACTCCCACATATTTTGAGGTGGCCCAAGGACTTGAAAGAGGACAATCGAATCACAGTACATGTGGTGGGCTGCATGATACATAACTACACATTCAAAACGCGGGCCTATCTGCATTATGCAAATTTAGCAAATGATGCAAACCTGACAATAACCATTATCCAGGATGTTATACATACCTATGCAGGATTACTTCCCAAGGTGTTATATCTACAGTTGGACAACACATGTAGGGAGAACAAGAACCAGCTTTTATTTGCGTATTTGAACATGCTTGTGGAACTCGGACGTTTGAGAAAGTGAAGGTTGGTTTCCTTCTTGTCGCATACACACGACTGTAGATCAAATGTTCTCTTGTTTCTCCAAGCATTTAAAGCATAAAGAGGCGGTCCTTACCTACAATGCAAGAAATTTTGAGGAGTCATTCACGCCAAATCCAGAGGTAATGTTGATGAGGTTGCCGACTTCCTCATTCGTGTGGCCTATAGGAATGTGGAGGTATATAACCTACCAGACACTTTCACGCGACTCGAGTTGTGGACACAGTACAAGATTGGAATGGAGCAGAAAGGACTACGGTTTGTTTCCTATGCATACTTCTTGCGGTTGTGGGCTCAGAATTTCAAGCGTGTTAAGATACCAAAGTCCAACAGGTTCTCAACTTGTTCATTATGCGCGGGGTTGAAGTGCAACATACGGGGCACCGATGTCGGAAGTGACCAAGGTAGGCCCCCTCCTCCAGGTAATTGGTTTTCTCTGAGTTGTTGAACAGCCTGGGTACGGAAAAAGATGGAGTTTGTGGGATGGACTGCATGGCGCAATGGCGGCGAGATGCCGGCGGAGATGGTCTCTGCTGCGGTAGGATGCACAGCAACATGACCGTGATGCTGTTTGTATGGCGCGCATGGGCGCGAGGTGCGATGCTCCATGCTTCAAGGCGCGCGCATGCCGGCGCCCATGCGCCCTCGAGGATAGGCGTCGTCATGCCGGCGCCCATGCCGGCATGCCGGCGCCCATGCGCCATCTTCGAGGCATGGGCGGCATGGCGCTAACTCGGCGCACGTGGGGCCATGCACGGCGCCACAAGCAAGGCGATGGCATGCCTCGCGCGCTCACATTCCTTAGCGGCCGGGCTCTAAAGTAAGGCGGAGGGCGCATGCCGCCCCACAATGTCACAGTATGGCGCGCATGCCGGCATGCCGGCGCCCGTCTGCAAGAAGAGGCGCATGGGCGGCATGCCGGCGCCCATGCGCCCTCTTGAAGCATGCATATATATCGTCACCACGCACATTCCGTGGCTCCCATGTGGTATGGTGCGGCGGAAAAGCAAGCCGCATAAGTGCATCGCTCACGCATGAACGCCGCCGCCCATGTTTAGTATATATGCCGCGTTATTGATCTCTATTCAATGTCATTTACAGTTTGGATTTTGTGCAACTGTTGTGATGGCATATAACATTCGATTGGGTCCAATCATGGATGATAGCTTCTTTTGGTATATTTCATGGTTGGCCATATCTCTGACCGTATTGTTGTGATGCGGAACAGCCTTGTACCAAGAGGCACTGAACAAGCATCGTATACGATTGATGGAGGAAAGGAAGAAGTTGACCAAGCATCGCTCAAAATCTTACAAGGAGCCTCATAAATATATGTTGTTATCAATCGACGGTATGGACCAGAAGAAAACTTCACTCCCACATATTTTGAGGTGGCCCAAGGACTTGAAAGAGGATAGTCGAATCACAGTACATGTGGTGGGCTGCATGATACATAACTACACATTCAAAGCGGGCCTATCGCATTATGCAAATTTAGCAAATGATGCAAACGACAATAACCATTATCCAGATGTTATACATACCTATGCAGGATTACTTCCCAAGGTGTTATATCTATTGGACAACACATGTAGGGAGAACAAGAACCAGCTTTTATTTGCGTATTTGAACATGCTTGTGGAACTCGGACGTTTGAGAAAGTGAAGGTTGGTTTCCTTCTTGTCGGGCATACACCGTAGATCAAATGTTCTCTTGTTTCTCCAAGCATTTAAAGCATAAAGAGGCCAGGTCCTTACCTACAATGCAAGAAATTTTGAGGGAGTCATTCACGCCAAATCCAGAGGTAACTGTGTTGACAGAGGTTGCCGACTTCCGGTCATTCGTGTGGCCTATAGGAACAGGGATTGACGGGCGGAAATACACAGCTGCGGTGCGGAAGTTGAACAACCTATCATTTCAACACCAGTTCAAAATCACACGGGAAGACAAAGTCGGCCGCGGAAAGGTAATCGCATTCGTAAGCGATCTACCTCGCCATTGTGGGAATCAAGATGGGCTGGAGTTTTGTCTCATGTTCGACGCCATCGGCCCGACTTTGATGGCACCGGGCAAAAGACAAAAAGGAAGTGAGGCGGTCTTACGCACGTGAAGGCGTGGATCACTTGAAGAAAGGATTGATAAAGCTACCAACTTATTTGACTACTGCGGAGGAAGAATGGTGGACGGATTTCTGGAATGATCAAGTTGAAATCGCAAATATAGTAGACCATAACATTGGACTTGTCCTGCATAACCCCTGGAGATGGTACGACAGGGCAGCAGCTGAGGCACACGTTCCTCCAATGTAGATATCGGAAGAAGCAGTATTGGATGAGGCTTTGTTGCGCGAAATACCACAAAGGGCCATGTACCTGGGGGCCTATCAAAGTATCGAACGCCAGGAGGAGGAAATGGAGAGGATGAATGGCAATATCCTGGAGATAGAGAAAGGAATGTTCATTGTGACGCCGTGTGAAGGCGACACACATATAGTCGGTAGCGAAGGTTGTTAATGTCCATCTCGCACCAACCCTATATACTTGTGCACGGTGGCGAGCGGACCACACCGACGCTTACGAGGGCAAATATGTTGGGGAGTATTTACTGAGGAGTGAAATGGACAGAGAGCCACCTGCGAGAAGAAAAGCAGGGAAAGTGCAAAGACCTCCAAACATCCAAAAGCTGTTTGTGCAGAAAACCGTTATAGTATACTATGGTTTTAAACTAACTTCCAGGAAACATCTGTACGCAGCGGATAAAAAAGCTATAAAGGAGAAGCTGAGTGCTCTCCGAATGCACCTCCAGCCATGCACTTCCAATGAGGCGATGGAGAGTGACAATGATGGTAATGACGTCATTGAAGGAGGGGGTGAGGGTCTCGATTCAGGAGAGGAGTAATGTCATTAGTTTTGGATTTGGGAATAAGTGTGGAACAACTCCGCACCTAGTTTCATGATAACATGCCGCGACTGGATTATAGTTTCATGATAACATGCCGCGACAATATATTACTTTCTCTTGAAATCTGTTTTGTTAAGACAAGCGTGTGACATCATGCGGCATTGAGTTCCTTCCAAACCTCGCCTTCTATTGTGGACATGCTCCGCCGCCGCAATACCATCCGGCATGTATGGTTGCCTTTCACTAGTGAAAATCCCCACATATATGACGACGAAGGCAGTGAGCATTGACCGCCTGTTTCACAATCCACCACCGCATGTCGTAATCATGATCCAATAATGACGCTATCAATGTTGATGTAAACTTGATCCAACTCCACGGGTCAAGGCTGCATCTGGCGATCACGCGCCGCATGCCAACGGTTAACATGCTCGTTCACGCTATAACATTATTTCAAAGACCGGGCAGATGGCACTCCTTAGTTCCAGGAATATGATTTCAAACACAGTCATCGCCGCTACTGTTTCACAATGATTGGAATAAATGGCACCAGAAAATCCTGGAGGCAAGTATTTTGTACCCGCAAGGATAGGGAGCCAACATGGTTATTATTCCTCGTAAGTCGCATGCTGCGAAAACGGTACCACCGTTCTACTAGTGGTCTGGTGGAAAGGAAGATGCCATGACTATGAGTTAAACCCGTTTTTTCAATGCGAATTTGGCAATTACATCCCAAACGGGGTATTCCGACAACCATCAAAAATACGCTTCCCAGTTTAAAGACCCTCGGAGCCGCTTGGTGTATATTCAGCCGCTTCAAATATTATGTTGTTCAAGACATTATCAATGTGCATGTACTACGGAGAATTCAAAGCAATATCAGATGTTGCTTTAAGACTGGCGCACTGTAAGCTGAAGTAGGCCTTTTGATGTTGTCCGCTTAAACACATCCGCATGTAGATTGCGCCCGGCGGTTGGCCGCCTGGAAGTGGGCGTTCGGCGATGCTCTCCAGCTAGTAGTGGATCCTTGGTGTCTCCGCATTGGTGGCCTGACACACTCCTGCTACAAGTGCGCTAGTCGACCGGCACACTTGTACTAGGAGTGGATCACTTGAAGAAAGGATTGATAAAGCTACCAACTTATTTGACTCTGCGGAGGAAGAACCTACGTCGGCCGGCTCATTTCGGCTTTTGACTCATGCACGACACTCAAAATGATGATACACGATGAAGGTGTCATCCTATCGATGTTGCTTTAAATCAACGTAAGGCCTTTTGATGTTGTCCGCTTAAACACATCCGCATGTAGATTGCGCCCGGCGGCCGACCGCGGAAGTGGGCGTTCGGCGATGCTCTCCGGCTAGTAGTGGATCCTTGGTGTCTCCGCATTGGTGGCTGACACACTCGCTACAAGTGCGTAGTCGACCGGCACACTTGTACTGGAGAGTGGGCCATCGATCTCGCAACTAATAATGCACTAGCGAATGCACCTACCAGCTCATTTCGCTTGACTCATACCGACACTCAAAATGATGATACACGATGAAGGTGTCATCCTATCGGAGTGTAATGTCGGTGTGACGATACATGATAAAGGTGTCATCCTGTCGGAGTGAAATGTCTAATTTTTTTGCAGACCAGAGACAGAGATTTGCAAATAAGAAAAAAACAATGTCAAGTGAAAATAGATGTCTCGGCCATTCCAACTTACGCTAGGGGTGTTCAATACCCACAAAAACGTACATGTGTTTCTATGATAGGCTTTTCTCCAAATATTGTGATGGGATAGTCTACTGTTATATGCCCGGCAACCCATTTCAGCAGAATCCGCCTACTTTGCACAGACAATGCCATTTCACAAAACTGCCAAGGGGATTCCTTCATGGGACAGAGCGTAGCCTATGGTACATGAAACCGAGGTGCAAGGAACTTTGGACATTGTACAAGTGTGAAGTTGGGCCTTCTGACCCTATACGAGTATGAAGTTGAGCCTTCTACTGTAAAGCTCTCATTGGGTGAGAGCTTTGGAGTAGGCACTTCGATAGTGCACAGGATTGTGAGGAGGTTCGTGACCGCAATCATTTACAAATGTGGTGCACATCTATGTTGGCCAACAGGAGATGTAAAGCTTGGAGCTGGAGAAGATCTTCTAGCATGGTTTGGAAGGTACAAGGCATATATATACTGCGGCCATGCAGACCATAGTAGGGCCAACAAAAATTTTTCTAGACATCTCTACAAGCTAGCCAGGAAGCTTAACAGATCAAAGAATACTAGCTAATAGTGTGTTTTATGGTCTAGTAAATTCAGGGCATGGTTTGAATGGACCAAGTGTCCGACTGTGAGGAACAGATGTGGGAGTATACATCATAGGCGACTCCGACTATTTTACATTAACATGGATGATCTCAGCAATACTAAGCTATGGCTTAGAGGAGAAAGTTGATAGATTCAACTACCAGCTGTCATCCACCCGCATGGTTGCTGAGCAAGCTTTTAGCCGACTGAAAGTTGTTTTCCAAAAACTCGGACGAAAGACATGGCGTGGCAACCTTCTCGTCTCTCAACAGACAGCGAAAGAAGGCGGAAGAAGGCTTCCCAACATTTTTTTATTTGAGGAGGAGGCCACAAATATTCGTGGGAGGCCGAGACGGTCGGGCGTTCTGGGGTTAACGACGAACTAATGATGTTCCACAAGGAGAGAGATTCATTCGATTCTATTGATCTCCACTACGATGTGAGGTGGATTAGTGTTAGCGCTCTATGTCCATGTCTGTTTGGACGTAACCAAGCGCTTTCACCCCGAGAGCGAAAAGCAATAATATTCTCTGGCGTGCACACTTCGGCACTGGCCACCTAGTTTTTCATTTTTTCTCACGGTCGACCCTTACAACTGCAACAACCAGCTGCGAATCGATGCACACGGTACCCATCCCTCACAACAATGTCTCTCTGTTCAAGCCTTGACATTATCTCCGTGGAACTGTGGCAATCACTGCACATGCGTAGATTCTTGGTTACCATCAGTGGTGTCCCACTCGGAGTGTTCAAGAGCCCAAACGCCAGAGCTAGCTTCTCAGCATGCCCACAAAGCACATCTTCCTTTTCCTTCTCAGACATTGGCTTCAACACTAACTTTGTGTGAGGTACGTAGCCTCCTTCCTGCTTCAGACGTGCACTCGTTCTCTCTACCTGAAGGGCAATATCCTCACTTCTTTCTCCCACCACAAATCTATGTACTTCCTTATTCACCTCAATGGTTGCCACTGCAGGTTTCTTGTTAGCTCCTGCTACCTTTCTCTGTGTTTCAATCCTGTCTACATCGGTCCACCTACCTGCATCTGCATAGGCATTGGCCATGAGCACATAGGCGCCTCCTGGGGGTCCAGCCTAACAATGCTTTCAAAACACCACCTTGCCCTCTCTATATCTCCGTGACTTTTGCAGGCATTCAACAAGGACTTAAATCCCACAACATTACTACACATGATAAGCAACAGCATCTTCTGTGCCTCATCTAAATGGCCTGCACGCCCAAGAAGATCAATCATGCAATTGTAATGCTCAATAGTAGGTTTGATGCCATGCTGTTCAGCCATGGAATCAAAGTGCTGACCTCGGACCAGTCCCCATGACTGCATGCTACTAAAAGGCAAGTAAAAGTAGCATCATTAGGCTGAATACCGGCAACCAACATCTCCTCAAAACAAGCTAGTGCCTTGTGACCTTCATCACAAGTACCATACCCAGATATCAGGGCAGTCCATGTCACCACATCTTTTGTATTCATGCTGTCAAAAACCTGGCGTGCGTCTTCCACTTCCCCACATTTTACATACATGTCCACCAGGCAGTTGCCCACCACTACATTATCCATCAGTCCTCTCTCCACAATCTGTGAGTGCAGCTGCCTTCCCTTCTGTAAGGAACCAGTGCTTGCACAGGCTTTCAGAAGGCAAGCAAAAGTAGAAGGGTTGGCCAAAATGAGGCCTTCTTTTTCCATTTGTTCATACACAACAAACGCCTCTTGGCAGAGTCCTTGCTGTGCATACCCACATTTTGCATACATGTCCACCAGGCAGTTGCCCAAGACTATATCATCCAGCAGTCCTCTTTTGACAATCTGTGAGTGCAGCTGCCTGCCCTTCTCTATGGCACCAGTGCTTGTACAGGCATTCAGAAGGCAAGCAAAGGTAACATGGTCAGCCAAAACCAGGCCCTCCTCCTCCATTTGTCCATACACAACAAGCGCCTCTTGGCCGAGTCCTTGCTGTGCATACCCAGCAATCAGGGCATTCCATGTCACCACATCCTTTCTGGCCATGCTGTCAAAACCTGGCGTGCATCTTCCAGTTCACCACATTTTGCATACATGTCCACCAGGCAGTTGCCCACCACTACGTTATCCAGCAGTCCTCTTCCACAATCTGTGAGTGCAGCTGCCTGCCCTTCTGTAAGGCACCAGTGCTTGCACAGGCCTTCAGAAGGCAAGCAAAAGTAACATGGTCAGCCAAAATCAGGCCCTCCTCCTCCATTTGTCCATACACAACAAGCGCCTCTGGCCGAGTCCTTGCTGTGCATACCCAGCAATCAGGGCATTCCATGTCACCACATCCTTTGTGGCCATGCTGTCAAAACCTGGCGTGCATCTTCCAGTTCACCACATTTTGCATACATGTCCACCAGGCAGTTGCCCACCACTACGTTATCCAGCAGTCCTCTTCCACAATCTGTGAGTGCAGCTGCCTGCCCTTCTGTAAGGCACCAGTGCTTGCACAGGCCTTCAGAAGGCAAGCAAAAGTAACATGGTCAGCCAAAATCAGGCCCTCCTCCTCCATTTGTCCATACACAACAAGCGCCTCTGGCCGAGTCCTTGCTGTGCATACCCAGCAATCAGGGCATTCCATGTCACCACATCCTTTGTGGCCATGCTGTCAAAACCTGGCGTGCATCTTCCAGTTCACCACATTTTGCATACATGTCCACCAGGCAGTTGCCCACACTACGTTATCCAGCAGTCCTCTTCCACAATCTGTGAGTGCAGCTGCCTGCCCTTCTGTAAGGCACCAGTGCTTGCACAGGCCTTCAGAAGGCAAGCAAAAGTAACATGGTCAGCCAAAATGAGGCCCTCCTGCTCCATTTGTCCATACACAACAAGCGCCTCTTGGCGAGTCCTTGCTGCATACCCAGATATCAGGGCATTCCATGTCACCACATCCTTTGTGTTCATGCTGTCAAAACCTGGCGTGCATCTTCCAGTTCACCACATTTTGCATACATGTCCACCAGGCAGTTGCCCACCACTACGTTATCCAGCAGTCCTCTTTCACAATCTGTGAGTGCAGCTGCCTGCCCTTCTGTAAGGCACCAGTGCACAGGCCTTCAGAAGGCAAGCAAAAGTAACATGGTCAGCCAAAATGAGGCCCTCCTCCATTTGTCCATACACAACAAGCGCCTCTTGGCCAAGTCAAAACCTGGCGTGCATCCACATTTTGCATACATGTCCACCAGGCAGTTGCCAACACTATATCATCCAGCAGTCCTCTTTGACAATCTGTGAGTGCAGCTGCCTGCCCTTCTGTAAGGCACCAGTGCTTGCACAGGCCTTCAGAAGGCAAGCAAAAGTAACATGGTCAGCCAAAATAGAGCCCGCATTCTCCATTTGTCCATACACAACAAGCGCCTCCTGACCGAGTCCTTGCTGTGCATACCCAGCTATCAGGGCATTCCATGTCACCACATCCTTGGTGGCCATGCTGTCAAAAACGTGGCGTGCCTCTTTCATTTTGCCACATTTTGCATACATGTCCACCAGGCAGTTGCCCACACTACGTTATCCAGCAGTCCTCTTTCACAATCTGTGAGTGCAGCTGCCTGCCCTTCTGTAAGGCACCAGTGCTTGCACAGGCCTTCAGAAGGCAAGCAAAAGTAACATGGTCAGCCAAAATCAGGCCCTCCTGCTCCATTTGTCCATACACAACAAGCGCCTCTTGGCGAGTCCTTGCTGTGCATACCCAGCAATCAGGGCATTCCATGTCACCACATCCTTTGTGGCCATGCTGTCAAAAACCTGGCGTGCATCTTTCAGTTGCCACATTTTGCATACATGTCCACCAGGCAGTTGCCAACAAACAAGTTAGTAGGAATGCCACTCTGCACCACATCACGGTGCACTTTTCTGCCAGATTCCAAGTCGGCAGCAAATGCACAAGCTTGAAGGGCAGCTACAAAGACGTGAGCATCCGCCTTCACTCCTGACCTACGCATCTCATGGTACAGTTGTATGGCCTCATTAGGTTTCCCCTGCTTAGCATGTGCAGAGATGATGGAAGACCACATGAAGGCATCTGGTTTCCCCACCCTGGTGAACACATCCATGGCCTCCTCTAGCCTACCTCCACATGCATACATGCGCAAGATATGGTTCCCCAAGTATGCACTCGACTCGTACCCAAGTTTGGCAGTGAGATCATGAACTCGTCGCCCCACAACCAAATCCTTCTTAGCTGTACACAGTTTTAGCACAGTGTACAACAGAGACTGAGAAACAGCAGAGTCTGTCTGCGCCAGAGATTCCAGGGCTCCAACGGCCTCAGAAAGCTTTCCCTGCTGACATAACGTGCTCACGGTAACAGCCGTAACGACGCCCATTTCCGATCCTGCACGCCTCCCAGGTTCAGGCTTATCCTGAGAGCTGTACTCGGAATGAGAGGCACCATGGCCCATCGGACGTGGAACTGCTGGGCTCCTTACACTGCTGAAGCTGGAGCCCAGTTCCGTACCTGCACGCCTTCCAGGTTCAGGATTACCTGGTGCGCTCGACTTGGAAGGAGAGGCACCGTGACCCATGTGCATATCCAAGGAAACGAGCTGCTCATCAACCCAAGCTGGCTTCAACATGTTGTTTAACCACAGCACCTCGCCGGACCCCTTACGCCGGAAGTCAGGGGACCGGGAGCTCTTGTTATCTCGTCTCTTGTCCCACCACAGGGTAGGGTCCAGAAAAAATTGATGCCACAAGTGCTCCTGCTCCTGGCAAAGACCATCGCTGGAAAACCCGTCCCTACCCACACAATCTCTCAGATGTTGAAGTGCTGGGCTCCTTACACTGCTGCACCTGGAGGCTTTGCTTGCCAGGGGTCGATTCCCTAAGATAAGGTTAGCAGGAGCTCCTCGCAGAATCCCTCTACACACACCAATTTGTTGGGTCCCGCTTGAAAGCCAATGCACAGCAAAGAGAAGAAAAGAAGCTTCAGCCTTCGCTGTTGCCATCGTTCAGGGACCGCTGACGGAGGTGCATGGACAAGACTAGGCCGCTCTCAAACGGGTCCTCGCTACGCCCACTGACCCACAGCCTCCACAGCAGCCAGGCCAGGGTTGGTGGACGGACCTGGACGGTGAATGAGAGTGCGTACAAAGCTGCTGGACAGCGGGCAGGTCTTGAGCTGTGCTCAGGACCTGGGAAATTACCCTGCGGAAGAGCAAGGCTGCAGAGGACTTCAATAAAATTCTTCCTTTCTTCTACCACACCGGATCCCATCACAACTCCGCAGACAAGCGCCCTCGGGCCGGATGGCTACCGGGATGGGTGAACTCCCGAGAAGTCTCGGTGTTGCAACCTCTTTTCTGTTTTTCTCTCCTCGTTTCTTTTATCCTTTCTTCCTTTCTTTGGTCTCCCTACTTAGATACTTTACTTGGTCGGTATCTTATTACTCTTTTAAGTACAATGCATGAAGACCACCTTTTTCTTTCATGAATTATTTCATTCACTCACCATTTTATGGCCTTCCTCCATTATGGCCACCTTTCAAAAGATGATATATGAAAGTTTATACGATCCACAAACCTGGTACCCAATATATATTGCATTATAACAAATAGGATAGTATTATATCTATATAGAAATAAACTCTATATAAAATATTATAGTAATTATATTTATATACAAATAAATTATACAATAATTATATTTATAAAAATACAAAAAATATAATAATAAATATATCTATACAAAAATAAATCTGTCCATATAAGCTAAAAGGTATCTCAGCTGCCCAGAGGAACACCACCTATTAACACACCAATTTGTCCTTGTCTGATCTAGAGAAACGATATCCACATGAGCTCCTGCAACACCTCAAGCTCTATGTCTTTTTCTCTTGTCTCAAATCACATTCTTTCGTCTTCCTCCTTCTCTAAGCTTTGCTTCTGTTCCGTTTGCTCAAGTGCCTGTGTCAAATTTGCTTTGCTTGATGAAACTCATAGAGGATTTATGAGCAGGGCCCCCATACCCGATCAACATGATCGATTCCTAGTAGAGGTTGGAAGAATGTCTACATACCACTGGCAATGACCTTGAAGCGCAAGGTCGCTACTCAATAGCTGTGACTTCGACGCCTAAGGAACCTCACAGCTCTATCTATGTCACACTCCCTATACGTGTCTTCATCATATTGTCCCTACTCGACGGTTGTGACTCCGAATGGACGGGTGTGACTTTGAGGCCTAAGGAACCCCACAGCTCTATCTATGTCCCACTTCCTATATTTGTCTCCATCAAATTGTGTTGTAACATCATTCCGTTATCTTTCTTTTTCTTCCTAATACTTGAGCTTGTTCTCATTAGTGGTCGCATTTTTCCTTAAATCTATTGGTTCAGTTAAGAGTATTTATTTATCATTTCTATAAGGCAATTAAAATCATGTAAGAGTGTGGTTGAGGATAACGCGACCTTGGAAAATTGTGAAACTTGGAGCATTTGTCTTTCCCATATGGAAATTGGTAGCATTACACACGTCCAAGCTTGCAATCATCATTTCGCATAAATAATATCCATCTTTGGGCTAGCCGTGGCCGTACTACATGTCTTGTATGTAGATGGCCGGCAGATGAGCCTCTACTTCTTTTTACACGTGTAGATGAGCCTGTTATTTCGACAACAATATATGGGTTTTACATCGATATTTTAACATTTGAGCGTATTCAGTTTGAAGGATACATTATCAGAAAATATGTTTTTAGGAAGATCTTGCTGCCTTGGGGGCTAATGTTAATGTTGCGTCGCCAGCTGCTTCAGCATTGAGTAAATGCAAGGCAGCCAAGGTGAAACGCAATGCAGCTATTAATTAAGAGTGATCGTGCTAATCTAGTGGCCATGACACCTAAATTGGAGATTATGAAGAAGGGAAAGGCTGCAGCCTTGCAAGTGAATGCCTTTAGTACAAAAAAGGCAAAATCTACTGGATTGGGGGCAGAGGTAGAAGTGCTGCAAAGCAAGATCAGTGCCATGAGTGCTTCATGTTCCAGGCCTAACACCCCTAACCTTGCCTTTACTGTAGCTATAGCTAATGCACAAGCTACTGTTACAAAAACACTTTGGGCATCTGGGAATGTAGGAGGTGCGCTAACAATGGTGATGCTAGCATCACCTAAATTGGATGCCGCTACTGCTAGAGTTTCACCCACTATTTCAACAACGGTGATTCTTGTGATGGGTTTCTACATTTGAGAAAAAGAATTCTCCACTTAAAGCATCGATAAGATTAAAGCCGTTAACATGATCCAATCTGTAATTGTTGGCAAGCTTGTCAAAAACTAATTGTAAAATTTAAAAATGTAGCCACGATCAACCTTCAACGCTTCCAAGAACTTAGCAACCACCTCGTTGTCGGTTATGCTCTTGGTGTCCTCCCTAAGCTGAAGAATGCGCCTATACATCATCTGCAGAGTTTCTCCCTTCAAACGCTTGAATTTCAGACGCTCAAATTCTTACCAACTAACAACAAAGGCAAACTCACCTCAAGATCTCACACTTTGAAGCTATCATGTGAATTTGCTCCATTCACTTAGTGCTTAATAACAAGCAGCTGAAAGTCTTACAACGCCATGGAAGCATATCTCTCTCTAAGATCTCTTGAATGTGGCAATAAACAACAAGGCATAGGAAGACAATATACCACTCCTTACGGTCTCTCCTTACGGTCTAAAGGAGAATCTTGTCACAAAGAGGAACAATGAGACTCTCAATGGAGGATTTAAGGCCAAATAAACAAGATTATACAAAATATTGGGTACAGGTTGTCTCCCCATTTGATTACCATGAAAAGCAGGCATTTGACGGTTGCTAGTATTTGGATCTCAAGTCATCTTCTCCGTCTCCGCGTTGAAAAGAATATGCCCTCAAATAGCCTATCCTGTATCGTTAAAACTACATCAAGATTTAATCCATTGAGGATGAGAATCTTTATTTCGTACAATAGGGGCGTTAAGGTTGGGTTGGACGATGAATCGGGAATCCCGTTTAGGGTGCGAAATAGGTTCGGTGTCCCCATCCGGGACGCGCCAGACGAGACCCGTTTGGTGCAAGTCGGGAGCGCCGATTTATATTATTGAGTTCCCGTCTCCTCGGTCGTTGGCGCCCGCGGGATCGGGCCCGCACAAACTTCCTCGTTCTTGATTAGGCCCGTTTACATAAAACGACCTCGCTCAAAGCGTTTCCCGTTTCCCCGTTTCCCCGTTTCCCCGTTTCCCCGTTTCCGCGTTTCCCCGTTTCCCCGTTTCCCGTTTTTTAAGGTTGGGCCCTCCAACTTTCATGTACCTATACGCCGCTATGTATGGATGTATGTACATATGTATGTGCATAGAGGGGAAGGTTGTGCAAATGGAGTTGAAGTTTGTGCACAAGACACAAGTGGGGGGGAGATAAGGAGGTGAGTCAGACATGGGTTTGTGGTCGGGGCGGGCCAGGCGTTACACGGCTTGTTGGGTTCGACCCTCTTCGCGTCCGCCTGCTGCTCCCCCTCCGGCAGACAGTCCGAGTACCGTCCCACTTCCCTGCTTTTGTTTTCCCTCCGCTTAGGAGACACGGCTCGACTCGCGCTGTTGTTGAGCCGTGTTTTTTTGGTTGTGTCTCGACTCGAGTGGGACGAGCGAGGGGCGAGGGCCGAGGGGCGAAGAAAGAGGAGAGAGAAAACAGACCGGGGGCGGGAGCGGAAGGGGCCAGGGGCCGGAGGCAAGGGTGGGGGCAAGAGAGAGGAGAGGAGAGGAGAGAAGAGAGGTGTGCCTGGCTGCCTGCTGCCCGCCTGCCTGCTGCTGCCTGCCTGCCTGCTGCTACTGCTGCTGCGGGCCGAGCGATCCCTTCCTTCCCTCTTTTCCTGCCTGCTGCTGCCTTCCTCGCTGCTGCTGCTGCTGCCGCTGAGGTGCGTGCTCCCCAGCCCTCTCTCTCGCCTCGCCCTTGCCCGCCCAGCGGAGCCGGCGAGTGACAGTCTACAGACATTCCAGCCATAGCCATAGAGTATCCCTGCCCGCTGCAGCCTGGCAAGCAGGCAAGCAGGCAAGCCAACACCACCTTCCCTCTACCAACATTTGCCCTCGCTTCCCGGGCGGCTGCTCCTGCTCCTGCTCCTGCCCCTGCCCCTGCCCCTCCTTTCCGCCTCCTCCTCCTCCTCTTCTCCTCGCCCAGCTCGATCAGCCGCCGCCGCCGCCGCCGCCGCCACCCCAGCTGGCTGGCGGCAGGGCTGCCCCAGCCCCAGCCCGAGCCTGGGCTCCCCGGCCAGAATGTAGCGGCCCCGAAAGCGGACCAGGACCTGCTCGGCCGTACAGCTATGGGGCAATTCACTGCTGCTGCGTCTGCCCCGCTCTGAGGATCCAGCCTGCCCACCCATGTTCCCGGCTCCACCGATGAGGAATCCTGCTCCCGTATACACAACACAACAGCAGCCAATGGAAGGTACTCCTCCGTCTTCTCCTCTTCTTGCTTGGGCCTCGGCCTCACTGCCTGCTGCTGCTCTTGCTCCCTGGGAGCAGGAGCAGGAGCAGCCCCATGCCGCATGCATGTATGGGTCCGTAACCCCCTGCCATCCCCGCGATCGACCGGGTCGGGTGGCGTGCCATCCCTTGGGCACGCGCGCTCATGATGCAAGTCCTTGCTCTTGTGACAGGGGAGCGACGGAGCCTGAACCCGGAGCTCTGGCACGCTTGTGCTGGCCCTTTGGTATCGCTACCTGCGGTCGGGACTCCCGTCGTCTACTTCCCGCAAGGCCACACGGAACAGGTATAATATGCACATGGTGCGGGGCTCACGGGCTTGCTCCTACTAGGTCGTCAGCCATGACGTTGCTTTGCACCTTCTACTGCTTCTACTACTACTAGAGATGATGCCGCTGCTTGTCGCTTAAGCCAATGCTTTGCTGGCTGCAGGTAGCCGCGTCTACTCAAAAGGAAAGCGATGCAAATGCCCTTAACTACCCCAACCCCAACTTGCGTTCATGCCTCACTTGCCAACTGCACAACGTCACCCTTCACGTAAGGAGCCCCATGCCCTTGACTCTCGCTGGCATTCCAGGTGCTGGTGAAGAAGCGCCTTGTGCTTACCAGCCATGTTGTACAACGTTTGCAGGCAGATACGGAGACCGATGAGGTGTATGCTCAGATGACTTTACAACCTTTGACCGGGGTAATGCAAGTCACTCCTTTCCATGCTTTGCGTGGCTTCCGATCGTGCCGAACTGTAGTTGTGGGTTGGAAGCGCCTCCGCATGGGTTCTCATTGCTCCCCACTTTTTCCACCGCGTTTGCCTCAGCTGCAGGAGAAAGAACCCCCTCTCTTGATCACCGATTTGGGAAAGCCGAATAGACAGCCCACGGACTTTTTCTGCAAGACTTTGACGGCCAGTGACACGAGTACTCATGGTGGTTTTTCAATCCCAAGAAAGTCTGCAGAAAAAGTTTTCCCTCCACTGGTATGTCTGTGTTGGTTGTGTGCTATCAACTGCGTGCCATCTGGGTAGCCTTCAAATCTCACGACGATTTCTTGTCTTGGTTGTTAGGATTACACTCAAGCGCCTCCTGCTCAGGAGCTTGCGGCCAGAGATCTTCATGATCAGGAATGGACTTTCCGTCATATATACCGAGGTACAGTGCCCGGAATGTCCCCTCAGCTCACTTCACGTGTCCAGTGGTTGCCCAGTATGCTGAGGCAGTTGGTTGATCCTCAGGCCAGCCGCGCAGACATCTCCTTACTACGGGTTGGAGTGTTTTTGTGAGTGCTAAGCGATTACAAGCAGGTGATGCTGTTCTCTTCATCAGGTATCTATCTGACAGCTACCGGCAGAGTGCAAGTGTTGTCCCCATGGATTTGGCTTCTTTGCTGTCCACTCCTCTTCAGAATTCTGACGACCTCGAGTCCTTGGTTACAGGGATGAAAAGGGCCAATTGTTGCTGGGCATTAGGCGTGCTAACAGGCAGCAAGCGCCCATACCCTCATCGGTCCTCTCCAGTGACAGCATGCATATTGGGGTGCTGGGTGCGGCGGCTCATGCTGCTGCAACAAACAGCCGTTTCACTGTATTTTACAATCCACGGTCAGACGTCACCATTTTGCTCACTTAGTTTCATGTGTCATGAAGTTGAGAAGTTGGTTGCTGTAGGAACTGACATTGTTAACATCTGTGCTGTGTAGGGCGAGTCCCTCGGAGTTTGTGATACCATTTGCAAAGTACCAAAAAGCTGCTCATGAGATGCAACTGTCTGTTGGCATGCGATTCCGCATGGTTTTTGAGACGGAGGATTCCAATGTGAGAAGGTACATGTCTGACCGTGAATACCAGTCTACAGCATACCACAGCTAGTATGCACATGCATCGTGGCTGTCTACTTTTTCTTACATGGTGTCCTGCCCTGTAGACACATGGGAACAATTACGGGCATTGGGGATCTGGACCCTGTAAGGTGGCCAGATTCCATGTGGCGAGCCTTGAAGGTAAAGACTATTTGTGGTTCCACTTCGGTTTTTGGGAACTAGACGTAGTTTCCACACTGTCTGTGCTGGCATCTCATGCTTGTGCAGTTGCCTTGCACATCGTTTGGGAAATGTCTCTGATGTCCGGTTGTTTAACCCATGATGTTGCAGGTTGGTTGGGACGAGTCTACAGCAGGTGACCGCCAGCCACGGGTTTCGGCATGGGAAATCGAACCCCTGACAACGCCTTTCATGCTTTGCCCACCACCATCAAATTTGCCTGTGAGGCCCAAGCGCGCTCGACCTTCACGAGGTCAGGGGCTTTCTGCACTGACTGGTACTTCCCTAGTCTCTGTTCTGCATTTTGTTTAATTCACAGAAGCACATGCATTGATGCCATAGTGCCAGCAATGCATGTGCTTGATTACGGCATAACACAATGTTTGTGCTTATCTATTGGTGGGAGTTGCATACTTGTGTGTGGATTTCTGAAGTGTTTTTTCCATCAACTGCTTGTTCATGTTGTGGTTTAGGGGAGGACGAGGACATGGATGGAGTCTTGAGAAGGTCCCCAATATGGTTACGGAATGAAGATGGTGATAGGGATAGTCTGCGGGGTTTAAACTTTCGAGCTATGGGAAGCATGGGGGATCACTGGGCTCGGATGCAACAGCGTGGTGAATCAGTGCCGGTGCCACTGTCTGACAATTATAAAGCGCTAGCTGCATCTGCGCTTCAAGATACGATAGCTGCAACCAAGATAATTCATCGACAGCCTCAACAGGTCCTTCAAACTCAGCCATTGCATTTCAGAATGCAATCCCCGCATATTCAGCAGCAGCAGCAGCAGCAGCATCACCAGCAATCACAGCAGCAGCAACATCAACCCATGCAGCAGCTGGCAGATCCTACTGCACCGCTACTACAGCTTTCGTCGAGTAGGCCTCAATCACCACTTGCGTTGCCCACTATGAGGACACCTGCTGGCTTCTCGGATTCTGATTTGCAGCTTTCATCAGCCCCTACAACTTCAAGTCCTTACACGCTGCCTAGCATGCTGGGCAGATTACAGCCAGGCTCACTACTTCCAGCTGATGAGGGTGCACAGTATGCAAGCATGTTGCGATCCAATCAGAGCCCACTGCAACAACCAACCGGGCTTATCTCAGGATCAAGCCTTGTGTCTCGAGATACACAGGTCACTCCTCCCTGGTTCACAGCTCTGAGGGAGCACAGCCAAGGAGAAGCACAGGGTATAAATTCGCGTCTTCCAAGAATAGACACATCCACAGGTGGTGTTGGCCCTTTTTCCATGTCTCAGGGTGAATCGTCTGCCCAGGCAGCCCTGGCTTCATTGCCTATGCTACCCTCAACATCGTTTGGTTACAGAGAAACTCCTCAAGATCAAGAGCAAGTAACGTCAGATCCCAGGAGCCACTTGCTCTTCGGAGTTTCCATTGAGCCAGGTTTACTTGGGACCAACCCTGGATCCTCAAGAACGCCTCAGCACCGCTACCCTGGGGCAAGCATGCTGCCTGGGACGTACCCTTCCGCTTCTGGACCAGATCTTCCCCTATCGAGTGCTGGGCTGATCTGCAGTTCTGGGATGGATGATAGCAGTCTACTACAACGGACTGCAAACTGGCCTCAAGTGCAGCCCCCTGTCAGAACATTTACGAAGGTGAGGGTTTTTTTCATGTCCCTCCTAGTTTCAACTATTGACTTGAGGTGTTTTCTGAAAGGGTCCTCTTGTATCAGGTGGTGAAGCTTGGATCTGTTGGAAGGTCTCTGGATATGACACGATTCAGCGGCTACCCTGAGCTCCGGAGCGAGCTTTCTCGCATGTTTGGGATGGAAGGTCAGCTTGAAGATTCTGCGCAGTCTGGTTGGGTACTGGTGTTTGTGGACATCGAAGGGGATATACTTCTTGTTGGGGATGATCCTTGGGAGTATGTTACCTCCACATCCCTTAACTGTGTCTTGACTACCAATTTGTTTGTGCTCCAAATGGAGCCCTGTGTTTGCTTCACAAGTTTCTAGGTTGCGTATATGGCTTTTGGGCCCTACATTTATTATTTCTTGTTGGTTGTGGCGATTGCAGTGAATTCGTTAGCTGTGTGAGGTCTATTCGCATATTATCACCACCAGAAGTTCAACAGATGCGACAGGATGGCTTGGATCTGCTGACTCCTGTTCCACCAGTGCCACGTCAAACTAGTAGCTCCTCTGAAGACTGTGTTGCACGACAGCAGGACAGTAGGAATCAGGGTGCCTCAGCACCCACAGCGGCAGGATCTATGGAGCATTGATGGAGAATGGTGCGTGCAGTATTGTATGTGGCGGCTGTTTTATTTTGTTTTTGAGTACGGAACTTTTTCCACCTGATGTGTCCAGGATTTCCTGCATGACCCTCAAAGCAGCTGACATGGATATACCACATTTCAGATTTAGTTCAGGAGTCTTGGTTCTTCATTGTTAAGAGCAGGCATGGTGGCATAAGGGCATACTGGTTCGTCAGCAAGGGGCATATTTGTGCAAGGCACAGAAGAAAGCTATGGGGGGGTTGTTCCGGAAGAGGATTTGAGGAAGACTGGGACCGGTTAATAAGTTGGCAATTGTTGGTTACCTGGGAACCAAATAGGCAGGAAGCAAAGCAATTCCTTCCTTGCTCCCTTGCTTCCTCGCCTCCGTCCTTCCTTGCTTCCTTCCTTCCATGAGGCTGTATGATAGCCTGGTGGATTTTCCAGGGAGCTGGGCATGGCAAAGGAATGGACTCGGTTGGGGGAATACACGTTCCATGAGACTCTAATAATAGTGCTTGGCCTTGTCGAAAGTTGCTCTAGCTGCAGGCTGTTGTAAATAGCTACTTCCCATGGTTGGCTAATAGAGCCTCCTTTACTGGAGTGGTGGATGTTTGGGCCTGTCCTGAGGCTGGGCTGTGGCGGAGCCAAGTGAGTAGAGTAAGTTGATTTCCTTTTCACTTATTTCTCTCTCGCTTTCCTTCGTTCTTCCTATTTTCCTTTCGCACCGGAGTGGCGGAAGGGTGGAAGATGGGTTGCGGTAGAATGCAAGGACCACTTGAGAGCCGGCGCACGGCGGGGCAAAATGGCAGTGTTAGAGGCCAAAAGTGAACACAAGAGTAACTTCAGGTTCCGTGCCTGGTGTGCTGGCATGGCGGCAGCAGGAGTAGTAGCAGCAGCAGCAGCAGCAGAGCTAACTCCTGAAACATTCTGTTGTGAAATATGGGAGTACAGGACATATGTAAGAGTTAGTGGGTATGTAGCTAGCGCTAGCTAGTTTCTTTCCGTTCCTTTGATCTCCTCTCTCTATTTCTGTCCTTTCCCCTTTCCTCTTTGTTCGTAATTGCAACCAACAAATTGTGTTGCTGCAACAGTGAAACGTGATGTTGCGTTTAGCGTGGTCTGCTCGAGTGAGACGAATCGTATGTTCCAAATTGGTTGCCTTTCTCCGTACATCCGTTATACTTAAATACATACACGCAAACCTGTTTACCTACACGAAATACGTATCTAACAATGCGCCGTTCATAGGTATGAAGTACCTAGCCAATCACACATTGGGGACTCTTGTGTGTCTGAATGGTAAGATCTGGTGTGGCTTTGCTTTGCTAGCTCGCTGGTCGCTGGCTGTGCTTGCTGGACTCGGCTAGCTGCCTGCCTGGCTGCCTGCCTGTGCCTGTTGGTTCCTTCTTCCCCCTTACCTTGCTTTCCCCTCTGCCTGGCTTTCCCGCTTCCTCTTCTCTCCCTTTCCCTTTTACATTCATTGCACACCCCACCCTCCCCTCCCGTTCTGCCTCTGCTTGCACCCCACCCATTTGCCGCATGCAGCCGATTTGATGGAGCGCCTCCCCTGGGGCTGCTAGCACAGCCATGGAGGCGACTCGCAGCTGGTTCGGGCGTCTGCAGCAGAAGACCGACAAGCTGAGGGTGTCGTTGGGCAAGCCCAAAACCGGAAATGGGTCTACCACCACCTCCGACACTCAGACCCGGGAGCCGGCCAAACCGCCTGCTGACGAACTCCCGTCCACCATCACCCGCCAGAAGGTGGCCGCGGCCAAGCAGTACATCGAGAACCACTACAAGGCTCAAATGAAAAACCTGCAAGAGCGCAAGGAGCGGTCCGTAGTCCGCCTTTCATCACCTCAAATTTCCCACGCACCTTGCCATTGCGCCTGTCAATTCTAACCTCCCGCTTTTGCTTGCCAGGCGGTGGACCTTGGAGCGGAAGCTGGCTGATGCCGATGTTTCTGAGGAGGAGCATAACAATTTGCTCAAGGACCTCGAGCGCAAGGAAACCGAGTACATGCGACTGCAGAGGCATAAGATGGGTGTGGACGACTTCGAGCTCCTCACCATTATTGGACGAGGAGCGTTTGGAGAGGTGCTTTTTAATCTCCTGCTCCCCCTCTCCTCCTCTGTGCTCCCTTGTTTTTTCGCATTGATCTTCACACATCCGGCCTCTCTTTGCAGGTGAGGCTGTGCAGGGAAAAGGTGACGGGCCATGTGTATGCCATGAAGAAGCTCAAGAAGGCTGAGATGCTCAGAAGAGGCCAGGTTAGCTACATCCTGCAACTGCAGCTACTGCCCTTCTTGCCTTGCCACCTCTCACATTCTGAGCAAATCTTCTAAGAGTAGGCAGACCATTTTTGGCAGTCAATTTTTCTCATATTGCTGTACCATCAAGCTCCATTTTACCCTCTTTTGGCGAGTGTTGGGCTCAAGACTCCTGTTATAAGTGTGATTGAAGCTGGCAGTGCAGCCATTGCTTTGGAAGGTGAAATATTAGGCTGGCAGACTGTGATGGCATGCAATGTGTGTGCTGAAGCAAATAGTACTTGCTTGACCTGTTTCACGTGGTCCCCCCCAGCTCTCTACTGGTTCACGCTTTCATGTCTTGCCCTGTCAGCTGTCTCATTTGTTTGTGTCTTTCTGCTTTCAGGTTGAGCATGTCAAGGCTGAACGGAATCTGCTTGCAGAAGTTGACAGTAATTGTATCGTCAAACTGTATTGCTCGTTCCAAGATGATGAGTACCTCTATCTCATCATGGAATACTTACCAGGAGGAGACATGATGACCCTTCTTATGCGGAAAGACACTCTCACAGAAAATGAGGCAAGGTTTTACGTAGGCCAGGCTGTCTTAGCAATTGAATCCATCCACAAGCACAACTATATTCACAGGTTTCCCTTACACACCTTCATACATTCCTGTCCTTGATTTGGAAACTTGGCTTGTTTGCTTCATAATTCAACCGTGCCTGCAAGTCTGTCTGAACATGATTGGTGTTTCAATTCACCCACCCTGCTACTTGGTTGTTATGATAACTGCATCCACAGGGTCTGATTTGTCATCTTATTGGTATTTTGCTTGGACTAAGGCTCTCGTGAGGCACACTGCCAATGATGTGCTCCAAAATCGTGTCTATCTTGTGCAGGGACATAAAGCCTGACAATCTTCTACTAGACAAGGACGGTCACATGAAGTTGTCGGATTTTGGCCTTTGCAAACCTCTTGATTGCACCAACTTGCCCGTTCTGCATGAGAATGAGCATCTTGAGGATCCTATGAGAGAGGCTGCAGGCACAGACGGACGTAATGTCGGCTCTATTGCAGCACCCAGGCGGACCCAACAAGAACAGTTACTCCACTGGCAGCGTAATCGGCGAATGCTGGTACTGACTGCCCTCCTTTTGGTTGCCCCATGCTATTGGAAAGACATGGCTGCTGTAGTTTTAGACACAATTCGATATGGAGCAAGGCATCTGCTGTGCCAGAATGTCTTATCATGGTTTTTGGTTATGGTTGTTGTGTTTCGTTGCAGGCTTACTCCACTGTGGGAACACCTGATTACATTGCTCCAGAAGTTTTGTTGAAGAAGGGTTATGGGGTGGAATGTGACTGGTAAGGTTGAAAGCTTATGTTAGGGGGTCTTTACAGCCTGTTTGCTCACAGCAGATGTTGAATAAAGGTACGCATGATATGATATTTTCCAGGTGGTCTCTCGGTGCTATCATGTTCGAGATGCTTGTCGGGTTCCCTCCTTTCTATTCAGACGAGCCAATCTCAACATGTAGGAAGGTGAGGGATAGTCATGGCTGCCTGACTGTATGTCGTATGAGCCACTGAGGGGCAATCATGAGTCTTTCTGGTCGTCTGCCATAGTTTTCTGCAATAGCTGCAATTGTTCTTCACTTTTCCTGGCTCACAATCAGTCTCAACCATGCTGCTGACAGATAGTAAATTGGAGGACACATCTGAAATTTCCCGAGGAAGCAAAATTGTCAGCTGAAGCAAAGGATTTTATCAGCAGACTACTCTGTGATGTAGAACACCGACTTGGTACTCGTGGTGCTGCGGAAATCAAGGTGGGTCACTTCGCTTCTTCTGCTTGATTGCTATCTCTTGATAGGATGCAAACCTAGTGCAAGCTCTGACGGAGACTCGGGCTTCTGATTACCCGTGCATTCACATGTGTATGCGTGGACAGGCGCATCCTTGGTTCAAGGGCCTACCATGGGAGAAACTCTATGAAATTGAAGCGGCATTCAAGCCTGAAGTTACAAGTGAGCTGGATACTCAGAACTTCGAGAAATTTGAAGAGGTACGAGATGGTGGTAGTGTGAAAAGTGGAATTAGAGTGTCAGAGTTCAACTTTTGATGTATTCTCTTAGGCCAATTGATCTCACTGTCGTTAGGCTGTTTCAATGCAGTCTGGCGCTCAAGCACACTCCTCATCTAGGTCAGGTCCCTGGAGGAAGGTTGGTAGCTTCTCAGTTTTACTTCAGCCGTGATCTCGTGTTCTTACTGTTTCTAGCGTATCATTCACTTGCAATGACATCTATGTTTGGTTTCAGTTGTTTTTGGGCCTTATGCATGTCCTCTGGGATGCAGATGCTTTCTTCAAAGGATGTTAATTTCGTAGGTTACACGTATAAGAACTTTGAGATAGTTCAGGATGCACATCTCCCTGGTGTTGGTAAGTAAATATGTTGGACAGGTGCTGATCGACTTGTCTTATATGGAAGTCAGTGCTGATTGTTTGTGTGAGGTTTCTTGTTGGCCGCATTTTCTGTCCAGTTGTAACAAGTGCTGAATTTCGTGGTTACCAGCTGAATTGCGGAAGAAGGGAAAGCCGAAGCGGCCTTCCATCAAGTCATTATTTGGTTCGTTCTTATGCAACCTCTGCAGATGGATTTATACTCGTTTGAGTGATTCTGTCGGAGGCGGCCAGTGACAAATTCTAAGAATAGGGTCGTCAAGTTCATCTTTTAGTCATGGTTCAAGCTGGACCGTGATTCATTTCCAGCATTAACGCCCTGTTCTTCCTGTTTTGGCTTTGGCGGCAGATCCAAGCATGAATGCGAACGCAGGGAGCTTCATGTGTCTAGCAACCTCACTGGAAACATCAGAAAGCCCAGAGACATCGCCTCCGGGGAGCATCTCCGCTCCAAATCAACTTGGTTCTTATCCACTGCCTCCTGTACAGTCATATGGAGGACACACGAGATAGCAGCGGCCCCTGTGACTGCTCTCCTTCATTATTCTGGAGCGAATATCACGCTCCTTCGTATGTACAGTTTTTTTTGGAAGAACGGACACGCTGGTGGTTTCAGATTTTGTTGATTTGGGTGTGTCGCTCTTACTCAGCCTGAGTGACTTTATTGATCTCGCTTCCTTTTTCTCTCCCAGGTCAACCGAACCGTTAGCAGCATGTTTTCGCGCATTGGATAAAATTATCTTGCTCCGCTTGTGTAATAGTGGCAATATCGTAGGACATTTTCAGTCGAAGAATTGTTACAATTACATAATTGGCTGCAAACCGCCCCCACGCGGTATGTACATGTGGTCCGCAGAGTCAGTTCATGTCACCAAGCCGAGACCTATTTACACTTAGAAAATACAAATCCACGCTGACGAATGCAGGGGATAGAAAAAAATATTGCCAGCAAAGGCGGTCAGTTGGCGCGGGCGAGCGTATTTGCCGGAAGGCGAAACCTGTGGATTCGTTGTTGAGCATCGAAGCTGACGCCACATCCCGAGGTTTTGCCAATGCGAACCTTGGGCAACAACATTCTAATGTCGATATCGGACAGAGTGATGCGTCTACTTCTTAGCCCGCAAACCCCTGCTGGGATCTCCACATTCTCGCATTCGGGAATCTCCTCCGCACGCAGAACTGTGGATAAATCTTGAATGTCACGTGAGGCGGATGTCCCTTGCTTCTTCTTCTTCGACGCAACCTGACGGGGCATGACCTCAAATATAAAGCTCCCGCCGTTCCAGATGCATGCTGTCACTTTGAAACACTCGAACAGCATGTGGAATCGATACGACTTAAATATGGGAACTGTCAGAGCCAGAGTGGCGACTGTAAACAAGGCTTGCAGCAGTGCATACATAATACCCCGGTTGCCATCCCCTAGAAGTCCACTAAGCTTCCACCAAACATTGTTGGCTTTGGCTGCTTTTCTTGAAAGCTCCCTGCATAGAGCAACGAGCGAAGGAAAGTCAGTGCAAGTCAGGTGATCCACAACACCACAGCCTGCCAAGCTCTGTGAATATATACCTGAATGATGTCATCAACTCGGGATCATCTAGCAGTCTCTGACGTCGGAGACCATGCACGATAAGTATGTACAACATCTGCCACAGACCGTAAACAACAAGGGGCACAAATACTAGCCATGTCCAGAGGGCTTCATTATTGCCCAGATAGGGCCAAGCGGGCCAAGGCCCTGCGAACTCTCTGGAGTGATGAGAAAAGGTAATCGGATCCCACCACCGAATGATAAAGAAAACAGTTCCTGCAAAATGGACAACACACCATAGTCAGCGGAGTTGAACGGCACACACCTGCCTGAGCCTCTTGCTCTCCGTCACCAACCACAATTAATTTGAAAACTACCGGGCAGCAGATGAATGAGGACGCTGACCACTTTGTCAATGGAGCTAAACACGAGACTACATCTCCACACGATGAGAGCCCAGGCCAAGGGTCCCTGCAAGCCAAATGAAGCAATGCTGAATTCAGCTTTTCCCTCAATAAGATGCTGGAGATGACAAAAGTTAGAAATGCATCATCAACAGTTATTACGAGGAGGAGTGAGCTTTTGCTGACCTCGGAGAAGGAAAAACAGACTAGAAACAACTTGTCATTGTTTGGGAAGAACAGTAGCATGAACATGAATATTGCGTTTGCATAGTAACAGAAGTCCTGAGTACGGAGAGGACCACAAACAGTTTCAGCGCAGTGAAGACTGCAGGAGGTTTGCCGCAAGCACCTTAGCACTTAGGGAATCGGGGATAGAAGTAGAAGCACAAGGAGAAGCTCACCAGAAGGTAGTAGTGCCATTTCTTTATGCGGTAATAAATCCATCTAAGAGGTGCGACAATCAAAAAGAAGAAGCAATAAAGGTAGGGGATGTCATGAGGTCCTGACACGAAAACATGCTGTAAATAAACCTGCGTTACAACTGAAAGCGAGCTCGGTATGAAAGAGAAGTAAAGCTGATGCAAGCTGACTTACTAGAGCCTAGAAGGAAACAAAACGAGCCAAACGCTCCGACTCCAAGGCAGTAAGTGACCTGCAGGAATAGCAGAGGACGAATTCAGCGTTCCATTACACGTTTCTGTGAACTCTCAGGGATGAAAGTGAATTGCTGTTCAGAGTCTCATACCTTGTTGATTAATCTCTCGTGCTCCTCGGCCTGCTGGGAGAGTTTTTCAGCATGCTGGCACCAAAGAGCTTTGGTCTTCAACACAATCTTCAAGAAGCCAGGGCGAGAACACGTTAGACATTGCCGTGTGGCATCATTTGCAAGGAAAGACAACGTGCATACCTTGAGCTTCGGAGGCATAGAGGAATCCAGAGGAGGAGCGGGCGCCATGGTACAGCGCGACCAGGCCTGCGGTCAGCAAAGCCTACAACAACGGGGGATATCGACCGTGAGGCACATTCCCGATTCCTCTGTTGGATTCCGTTTCTCCTAGCAAGCACCTTGACCGTGCGAATTTGGATCCTCCTCAACTCGTCCGAATATTACGCCCCCGGCAGGTTGCGGGCAAAATCTCTTAACTAGATATGTGCGGAAACTCGCGAATTTAAGGTGGATACTGTACCATTTAATTTAAGGCCTATAGGCCTAGTGAGAATAGGAGGCACGCAAAGCCTGGAAGGAGAAGCTTGCCCAGTCGCATAGGGGCAAGCTTGCCCCGCATGGGTTGCCCTTGCTATAAAGAGGCATTTAGGTAATGATTTTTTTTAGCCTTTTTTATAGGCCTGTAAATTAACTTGATAAAACGACTACGAAGACTGAAAGCTTTAGAGGCATCAAGCAAAGATCTTACTAAAATAACGAAATTAAAAAGTTTGTATATGAAGTCTTATCCTAAGTCTTTACATAAATGAGAATTAATACTTACAACATCAAATAATCAAGACATAAATTTACTTATAGCGTCAAATAATCAAGACACAAATTTACTTATAGTGTCAAATAATCAAGACATAAATTTACTTATAGCGTCAAATAATCAAGATATAAATTTCTATCTTAAGTATTTTCATAGATAGGAGTGAACACTCTAAGTGATGAACATTTATTTAAAATATTATTACTTCACGCTTTGACATGCACTGTTAAATCGTGAAAATATCCAACACAGCAGGCAACATGGCGCTCGGAGGTGACATGTTCATTCCTGCTATGGTGTGTTGGAACTGTAGAAATTGTAATTGTCTAATTAACCCTAGGAGAGTCTTTGTGTCCATGGTTTTGATTTGAAGGTTTTTTCGAGAAATTAGAGACAATGCTGTATGAGGGAAAGACTAGCAAACGCATGCAATACATGATCGAGGAAATTTTTAAGATCAGAAAAGCAAAATTTGAGGTAACGACAACCAATTGAGCGAATGATTGACTGAATGATCGATCAACTGTTTGTTTTAGTTTGAGTTATGTGTTGTTCACTCTCAAGGAGTGAAGAGCCTGAACCTTGTCTCGGAAGGAAATCAATAACCCACAAACTTCCTCTCAACGATGTCTTGAACCCGAAGACAGAACTAGATGTTTTTTGTTTTGACCCAGAGTTTGTTCAAAATGAGCTTCAACGAAATAGGGGGGAATCATAGAGAGAACAAGGGTATCCTCATGCATGTAGGGACCTCATCAGATGAGGGGCATGCATAGGATCCCAAGGATGGGTTGGTTAATCATCTCAAGGACATTGTTAACGTTTTTGCTGTTGTGATAGCAACGGCGTCAGATTAGCATGCTTTTAAAGCTTTAAAGAAAAAAAATTAAAGAATCACATGAGGTAGACGATTGTGTTGACACTCTTTTATGTGTTGTCACTCAAATTGTTGATTAATTTTGCTTTGTAGATAGAGATTTTGCATAGCCATGTTGATCAACTATCGCAAACACGAATCCTATTTGCTAGTACTTGGATTCGTAAGTGAAGCATTTCGTTTCGTCGAACAACAATTATAAATCACGTTTCAATGATTGCTTTGAGGAGTGTCGGGCCTCAAAATGTGCAATAAGCGAGGGCAAAGCCGCTTCCACGACAGGAGGCATTGCTTTATCGTACTCAACTCATTCATAATAAGTTAGCTCACTCATTTCATGTTAGCTATCTCGGGTTAATTGATCAAAGGTTGAACGTGTCTACGCTCCACTTGACTCATTTTTAATTTAGACATACAACTCCAAGCAAAAAAACGAAGTAGTAAAGTTTGATCTATAAAACCTTGGTGGACACAATCGGGTTAATTTATCATTATAAACTCACTCATGATAAGTGAGCTTACTCATTTCATACTAGGTTTATTTATCATAAGTTGAAACTTTCTAAGTTCCACTAGACTCCTTTTTAATTGAGGCATAGACAATTCCAAGAAAAAAACCAAAATAACGGTGGAGATGTCTATGAGATTGGCAGGTCCAATTCCCCCCCTTCCCTCTCTATGTTAGCATGATATTTGTAATAGGTTATAATAGGAAGAAACTTCCCCTATAGAAAAGAGCGCATAAGAAGATGAGATGAAGGACCTGGATAGTATTTTGAGCAAAAAGACTTAAGAGTGGGGAGGTTGTGAATGTTTAATCCTGACCTCGATTTTTGTGCTGGAAGGTTGTGAATGTTTAATCATGACCTCGATTTTTGTCCTGGAAGGTTATGAATGACCTCGATTTGTACAAGGAGCGGGAGCGGAATACGAAATTCTGGTAGGATGAAGAAGAGTTCAAGCAGCTCTCACAAGAAGACTCCAAAAAAACACGTAATGAGTTGTATGGAAATTCGAAGAGTCCAGTTTTGTAAATATGCTCAGGAAGAGCAGGATCAAGAATTTAATGGAGAAAAAGGCTTAGGCGGGAACGAGGGCCAAGTTGAAACTTTTTAACCTTGAAAAGTGGACCACCGTGTCTGGATCCCTACTACTTGAGGGGACTAATTTTAGAGATACACATGGGGACTTGGCAACAACCATTGGGTAAATGAATTTCAAGTTTGGATAGATCAAAGACCTAAAGGTGCATCAATATGACAAGATCCGTGAGTCTGTCGGGGATGCAACAAAGGGGCTTCATGTAGATATGGAGAAGAGGGATTCTAACATAAAGGCACTACAGGAAAAGACATATTCGCTGCACATGATTGCTGGGGTGGCGCAATCTAGCAGATCATGTTAAATATCTAACTAATGCTTGGGTTACATTGCTACCGCTTAGGTTAGCGAATAGTTATAACCGTTTTAGTTTTAGTTCATATACTACTTGTTCTTTATGTTTTTAATCATTATGCACGCTTTGCCTTTGTAATCTGGTGTGTCTGAATCTTTGCACATGTTGATCACAAACTTCAACAGATCAGGTGCTTTTATGGAATAGTACTCAAAGCTATTGAATTTGAGTAAGCGAAGGACCACGAATTTGGAAGTCATAAGGGTGATACGCCATACCGATTCAAGATTACTGGGGCTTGCGGAGGAGGATAGAGGTCATGAGGGAGACGTGCAGAACCTATTCGAGGGGCACAATGCATACAACCAGCGTCGAGAATATTGCTCAGCAGTGAGTATTTGTTGGGGCATCAGTTTCGAGTGGCAACAGCTGTACAATTTCGTGAAGCGTTTCAATGTACACCATCTGTTGTCAAGAGCGGCGAACAGAAATTGGAATGCTACATGAAGGACTAGGTTGTTGGACATGGCATGTTTTTAGAATAATAGTCCTCTTACTTGACTGTAATCACCAAGTGTTATTTATTGCTGGTATTCGAGCAATATTGGGACGTGGACCACCGTGGATTCAATATGGCCACGCAACTCGACCGCTTTCCGTTACTTTGCTTCTCTTTACAAGAATAGTCAAGTGTAAGTTTTATCTTCCGAGAATAATGGTACGTTTTCTCAACTGAATCGTTTTAACATAGAAAATGTAGAGGCTGAAGATCATAAGTATATAGCAAGAGGTTTTTTGCCTGAAGTATTCTTACAAAAAATACAGATAAAAATTTGTGGCACACAATCGCAATATATATTGTATTATGATGAAGGTGGAATTTGGTATGAGGACATGTATCAATATTTTCTTGTGGACCATAATGGCCAGCAACAATGACATGCATGGAGATACTAGTCTCGAACGTGGTTCGAGTCTCGGTACTAATTGCTGAACACATGGACCTAGATATGCGACTGGAGTGTTATGTGGAACGCTTGAAGACGATCAATGATACAATTTTGATGCTTGTTATGGAGAACTTTCCTAAGAATCTGTTCTAACTGTATTGACCCTAAGAGAGTCCTAATTGTGTCTATTGTTTAAAGGTTCTTTTGATAAATTCAAAACAAACAATGTCTAGAGCCATAGAGCCTTTTTTGTGCATGAATGGTGGATTTGGTTTTCCAGCACAATATTGACGAAATAAGACATGCAACGTGACCTTAAAGTGCTTTTGTAGAGCTACCAATTTATACAAGCTCTCATACGTGTAAAAGCCCATGCCTAATAAACTCTTTTTCACGACAGTAAATTTTGATTTATAAAACTTTGGTTGGTACATTCCGGTTAATTTAACATGATTATAAACTCACTCAGAATTAGTTTGCTCACTCATTTTACCATGTAATTCATTTGGGTTAATTTTATCATAGGTTGAACGTTGGTAAGCTTCACCAGACCCATTTTTAATTTAGACATAGACAACTTTAAGAAGAGAAAAAAAGTACTAAATTTTGATTTATAAAATGTTGGTTGATATATTTGAGTTAATTTACCATAATTAAGTCACTCATCATAAGTCAATTTACTTAGTTCATGTTAGCTCACTTGGATTAATTTATCATAGGTTGAACATGTCTAAATTCCAACTCATTTTTAATTTAGATAGAGACAGCTCCAAGCAAAAAAGCAAAATAACGATAGCGATGCCCATGAGAATTGAACATGCGATGGGTTCCTGTTTTAGTTATCCATTTAACATAATTCAGAGATTACTCTCTGCTCCTAGGCAAGTGAATTATCTACACCCCTGCGAAAAGCGTGCAACGCTGCCGCTCCTTCACGTGATTTATTTAATATGAAACACAAAGCGTTCTGTTTGTCGTCCTCCTCCATCCCCCAGAGGTTCAAACGCAAATTCAAGGTCTGCCGAATTGCCTGTCTGTCCTTGCAGGCTCCATTGGGACTGTGCGCAAGTTTAGAATTCCAGGAAACGACATGGGGGAGTGCTCAGCTTTGCAACCAGGGCACCTCAGGGCAGGGTGTTATCGTTTCCCGGAGACTGTGATGGACATCGAAGCCGTACACCGCAACTGGTCTCCACCTGTTGCGGAGGTAGTCCAACATCTCCGTTCAAGATGTGCTGCTCGCGCCTAGTAGAAGGCCTAAAGCTGGCATCCGGGTGGGTGCACAGCAAGCCGACATGTAGCACACAGGTTAGCTGCCTCGCATCGAACTGGCCGTCCAGAGCCGGATCCGCCACGTCCAGGAGGGTGCCAGCTTCATGCATCTGCCACACCCATTCCACTAGCTGAATTTCCAGGTTAGGGGTTTGCGGCTTCCTGCCACACGCCACCTCCAGCGACAAAACCCCAAAGCTGAAGACGTCGGACTTGGCCGTAACCTTCCCAGCCAGGGCAACCTCGGGCGCCATGTAGCCCTTGGTCCCAGCTAACCCTGTGAGAGTGATGCCCGTGGTGGTGGTGATGGTCTCCTCCACCAGCCGGGCCAAGCCGAAGTCTCCCAACCGGGCTTCCATGTTGGAGTCCAGCATCACATTGCTCGGCTTGATGTCCCTGTGCAGGATGCACTTCTTCCACTCCGTGTGGATGTAAACCAAAGCCGCTGCAATGTCTCGGACAATCTGAAATCTCTCCGTCCAGGATAGCACCTGCTGATTGCAGTAGAGGTGATGATCCAGGCTGGGGTTTGGCATGTACTCGTACACCAGCAGGAGCTCGTCCCCTTCCTGGCACCAGCCATGGAGATGCACCAGGTTCCTGTGCCGGAGTTGCCCTAAGCTCTTGAGCTCTGCAAGGAACTCCTTCTCCCCCTGCCTCGAATCCTGTGAGATCCTCTTGATGGCCACCTCGACCTCCGTCTCTCCCACCCGGAGGACTCCCCGGTACACACTCCCGAAACCCCCTTTCCCCAGAATCAGTGACGCGCTGAACTCCAGAGTCGCCGTCTTCAGCTCCTGGTAGGTGAATGTGCGAGTACCGTAGCTTGCATCTGCATCCTGCAAGGGCCTCCTTCCTGTGGATCCGGATACCGATGATGGTGGTGACCCACCAGATCTCCAACAAAAGAGCCGGTACAGGCCTGAGCCAAGAGCAACTACCAGGAAAACTGCTCCAATTGCAACCCCTGCAACCAGGCCAGTGCTGTTCTTGCCTGCATTTAAACCATCAGGGAGGCCACTGGTGGAGAAGCTCCAGTTGTAGACAAAGGTGTTCTGGATGAAGGTCTTACCAGTGTCAGCCGTGAATCCGACGTAGGAATGCGGTTGAACGATGCTGGAGACATTCAAGGGGCTGTAAGAAAGCACAAGTGAAGCCTTAGACTTCTGAGAGCCTTGTCCTACTGCCATGTACACCAGCAGCTCCTGCCTGTCCGCAGAGTAGTCGATCCAAGCCGACAAGGCGGGAGGGTTAGCACTCGTATTGTTGAGCTCAATGCCGTAGCCTGCCAGATTCTGGCACTGGACTGAATGGAAGTCATTGATGTCTAGCCCGACGTGGTTGGAATCATTCGCAGGATCGACCCCTTTGTCGTAACATGAGTCGAACTCCACAGCCAAGGCGTGCCATCTGGGATCCCCTGGAGGGTTTACGGGTCCACGTAGAGACCGAGACTACCACCACCGTGTCGGTTGGAGGGCGCGTTCCGCGTCTCGGGACTGGGCGCGATGACAAAGGTCATCCCATCTCCCATTCTGTACCCCAGCACTGCTTGCATTCTGAAGGTGAAGGAGACATTGAAGGAAGCTTGCGCACCAGTCCTCGCATCGTAGAATTGCACAGGTGAGCCATACACTGCTCTGGACACCACGTTATGACCTGCTTGCCCCTCGGGGTCCTCGGCATCCACAGTGAGCTGCAAAAATCCTTCCGGCGCCACACTGCAGTTGCCATTCAGCAGCATATGCGCTCCTGTGAAGTTGCTGAAGCTAAAGCTCACATTCTGCGCACGGCAGCCCAATGTCACTGCCTGCAGAGCAATTGCAAGGAGAAGGCCGCACATGCACATGTACCGCTGCCCAGGCAATTGCAACATCTTGTTTTTGTGGGTTCGTCGATTCATCGATGTCTTAAGGCGATGGTCTCCCAAGCTCGTCGCAAGCTCCTCCTCAGGGAGGGCTTTAAAATATCCGGCCATGTCCGATATTAAATAATAGATTATTATGATGCAGCCCTAACTTAGTTTCAAGTTCCAGGTGAATCGTTTTTGTGAAACGACACGAAGTTAGGGCTCCGTAGTTTAGCTTTCTAGTTCATCAAACGGTTACGACTTTTCGTGGTTTTTTTCTCTTGTACCCTTCTCGTTCGCTTTACACACACTCTTCTATGTGCAATCTCTCGTGACACAAGCGCGTGCTACAATTTTTTATACTATCAGAGCCAAAGAGACACAAAAATCAGTAATTACGCTTCAAAAACAGCATTGTGCTTCTTCACACTTGCTGATGCTTGTGCTAACCAACTGATCTGGCTAAGGAAATGACAAGGACTCATAAAACACAAGTCTGTAGATGTTCTTTACCTCAGACATCAAATTGTGTTCCAAGATGCTGTAGAAATCTTTCTTACAGCACATCCTGTCATCCTGCACAAGCATCCAACAACCAAAATAATTGATGTAGGAAATAGGCATAATACTTTCCAACCTAATAGTAAGCCTGTCCAGAATCCTCTTGCACCCATCAACTACAAGATTCAGGTCTTAGGTGAACAGGCCTACGAACTGCAACGTAAAGCAGAATGGGCTTTACCTTGAGGTTGTTCTACTTCCTATAACAATTTGTACTAAATTAAACAATAGATGAAAAGTAGAAAACCTGTTTGACTCGTGATTTTGTTAGATGAAATTACAAAACCTGTTTTACTCGTCATGTGCTAAAATGAAACAGTGCTGAAGTAGAGTGGAATGAAATACATGCTTTTGTTTATGCTAGAATGCTAGTGGAATGAAATACATTTGCTTCTACGTATGCTAGGATGGTCATGGAATGAAGTGCATGCTTCTGTTTATGCTAGGATGCTAGTCGACTTTTTTAGCCGTTTTTAATTCACAATGATCAGGTACTTTGAGAAGAAGAAGAAGAAGTCAATTATAGTCCACTTGGACTGAATTTTTCATGTGATGGGACTTGGTACTTAATAACTCGTACCTTGATATTTAACAATTTGTACCTTGGTACTTAACAACTTGTACTTGCCTACACTACACAACGCGTACAAAGGACATCATTCCCTCTAGACACCCCATCTAAGTACCCATATAAGCGCAAGATGCTTGGTAGCATTTTTTGGCGTAAGCCAGGTGGAGAACGTTTGGACTTATGCGGGGGTGTGTGGTGCGGTGTGTGGGGTGCGGGGTGTGCGGTGGGTGTGCGGTGGGTGTGCGGTGTGGTGTACGGTGCGGTGTGTGGAACTCGGAGGACGAGGGGGGTGAGGAGGGCCAGGAGGACGAGGGGGATGAGTTCGATTCCGTAATGGATGATGTTATAGATAAGAGATTTAATAATCAGGATGTTATCATTAGAAAATTGCAACAAGATCTTGAATCGGCAAGCTCATGGGCTAAAGATTTTGAGGTGTCTTTCCAGGTCAAGTTTGATTCATTGCGTTTGCAAGTTAATGCCTTGCAAATTCCTGTTCCTTGTGTGGGTTGCTTGTGGAAGGCAGATCTAGCACCTAGTTTGGAAGGCTACAAGATGGTTATTCTCAAGCTTATTCATGCATAGAGGGAAGAAATGCACAACTATATGGCCAAAAAGTTACAGGGTTTGGATGATCAGGTTGGAACACTCTCGGAAACGTTGGTGCAGCAAAGGTTACAAAATGAAGTTTTTTCATGGACCATAGAGGAAAAAGCCATAAATTTGGAAAATCATTTCACTTCAACAAAACAAGTTTTACCTATATATTTTGAGAAGCTTACTAGTAAAAAGCTCTTGGGGATTAATGATCCCTCTGCTCCTTCTTGTCCTGGTGGCAACACAATATTGGAAGTTGTTTCTGAGATGGCGGACCGTACTCGCCGTGCTTTGAACTTGAGAATTTCTGGTCTTGGTAATGATATTGTTGCACCATTTGTGGCTGCAAAGGAGTTTCTCAATAGGCTAGAGGTCGATGTGGTCGTTCCTCAAGCCTTCTGGCTTGGAAAGGATCCTGGTAGGGAGCGCGTATTGCTTATGACTTTTCACTCTATGGATGATCACCTCCAGGTTATCAAGGCTAGGTCTATGTCACCGACAACTCAGTTATATATCAACGAGGATCTTACACCATTGCAAGGAGAAGTTACCTGCGTTCAGAGCAGCTCGTACTACAGGTCAAGTGGCTTTCTTTCGTGGGGATGAATTGGTGGTATTTGGCCATTGATACTGTTGATTGATTGAACCGACAACTCAGTTATATATCAACGAGGATCTTACACCATTGCAAGGAGAAGTTACTGCTCGTAGCAGTGTACTGTGTCAAGTGGCTTTCGTGGGGATGAATTGGTGGTATTTGGCCATTGATACTGTTGATTGATTGAAGATTATTTGTCTTTGTTTTACCTGTATATTAGTCCAAACTATTTTACCACAATTTATGTAGTTATCATATTTCAGTCCCATGATGGAAATTTCAATCCCATGATGGAAATCCGTCCTTAATGGACTTAAATAAAATTCTTCTTCTTCTATGCTTAATTCCATCATATGAAAGAGAGCCCATAATGAGCTAAGCACGCTGTGACAAAAAAGATTTTGATTCCGAAACCATAAAATAGCATAAATCATGTATATTACTACCTAGAGATTCCTAGGAGATGAGTTGGCAGAAGGTACATGTATGTGTGAATAGGTGGTAGTGTGTACGCTATGCTATGCAGTGAAGTCGTGGGTGGAAGTATCTATCGATATCGATCCCACTCCCACCCGGGCCTGGCGTAGGCATGCTTACAGTCAGGAGCAGGCAAGGAGTGTGGTCTCTGGCGTGTGCAGCCCTGTGGTGGTGCGTGCATCGATAAGAATTGGAATTCCCGGGGTGCCCATGTCACGCGCCAGGCCCGGGGGAGGAGAGGAAGGAGGAGGCCCAGGGCGGAACCGGATATCCATGCCTCAGCTTCCGCATTGCTTCTTCCCCTACCAGCTGGAAGCGGGTGACGACACCCTAAGGGAGGCCCAGCTCCACGGACTAGGCTTGCCCACCTTCCAGGACGAGCTGGTGCAGAAGCAGGAAAAGCAGCAGCAGCAGCAGCTGGTGGAGGGCAGTGGCAAGAGCTTTGAGGGGTACGGGGAGGATGAGAGGAGAGTGCGGGGGCGTGTGGAGGGTTGGGGTTCGGGACAGAGCCCGGGAGTGGGAGTGGGTGTACGGTCCTCTCGGCCGTCGGCAGGCAAGGATCGGCACAGCAAAGTGAACACCTCCAAGGGACCCAGGGACCGCAGGGTGAGGCTGTCAGTGCCCACAGCGATGCAGTTTTACGATGTGCAGGACCGCCTGGGCTACGACCAGCCCAGCCAGGCTGTGGAGTGGCTCATCAGGAAGGCCAAGGGGGCCATCGACGAGCTGGCGCACCTTCCGAATCATCCCCCTCCTCCTTCTGCTCCTCCTGCTCCCCCTGCCCCCCCTGCTCCCCCTGCTCTTGCTCCCCCTTCCCAATCCGCATCCGTCCCCGCAACAGCTGCCTCGCCGCCTCTTCATTCCCCCAGAGCAGACCCAACAGGAGCGGCAGCAGCAGCAGCAGCAGCAGCAGCGGTGGATGTGAGGGCGGAATCGAGAGTGAAAGCCAGGGAGAGAGCGAGGGAGCGGGCCAGGGAGAAGGAAGCTCGCGATCGGGACAGGGATCGGGAACAACGAGGCGCATCCGCCTCAGCCTCCGGCTCCGATTCCAGTGGCCTCCAATCCCAGCCCACCGGCGACTGTGGCGCGGCCTTCCCGTATGACTCGCCTTACAACAGCAGTGGCAACAGCCTGATGGCTCCAGTCGTTCGGATGAGGCAGCTGTCAGGCACGCAGCCCTGCTTCTCTCTGCTTTGCCCTTGTTGGTTTCATCCATTCATTCATTCACGCCAACGCCCTTGCTTGCTTGCTTCTGATAGGTCGTCCCCTGGGAGGCGTGTCACCAGTCTTGCCTTCCACATTCTGCTCCTCGACCCCGGGCCTGTATGCGAACCAAGAGCAGCAGCAGCAGCAGCAGCAGCAGCAACAGGTGGTGGAGGGCTTAGCGCCGGCCAGGCCATCTGTAGCCGCCTCGTCCTCGGCCTCTGCAGGTCATGGTGGCACCCACTGTCTTTGGGAGTCCTCCATGCCTTGCCTGGACGCCCACCTAACAAGGCCCCTTCATGAGCCTCCTTTCTGCTCCTCCATGGGCCCCCTTCAGTCCACACCGGTATCACATGCCAATTATGTGCCTTCCACTCTGTTTGCACCCTCCCGCGGCGGAAGCCTGCAGCTTCAGCCCCAGCCTCTGCCTCTGCCTCACTTCCACCAGGATGGCTCAAAACCTCCTCGCCATGCTTGACAACACCTGGATGCCACAGCCTAATGTTTACCATTGCTGTTGCTGAGCTTGCTGCCCGCTGTGCGTGACCGAGTCTTGTGTAAGATCATCAAAAGCCAGGCCTGTGACCACTCCGACTGCATTGCCGGCCTGTGCCATGACCAATGTACCTAGCGTGTTGGAGCCTGCTCATGAGGTAGGTGTTAATCGGCATGTCAGATACACAGGCTGTGCACCCTAGTGCTGCTGCTGCAGCTGTTGCATCACCACACTGAAAACGTTCTAGGTAGTCGAGGTGTACAGAGGCCATGTTGGATGGCGTTGTTGGTTTGGCCGAAGCCATGTCTGGCTGGGCGCCGTAGACGAATCAAAGCGAGCTAGCAATCAAAATCCGTTACAGTGGTTTGGGCGTGGCAGTTGCAACACAAGGGACGAGAAGGAGAGGAAGAGGAGGAGGAGGAGTGCAATGTGCACCAGCTGAAGAGGATGGTACTTACAAAGCTGAGCAGTGCAGAGCCAGTGCCAGTGCCAGAGCAGGCTGCAGAGCAGAGCAAAGCAGAGGTCATGTCTTGACGAAGCCCAGATTGTTTTCATTTGCATACCGCTCCATGAAGCGCATGAAGCGGTCCCATTCTCGCACATTGCGCATCACATACCTAGCCTCTATCTTGGCAGGCTTGCCATTCACAAACTTGGCACTCACGTCCACCGACGACAGCACGCCCTCCGAGTCCACCATGTACATCCCCGTGATCTCCCCGAGCTCCCGCGACGAGTCGAACACCGAAGGCTGATCGAACACGAAGGTGGCCACCCCGGAGTTGCCGTCCCGGGATCGGGTCAGCTTCACATCCGGCACGCTCTGCTCGTCGATCCCCCGGATGAACTGGATGCTGCTGCCGCTGCCGCTGCCGCTGCCGCTCCCGCTTCCGGTGGCGAGGCAGGTCACTTGGCAACTCCGTCCTCCGCGCCTCACGCATCCTGCTGCTGCTGCTGCCTGATCACAATGCAGTGCACCAACACCTGCCCAAGACAAAGCTAGTGCATGCAGATTTAACGGCCAGCAGAGGCAAGGGCAGGGACAGAGACATGGAAGCCTCTTGCAGCACGGCATTGCATCGGCATTGCGTTCAGGGCAAATGCAGCTCAATCGAATGGTACCTGGGAGAGCTACCACAGCTGGCTTGGTGCTGCTGATCCTCAGCCATGACCTGGCGGACCTGAAGCTGGGGCTGGCGGTGAGGGACGAAATGGCAACCTGCGGCAGCGAGGAGGACTCAGCCAAAGGGCAACGCGCCATGGACACCGCAGCCGCCATGGAAAATCTAGCGCGAGCTCCAGATGGTGGGGCTGGCTTGGCTCTTAGCTCTCCGAGGTCCGAAGCACAGAAGAAGATAAGCGCACTGCCCGCCTAGCATACATACACATACATATATACATACATACATAGATACCCATGCCGACTTATATCAGCAGTGATACTGCAACAGGACAGGTGTGGCATGTCTAGTCCAGGGCGTTTTGTGATGTATCTACATGCATGACATGGTTGCTGCCGCTACATACATACACATCACCACAGTCTGTCATATCCGCTTAGTCTACATAGCTAGACTACCTACCTGGGTGGCGTGGCTCTTGGTGGCTGATCCAAGAGATGGCCGTGGCAACAATAGCAACAGCAGCAGCAGCTGTGGGAGCTGCTGCCTTGCTGCCTGTGGCATGCACACCATCCGTGTGCAGGCTTGCTCCCTCCTGCCAGGATCACACACTTGCCCTGTTCCACCTCCCTCAAGCTCGCAATCCCAAAGTAAATGGGAACCGGAGTGGGAGTGGGAGTCGGAGGCGGAATGGTCGGAGCCAGTGGCAGCCTCGGGCCGCCGCTCAGCCGGACACCGCCCAACCGCTTTCCACCAAGCCCGTCATTCCAGACACCGAACTCTCCATCACCAAGGTGCGCACTGCCAGGACCAGCTTACTGCATTGCATCGCCATAGCAGTTGCATTGCCTTTGAGCACCTGAGCCTCATTGCCTTCAGCTTGCTCCTCGCTTGTCGGCTATCAGACCTCTTTCGGAACCATCGGACTCGCACTCGGGACTTCCTTGCTCGGGTCAGTGCTAACTCTCGCGATCTCCGGGGCTCCGCCTCTTGCTCCACTTTTGGATGCGTTTTTCCTCAATTTTGCTCTGCTCTGCTCTGCTCACAGCTACGGCTTCGGAGCCTACTTCACAGTCTTGCCCGGGGCAGAATGGTCTGCAATCATGCTCACCTACGGCTTTCCTCTTGCCATCATCGGCATGGCTCTCAAGGTCATCGTTCATCAAACATATCTGCCGGACTCGGGCTCGCTCCCTTCAATCCGTGAGCTTGTCTTCAGTCTAACCTAACCGCACTGTGAGCTCACGGAGCTCGCTCGGCTGGTTTGGTTTGGTGCAGTATGCAGAGCTGAAGCCCGTGCCTTGCATCACCTACGCTGATGCTTATGCTCTTCGTGACTCCCAAGCCACGCCCATCCTAGCTCAGGTATAGCAGCAGCAATGCGTGAACTGTCGTTCAAAGCTGACATCAAACCATGATGTCAGATCCTCTGGTGCTCCCGCTCTGCACTCTGCCTGTCTCTCACTCCAGCCAGCACCAGCGCAACGCAGGTTAGGAGCGACGTCACCAGGTATCGATATGGAGACGAGCAGCATTTGGAGGAGGCTCTGAAGCGCATCTTCCGGTATGGGCAGGTACGATTGTAGGCAAAGGCATGGCATGGCATGGCAGAGCTTAGCTAGCTAGGTTTGATTGCAAAATGATCTAGACCTATTTCAAGAGAGACCAAAGCTGAATTCAAGCCTCTTTCGCTTCTTCCCCTTTGCAGGCGGGTGGCATCCAGAGAAGAAACGCCCCTACGTTGCAGTCAATCCGCGAAGAAGTAAGTTAGCTAGCAATCTGACCAAACCTCACCTTGCAAGCATCCTCTAGAGTATGCTTACAAGTGCAGAGAGGTGAAGTAAGTGCAGGTGAGTGAGAATGGCTATTACACACTGGTGCTGGTGTTCCAAGCCACAGCGCTCAAGTTGGAGGATTTCGTGTCTCGACAGGTAAGCATGACCTAGCTGCTTTGTTGAGCTGAGCTACAGAGACGTCTCTCTGATTGTAGAAACGAGCACTGTGCGAGGAGAGGACTAGTAGTCCACTGCTGACCAGTATACTGTCCGTTGCCGGTTGGCTCTTGGCAGGCCAAATTCACGTCCTTCTTCGGACCCGGCGTGAGCGCAGACATCGGTAAGCACTGCCATGCATCTCTTCACAACATCTCTTGTCAGCAGCATCTTTCTTGTTCAGCAACATCTGAATACTTCTGGGCACCATGTGCCAGTGGAAGCCGGAGACGCCAACGTGTACGAGGTGCGGCTGGTAGCTCAGGAAGCATCTCCGGCCCCGGCGCCCGCTTCCCCTTCCGCTTCCGCCTCATAGAACATTCTGAGAACATAGTCCAATTTTTTCTGGCGTCGCACATTCCTGCCAAACAGTGTAGACGAGACGCTTGCTAGGGAAGGCAAGGCTGGAAGGGAAAGAGGGCTTTATCTATGGTGTGTGCCCTGCCCGGCCCTGCCCTGCCGCACAGGTACATTATCCAGGGACGGTAAATGGGCCCAGGACAGCCTTTTCACACGCCAAGATAGTACATATATTCTTTCACACAAAGTAAGCGGGTCGTTGGTTGTCTTGTATTTATATGTGCTGGACATTGCTCCTGGGCAGGGATAGGATAACGCGCTGTTGCTGTTGTTGCCAACTCGACGAAGGCAAACTGGGATTCGCGGCTCTCGACAGCGGAGAGGATGGCCACGCTGTAGCGGAGAAGAGACGA
Source organism: Anthoceros angustus (assembly GCA_010909165.1). Classification (NCBI taxonomy): domain Eukaryota; kingdom Viridiplantae; phylum Streptophyta; class Anthocerotopsida; order Anthocerotales; family Anthocerotaceae; genus Anthoceros; species Anthoceros angustus. The sequence goes on from VJWM01000192.1 coordinate 249,342, forward strand.
GACGAGACGAGACGAGGCGAGGCGAGCGGCCCGGGCTCGGGCGCGGAAGCGGAACGGGAGGCCATGGCGGCTGCTGCTTCCAGCGCGCGCCTCGGCGATCTGGTGGCCTGGCGCAGCTGCGGGTGCCAGCAGCCCAAGCTGCACCCTCTCAGGCTCTCGAGAGAGCACACGCATCACGCTGCCAGGGCTGCGTCCCGGCCTCTCATCACTTCCGTCTCGCCGTCTTGTCGAATTCGGACTCGGCATTCCAGGTTGCTAGATGCATCGCCCTTTGCTGCGCCGTGGCAGTGCTGTGCTGTGCTGTGCTCTTGCGTGCCCTACCTGCAAGCAAGGTTCACCACTTCCCTGTCTCCCCGCAGCGGCAATCACAGGAAGGCGCAGCAGCAGTCCAGGAAGAGCTTGCGCGACCGGCCGCCCGCTGCCGAGGAGGAAAGCGGGAAAGGAGGCTCGGCCGGCCTCGAACTCGACGAGGATGTCGATGTCACCGCAGACCAGCCCCTCCCCGTGCAATCCGCTGTGCAGCAGCAGCCGCAGCAGCAGCCGCAGCAGCAGCAGCAGCCTCAGCAGTCCGCTGTGCAGCCTTTGGTACTCTATTCGGACTAGGTTCCTCCAAGCCTTGCCATCTGTGTCCTGAATGGAATTCTTACCCGCTCTGCGCCCTCCACCCTCTCGCTCACTCACCCCTCTCTCTCCGTCGTCTGCCTCAGGGGTCGCAGAAGGCGAGCGTGGTGGACGTTCCTACCAGGGGTGTGAGCGTGGATGACCTCATGAACATGATCAAGGATGCTGAGAAAAGTGAGGGGACTGACTTACTGTTCTCTCCCATGCTCCCTAAATCGCTTAAAAACTCTTGGCTTGGCTTGAGTGGAGATGAGAATCTACCTTTCTCTAGCTGGCTAGGCTACTCTTCTAACCCTGAGCTTGCCGTGGTTGGTGGTGTTTGTTTGTTCGAAGACATCCTGCTGCTCAACCAGGTGCGGGCACGTGCTCTGGAAGAGCTTGATAAAGCACGAAGTGACAAGGAATCCCTTCAGGGCCAAGTGAATATCTTGCAGACACGGCTGGCAGAAGCAGATGCCAAGCTTAAACTGGCCGCTCAGACCAGGGCCAAGAATGAGGTCCTGGAAGAGGAACTGGCATTGGTCAGAAGTAGGTTAGCGGACAAATATGGCGCTGGAGCCGGGAAGTCGAATTTGGAAGCTGATTACAGAAAGCTGCAGCTGCAGGTGCTGAATCTGGAAGCCCAGTTGCAGTCCTCCCAGGCCGCTGCGGAGGAAGTAAGCTCGCTCAGGTCCCAGGCTGAAAGTTTGGAGCAACAGCTTAAGCTAGTTAGGTCAACAAGCGCTGCCGAGCTATTGATGAAAGACAGAGTCAACACTCAGGTGCAGACCACCAATGCGCAGTTGCAGGAGTATGTGAACGATCTAGAGAATAAGCTAGCTGTAGCCGAGGCGAGATTGTTGCAGCTTCCGCCTCTTGGCATCAGAGAGGATCTCATGGTGGATGCTGCTGATCTCACAGGAACTGAAGCAGGTGCTGATCGGGAAGGGAATGTTGCATCTGATGCAGAGGTTGCCAATCTCCGAGCCAAGGTGGCTCAGTTGCAGATATCATTGCTGCAGGCGGAGCAAGACAGGGTCGTCTTGGAGAAGAGTCAGGCTGAAAACGTGAGACTCCGGGACCAGGTGCAGTTGTTGGAGCAGAGACTCCAAGAATCTGACGCTGAAATAAGATCCCAGCTTGAGCAATACCAGGCTGAGGTGGAATCTTTTCAAACCAGTCTCGAAAGGGTCAAGAGCAAACAACAAGGTGCAGCTGAGGTTCCCGTTGGGGAGATGCCTTGGGATTTTTGGACTAGGATGCTGTTGCGGATAGATGCCTTGATGCTTGCAAAACAGATTGCCATTGAAGAGGGTAGGGAGTTACGACTTATGGCTTGGAGGCGTGAGGCCCGTATTCGGGATGCATTCGTGGCTGCTGAGGATGAAAGTGATGAGCGTGTCATAGCCAGCTTGTTGCAGCTCACAAAGGCAAGGCAAAAGTGGGTTGCTCTCTTGGATGGATGTCACTTCTGCTGCCTGAGTTATGGCTTTTGTGACTTGACTCAGGCTTGTGCTTGAAGTCAGCAGAATTTGTTTGCGCTCTGTTCCTGTGTGGTGGAGGGCCTTGATCTTTCTGACTGAACAGTATTCTGTATTGTGCCTTGCAGACCTGGGTTACATGTTGTGCATATTGCTGCTGAGATGGCACCGGTTGCAAAGGTATTGTGGTATCTTGCCTGCCGCAAAATACTTTAATTCGTGTCTTGTTTGTCCTTTCAGCCCTCTCAGGTTACTGAATTTTTTTTCACTCCTTTCTTGGAAGGTTGGGGGCTTAGGGGATGTGGTGACTGGGCTGGGTAAAGCCCTGCAAGCCAAAGGTCACTTGGTGGAGGTTATTCTTCCGAAATACAATTGTATGGACTATAGTAGAATCAAACTTCTCAAGGTACTTCCGTCACGTGCTTTGTCAACCAAACAAATGCTGTCAGTCTCTGGACTCCAGCAGGCTCACTTATTTGACTTTGTATGGATGTTGGGACCACAGTTGCAGATGGCACAACTCAATTTACTTATGTAGTGACTTTATATCTTGTCTTTGCAGGTCCTGGACATTGAACTTCTGTCCTACTTTGATGGCCAGATGCACAAAAACAAAGTCTGGCATGGAATTGTTGAAGGTGTGTTGTCGCACGTTGTCATAGTTACCTAGTCGATACTGTCTGGCTGGGGAGCGGATGCTATTTAGAAATTGTTGTTCTACCTCCAGAGTAACGGCACACTATGTATGCTTTTTTTGTGCTTCCAGGCCTTCCGGTGTACTTTATAGAGCCGCTGCACCATCAAAGGTTTTTTTGGAGAGGAGCATTCTATGGGGAGAACGATGATTTCAGGCGATTCACATATTTTTGTCGCGCTGCTTTGGAGTTTTTACTCCAAGCAGGCAAGAAACCCGATATAATTCACAGCCATGATTGGCAGACGGCTATTGTGGTATGCCCTTTCATGTGTTGGACAACGTGCAATGCTTGTTGGGCGGCCTTGTTGGTGGTGTCTCTTCTGTGCAATGACTTAGAACAGTCGTTTATGAAAGGTGTCACGTGATTTTTGGAGTCGATGTGTTGTTGGTCTCTGAAATTCATGTTGGTTCACATTTCTTTATCGTCGAGCTGCCGTCGTGTTGTCCTCTGTCAGAGTAAGTGCGTTGTGTCGTGCTGTGACTGCAGTGGGCTTGTTGCGTTGTTCTTTTCAAGCTTCCAGGCATTGTCGCCTCAGAACCAGGTCCAGCATTAGGCATTATTGTGTTTGGTTCCTGTGTAAACGTTTGTCAATCTTCCCTGGATGTCGTGATAATAATGCACATTGTGATGCTGCAGGCTCCTTTGTATTGGGATGTTTATGTCCCTCAGGGCTTGGACTCTGCAAGACTTGCCTTTACGTGTCACAACTTTGAGTATCAAGGCACAGAGTCCCCTGCGGCAATAGCAGCCTGCGGACTGGTGCCCCAACAACACTACCGTCAAGATCGGATGCAAGACAGTTTCTTCCATGATAGGATAAATCTCCTGAAGGTAGCATGCAGGATGGACGGGGTTTGCTTGCCCGCAGTGATGTGGTTTTCTCAGGTGGGTCTGGTTCTGGTTGTTTTTCGGTGCTGTGCAGGGAGGAATAGTTTTCTCGAACATCGTCACGACTGTGTCACCCACGTATGCGGAAGAGGTCCGAGGCCCCGAGGTAGCATATTGCTCGTTGCCCGCGCTTGGGAAGTTTGCTTGTCCTGTTCACCATCTCTCCAATTGGTATCTGGCTTTCCCACTAGAATTTGACATCGATGTTGATGCTGGCAACAGGGCGGTCGGGGCCTCCATGTGACGATCGCGAGCCACGCTGCGAAGTTTGTGGGCATCCTGAACGGGATCGACGATGAGGCCTGGGATCCTTCCAATGACCCGCTGTTGGATTTCCCATTCAGTGCCGATGATTTGAGCGGCAAGCAAGCGAATAAGAAAGCGCTGAGAACACGTTTGGGGCTGGCTGCAACTGGGTCGGATGAGGAAAGGCCGCTGGTAAGAAGGCTTGCTGGGTGCGGGCGGGGAGGCGTTGGGCGGGTGTGGTTGACACACTTTTCGGAATTGAAGGTGGAGTGTTTGGTGGTCCTTGTCAGGTGGGTTGCATCACGCGGCTGGTGCCACAGAAGGGCGTGCATCTCATACGACATGCAATCTACCGAACTTTGGAGCTGGGCGGGCAGTTCATTCTTTTGGGTTCCAGTCCAGTGGCGGAAATCCAGGTAACGTGGTAGTGATTGAGTGGGTAAAGGCAGCCCAGCCCAGCATTTAAGGAGTGAGTGTGTAAGGTTGGGGGCTGAGGGTGGTGTGCTGCGCTGTGCTGTGGTCTGGTGTGCGTGTGTGCAGCGAGAGTTTGAAGGCATAGCCCGGAGTTTCGAGAATCACCCTCATGTGCGACTGGTGTTGAAGTATGATGAGACGCTGTCGCACTCGATCTATGCAGCCTCGGATGCATTCGTGATCCCATCGCTGTTTGAGCCGTGTGGGCTGACGCAGGTGCGGTGCGTCAGCACTTGAGGTGCAACTGGCTGTCCGAGAAGGCCGGCGACACCCTTGTATGCCTGGCTGTTATGTGTGTTTGTAGGGGTGGGGTGACCGAGGTGTTGTGTGGTTGTGGAACAGATGATCTCGATGCGCTATGGAGCTATACCGGTTGCCAGGAAAACCGGCGGTCTGAACGACAGGTGGGCTTGTTTCCTTGCTCGTGCGCTTTGTTGGTATTTTGCCTCTTGGCGCGCTGTGAGTGACATGAAATTGGTGTGTGGCTCGAGTGTGCAGTGTTTTTGATGTGGACGATGCCAGCATCGGTGAGGATCGGAGGAACGGCTTCACCTTCACGGCAGCCACCGAGGAGGTTGGTGGTTCTTGCCTGCCCTGCCCTGCCCTAGCTGAGGTTGTATGCGAGATTCAGTAGTGATGGTTAGGGAGTGAGGGAGTCAGGGTTTAGGGAGTTAGGGTTGGGTCGATATAGATGCAGCGCGGTTGGTATGAGGATGTGAGAGGTGATGGTGGTTGTGGGTCCGCAGGGGTTGAACTACGCGCTGGAGCGGTGTGTGCGCTACTACCAAGAAAGGTCGGCGTGGTGGCGCGAGCTGGTGAAGGCGAGCATGAGGATGGACTTCAGCTGGCGGACGTCGGCGGAACAGTACGTGAGCCTGTACGCGCAGAGCGTAGAGAGGGCCAGATCTCGCGGCTCCTCCAATTGAAGCCTGCAGCTTTTGTCGGCAGTCCAAGTCGTGACACGTGCAGGGAGGCATGCATTGCATGCATTGCGCAAGCCGGCGCGACGGCTTCTGCCTCAGCTTCTGTGCAGCTGTGCTAGCCTAGTGCCTACTGGAATTCCAAGCTCCCGGAGGTTCCATCCGCGGTGGCACCTGGAATTAGATTCATCTCCTTTGCTCCCTTTGTTCTCTTACTGTACTGTACCAGTGCTGGAATGGCACCACTGTTATTTATTGTAGTAACTGTAAGCTCTCGGAGAGTCGTGCTTTTTCCCTTTTTTATTGTTTTTCTGTGGTACTTGGTATACATCCACCCAACTGCTGCCCTGCCCTGCCCTGCCCTCTCGCATAGGGATGCAATGTATGTACCGTGGTGCATGAAGTGTACATTGTGATTGATATAGTACAGAATCCAATTCAATCCAATCCAATCCGGTCCAGGCAAGGAGTGTCTCGTTGTCTTTCCTTAGCTTTGCTTCCTTTTGGTCGCTTCAAGTTTGGGTTTGCTGCGTGTGACGGAGATGCTCAGAGATGATATGCGCAGCCTTGAGGGTATGTAAGTACATGCTTGCATGGTAATGCGTGCCCAAATGTGGTGTAGTGTGGTAAGAGTCTCCAGAGTGTGGGAGACATGGACGCGTTTGTTGGCAGTGTGGAGAAAAGCGAGAGAGCGGTGCGGGCAGCGGCCGTTGGGGGCGAGGGCGAGCCTGGGCTTGCCGGGCGTGGCGTTGATGAGTGGGTGATGATGATGGAGAGGATAGAATGGCGTGCCCTGGCAGGCGAGGCGGTGGAATCCTGAAAGCGTGTGCTGCTTGCCTGCCTCCCAGAGAAGCAGGGAACCGGGGCCCGGCCCGGCCCGACCCGGCCCAGTCTCTGCGGGACGGGGGACGCGGGACGCGGGACGCGGGACTGGGAGACCGGGAGACCGGGAGACCGGGAGACCGGGAGTGGAGTGATGACGAGTCACACGGCTTATTTTTGAGTCAGGCAGGCAGGAGTCAGGAGTCAGGACTGACTGAATCGTCTCTCTCTCTCTCTCTCTCTCTCTCTCCCCCTTTGTGTGTGATGATCCGAACCATGTGTGATCCGCAGACAGGGCAGAGGGCGTGGCAGTGGGTCTGGCAGGGAGCGGCGCACACAAGATTTTCTGACCTGACCTCATGCACCGCGTTCGCGCCGCAAGGGAAGGAAGGATGGAAGGATGGAAGCATGGAAGACAGAAGAAGATGAGGGAGGGAGGGAGGAAGGAAGGAAGGAAGGAAGGAAGGAAGACAGAAAGAAAGAAAGAAAGAAAGTGGAATCGAGGGAGGAGGAGGCGGCGGGCCCCGACTGCCGAGGGAGCGAGCCCATATGGCGGGCGGCGCCGGTGGGCGGGCGGGGCCGGGCAACACTTCAAGCCCAGGCTGCCACCTGCCAAGGGGCTGTGACCTGGGGTGGTGTCCTCGTGGGAGTAGGCGGGGCAGTCGGCTCGTGGGCTTAGGACACATCGCCCCATGGCCCGCCCCTGCTTGGGCTTGGCCAGGTTTGGGGCTGACGGTGATGGCCCTGATGGGGCCGCCCCTCGCCTCCGGTTGCCGGTCCCTGCACCCTGCACCCTGGCCCCAGGCCCCGAGAAAGGAAGCAAAGATGTGTGTCCCCGCCGCGCAGCCCAGCAGTCCAGCTGCAGCCGAGGCTCCCCCCTTGCCTTTGCCCTGCCCCCACCTAACCACGAAAGCCCCGCCCGTTTCCTTTCCTTTCCTTTCCTTTCCTTTCGCTAGACCCTGCCTTGCCATTGCTCTGCGCGCTTGCTTGCTGCCTGCGCTTCTTCCTCTTCTCCTTCTTCACTCTTCCTCGCCCCTGCTCCTTCCTTCCTCCTGCCCTCTTCCTTCGTCTTCTCCTTCTCCTTCTTCCTTCCTCGACTCGACTCGACTCGACTCGACTCGACTCGACTCGACTCGCTGCTGCCCTGGCGTCCTCGTTCCCCTCTCCCAACTCAACACTCTCAGGCTAAGCGCGCGCTGCCCCCGCTTCTGCCTCTGGGTGTGCCCCTTGACCACAACGCCTCCCCTCCCCTCCCCTCCCTTGCCCTGCCCTGCCCGCCCCATTCCAATTCCTTCTTCACTCTTGCCTGCTTGCGGCAAGTGCCCACCACCCAATTCCCCGGAATTCGCCCTGCTGCCTGCGCCGCGGACCTCACCGCGCCCTGCGCCGCGCTCGCGCATCTCCATTCCGGCCGAATTGCGGGCCCAATTCATGCCTGGCCCTGCCCACGAGCTTGCGCACCTCTGCCGCCGCCTCCGCCCCCTCCTCCTCTTCCTCCTCCTCCGCGCTTGGTGACGTGTGGAAATGCAGCGGGTCGGCGATCCCTGGCCCATGTGGTTGCTCCCATTGCTGCAGACCAGCTTCTTCACCTCCTGTCCGGAGCACGGCGTCAGCAACAAGAGCGAGTGCAATCTCTTCTGCCTCGATTGTCTCGGCAAGGCGCTCTGCTCCTCCTGCTCCATTCCGCACAGGGAGCATCGCGTCGTGCAGGTAAATGTAAATGTGAATGTGCTTCTTCTCCTGCTGCTGTTGCTTCTCCTCCTTCCTTGCCCTGCCCCTGCCCCTGCGCTACCGCTACCGCTACCGCTACCGACTGCTCACCCTGTGCCACGCAATGTTGCAGATTCGCCGCTCCTCCTACCACGATGTCATCCGGGTGTCCGAGATACAAAAGGTGCTGGACATCACCAGCGTGCAGACGTACATTATCAACAGCGCCAGGGTGGTGTTCTTGAACGAGAGGCCGCAGCCCCGGCCTGCCAAGGGGGTTACCAACACTTGCGAGACCTGCGAAAGGAGCCTCAACGATTCCTTCAGATTCTGCTCCCTCGGTTGTAAGGTGAGTGAATCCGCACTACATTTCCTCTCCTTGCCTGCAATGCGCCTCGCGTACCCGCCTCACCTCACTTGCTTGTCGCCTCGCTGTCCCTGCACAGCTTCAGGGAATCAAACTGCACCAGGATCTCTCATTCGTGCTGCAGCCCAGGTCATCACACCTGCCCTCCTCCTGCCAGGGCAGCATTCGGACCATGGATCCACACCACTCCACCACCACCACCACTGCCATCACCACCACCACCCATCAGGTCAGGAAGGCAAGGGTTAAGAAGGCTCCTACTAGCCCACTTCCTCACCATCATGTACTGCCACATGAGCGGACGGAGAACGACAACCCCAATGACATTGCCTACGTCAAGGCATTGTCCAAAGATGCAGCTCACCCGGTGCTCGTCTCAGGCCTCACCCTCTCTGCTCCTCTTCCCCCTCTGGATATGTCTCCTCGCACCCCTCCCCCCACTACCTCCCTGCGGACAGCAAAGAGAAGGAAGGGGACTCCTCACAGGGCTCCCTTCTCATCCTAGTCTACAATCTTCCAGCCTTTGGCTCTCCCTGCCCCTGCCTTCCCCACCGTGTGCAGCGCCTAGCGCAGGGAAGCAAGATAGCTCACAGTTACCCTGTGTCTCATCTTGCTGCTGTACATAAGTTGTAGACTGGTGTCCATTCTTGTATCTTTTGTTATAGCGCCCTATATGGATCCAGTAGCCCCTCTCCCCTCTACCTGCTTTTGGCTGATTGCCACTCTCTTATGCCTCTCTAGGAGCTGGGATGCCCGTCAACATTTAAAGAGCCCTGTTGAACAATGCATCCCCCCTCCCTCTCTCCCTTCATCCTGTAATTCCACAATTGCTTCCCCTTCTGGCCACAGACTTGAGGTATGCGTCAGGTAGCAAGCACCAACTTTCCTGCTTGCTGCTCCTCCTCTTCTCCTCTCCTGCTCACCTTGTACATCACATATTCTTTGCCCAGCTAATGTGGCACCTATCTAGAAATTCTGTGCCCTTCACTGTAATATGTTTGGTACTCTTATTAACAGGTACCTTAGTACTGAGGCCACTGAATTCGTGGTTGGAATGCTGGGCTGGATCCTCTCCTTGCTAGTATTATGGAGGGATTGTGGAACCCAGCTCTACCCTTGTATATTATTAGCATTCTATTCATTCTGTAAAATGAATAAAACAGAGCAAACATTTGTGTGTTGTGCAGTGCAACGGAGAGAATATGAAAGCTGGTGTGATGAATGTCGCTGTTGCCGGCTCGGCTGCCTAGAAACACATAATCTTCCGATCAAGTTCAAGTTAACATTTCTATGTGTGCTACTATGACCAAGTTTTCCATGCAGGCGAATGCTGTCTTCGGCTTCGGCTGCCTGGCATAAGCCTCTTTGCGCTGGACAATACGAGTTGCTGGGACATGGCAAAGCATATAAGGACAGGAACAGCTGCATGCAAGTATTTTTAGGTCTGCCCGCCCACGTATTCTATCTCAGGGTCTCAGGCGTATCATCAAGCTCCTGTTCGCGGCTCAACAATGGGGAATACGGCCGAGAAACCGGAGCCTCCCCCCCCCATGGTTCTGGTGCCACCTCTCTTCCAGCGACCCCATCTCGCGACGCGTTCCCGGTGAATTTTTCTATGCCTACCTCGGGGGGGAAAGAAAAATGCTCCTTTCATGATTCTACGCTCTTATGCCTATTGCTCTGCAGGATGGCCGAGTCCTCTTACGAGGTTCTGTTTAACAAAATAGCAAGGAAGCAGCTCTTCACAGACTACTTTGATCTAAAGGATCAGGTGGTGGGGCAAATCTTGCTGCAGCCAGCGGATGACCCTCGGGTTGACATCACCGCAATTGTAACTCCATCATCGTCTCTGCCCCCTGGCCCCCTTACTTCCCCTTCCCTTGATCCTAACATTCTTTACTCGTGACAACCACACTCGTCTCTCACAGGTACGCACCTCTCATGAACGACCAGAGGCTAGCGGGGAGTGTACTTTTCGGTGGCAGCGGTATGACCATCTTTCCCGCTATGTGTATCCTTGTAACAGGTTGTTTGTTCAGCTGAGATCGTATCCTCCTCTTGCAGGGATTCGCTCGACCCCCACACGTTTGCGGACCTCACGGTTTCAAGCACCGAAAAGTATGCCAAGCTTTGAACCTATCTCCCTCCACTGGCTGTTGCACGCAGTCACCATTCACAACATTCTTCCTATCCTATAAAGATATCACTGTTACTGGAGTTTGCAGGTCCTCCACTGATTCGGTGTGTTGACTCAGTGCTTTGAAATTGCGAGCATCGTTGTTTTCACCAGAAACTGGCCTGGGTGCTTTTGCATCTGTGCCTATCGTGCGGAGAGACGGGTAAAGTAGCAGCCAGTTCATGCTTATCCTTCAATGATGCTTCATTGCTGCTTAAGTCCAGCATTATGTATCGTCCATGTGACCTCCCCTAAATGATAAGTTACTGAGTTGCTTTCTTGTTTCTGTCCGGAAAATTCTCCCCTCCGTTTGCAGGGATCAGGCTGAGGATTATGGTCATGCGGGTTTTAGGTTCTCTTCTGAAAGATTTACAGCAGGACTAACCGGGTCACCTTACTACCTTCTAGTGCAAGGTCTGCACGCCTCTCCATTGCCCGGGTCATGGCTACTTTTTGTAAGCAGGAAGTCGAGATGTTACATGTGCTCGCTCCTCATGTGAGGTACTCGTATGTGCAGGAAAAATGGTCCCAACGACAGTGTGGCTTGCAGGGACACTGGGGCAGTTAACTGCAGGTCTTCAGTATAAGCCCCTTGGTAGGTAGGCCCTAACTGTGTCTTCACGTCCTGATCAAGTTTTCTAAAGCCGACTGTTGCTGCCATGTCTTTCTAGCTGATTCGTCGTGTCCTTTATGCACAGTGCTGAAGGATGAAACATTCCCAAATAACTGCAAAAACCTTGAGAATTGGAGCTTTGCACTGGACTATGGCACCGGCAGGGCAGGCCCTCTGCATCCGTCATTCAATTTTTGCTTAGAGTTTTGCAACAACCATAAGGTCTGGTGTTCTGCCCACACGTTCTTTTCCCCCAACATTGAGTGATGTGGATTCTCACCTCGTGTCTTCGTGTCACTGAAGCTCAGCTTCTAGCATCCTACTACCATCACTTGACTGTCCAGAGAAGGGTACGATCTTGGTACCAGTTGCAACTTCACACACCCTTTGTCAGTTTCAGAATGGGGTATATAAGCAGAGTAGGAGATTTGCCCTCAATGGAAGGATGAAGGATTTGGTTGATCGAGGAGAGAAATAGGAGTGATAATCCGTCTCCATTGTCCTGCAGGTGAAGAATCCTTTCGAGGCTGATGAAGTTGTGGGAATCACAAACTACGTGGACCTTGGTTTTGAGCTTGAGCACAGGCAAGTATAGCGATGTCAGCAGTACATGGTCCATTTCATATTTTCACAGATGGCTATTCTCATGTGCAGTTTGGATACCAAGTCATTCGAGAATCTTAAAGGGAAGTCCCCACTGTCAAGTGCAAACTTAGTGGCATCCTGGCAGGCAAACAAAAACATCATGCTGAAGGTCTTTTGAAGGCCTTTGATTCTAGTGTGTTTTTTCTTTTTCCTCTTCTCAATCTGGTCTTAAAGTGTAAGGTGTGGAGAACGCTTACACAGTTGGACCTGTGCTATCACGTGCTTTTAGGGCAAGCTGGGATCAATGACCTCTGGTGTCGTCCTAGTCTTGAAGTCGTGGTGGCAACCCTCTTTCACATTCGGATTTGCAGGTGGGGGGTTGTTTGAGGAAAGCTTTGAAGGTTGACCTGGTGGAGATGTGAGAATAAGATGTGCCCATCTGTTGCAGTAACCAGGAACCATTTCACGCAAAAAACTCTATATGGTTTTGGCATTCGTATGGAGAACTTCGGGGGTGTAAGGTATTTTCATTATGTGTCTCCATATTTCAAACCATCCCATACATTCTGGGTATGTATTGTTTCTGGGGCTACCAGACAAGATGGACCAGCTATAATTGCTGTAGTGGGTGCTGACACACTTCACGTTTGGCAGCTACGAGAGGGCGGACCCGAACTATGTAATTCTGACGCCAAGCAAAAAGCACATTGCAGAAGGGCTGATGAGGGACACTGGCAAGCGGCCAATTTTGGAGGAAGATGTGCTGTCGGGAATTGTGAAAGCTGTTTCGCCCGAACTGCAAAGCGGCGACAGGCTGTTGTGACGCTCCACGGGCTACCAGCAGCAGTAGCATACTGTTCCAGGAGTCTGCGGACAGGATGTTGTTCATCTTCAATTCTTACGGTTTCGTGTCATTGGTAATGGCATGGTGTAAGTGCGGTTGAAAATAGTATAGGGTAAAACCCCTGGAGTCACTGATCCAAGTGTTTTTTTGTTTAGTGGCAAGTCTTGAGATCTACCTAGTACAACCTCATATATTGTACGTAGGCACAGACCTAGGTCTCCTTAGTATGCACCGCCGGGGCCGGGCCCGTCTGTTCCGTTCATAAGTACAATGCAGCATGAATCGCATCGCTAGCTACCCATATTACATTGACCTCGTGGGGCGGCGTCTTATAGATATACATACATAGGCGGCGTCTTATAGATATACATACATAGGCGGCGTCTTATAGATATACATACATAGGTGGCATCTTCTAGATATACATACATAGGCGGCGTCTTATAGATATACATACATAGACAATCACGATGATATGTCGCCCCATATACATGTTGACAATTGAAATGGCACAAGCAAACGCTCCGAATCCAAGCTGCTTACTAGGCCATCGTCTCTGACAACTGGAAATTGCTTCCTCTGAAAGCAACTTGGGAAACCTCTTCTGCAGTGCAATGATCCGACTCCATGCAACAACCCTTGTCTTCTCATTCACCTCCACACAGCTGTATAGTGAGACCCGAATTCCACACTACAAAGCAGCTTCTAATCCACTGGAAATTCCAAAGCAGAGCTCCAGCAAATGAATGCCTTTTGAGCTTGCCCGCCATTTAATCACAGTGTCATGAATCCTCCAACCCTGCGCTTTCAACACACGAACCTACCGCATCGCATGCTCCGGACACACCTTTCCAAGCTGCCAGGGTTTGGTTTCCTTTCGACACTGATTTTCCCTCCTTCTCGCATCCCTAAGATGTTGACTGTTGTTAATCCTTTAGCATGCCACCCTGCCCTTCCGGCTTCGCGACCTCCGTACAGCTGAGTTCCTATATATCCTGCCACATTTCCTCTCTATGCTCACTATGAGTAGAGCAGGGAGATGCAGTAGCATGAGCCGCCATTCTCCTGCCCGTCCCAGGTTGCCTTCGCATATCTAGGGGTAACCTCGCCACTGTGCTGAAATCGCCATCCTTCCAACCTAGCCTGTAGAACCCGACGGAGTGCAAGGGATCCACCCCCATTGCGGGTCCATGAGTTGCATTTGCGCCAAGCAAGACATCATACGTCCTTGCATTCGTGACAAGACACTGAACCTCAACTACACACGAATCTGGTGTTCCTAGCTTCAGTTTGATTTCTACAGGCTCCTTGGTCATTCCCAAAACCTGTTCCTTTGTTCTTACAGCGGTCGGAATTACAACATCATCTGGGACCAATTTGCTGCCGTACAGCTTGAGCGCCTCCTACACACGAGCTCCTAACATGACTAGATTTGCATAAGTGTCCATGAGCACTTGCTTCAAAGCGAAATCGTCAAAGGTGATCTCTCGACTTGCGTTGGCTAAGCCACTCCGCCTCATCCTCTACCACCTGGTTTCAAGTGATCTCCAGGCAAACTAACCATGCCAGCTGCTGCTACATCATCCACGTAAACTTCTTTAGGAATCCACTCTTACATCACCTGATTAAATTGAGGAGACTTCACTCCCAAATCACGAAGGCTCACGACAGGAATTTCCAAGGCTATGTCTAGCACCATCTCTGTGCTCTGCAACTAGCTAGTTGTGTCCGTGATCTCACCTCCACTATACAACTGCCTGAATGACCTCGGCATTCTTGAACATGGTAATATTTGAAGGGGCTGAATATACATCAAGCGGCTTCATAGGCCAATATACGCTGAATGGGGTTTGTGATGGGTATCAAATTGGTTCTATGCTACATAGATAGCGGAAAACACTGAAAAATTATGGTGTACAGCTTGTGGATCATAGGATCCATGGATGACGATTGGGACAAGAATGGTCTGCACGCCGGCACAATACATGATTCTAAGGGAATGGAGACCCATGCCGTAACAAAGTGCATAGATGCAGAACGTATGAATCCGTGCGCTGAAGGAATTGCGGCTTATTCATGTATGTCCTCATGTCCTTGCCAACCCAAAAACCATAATGCATGGACTTCCGGAAAAAGGAATACATCGGCTGAACACCTCGCAATATGCAGGATACCATGGTCTGAGTCGGGTGAGAGGGTTAGGGCGCCGGCATGCCGGCGCCCATTTTCATGCCGGCGCTCTAACACCATGTGCACATGCTCATTCGAATGTGCAAGGAGAGCAAGGGTCAGGGGGTAAATGCGCTAGCATGCCGGCGCATTCACCCCTGACCCCTGTCAAGCCATGCTGATTAATTAGGCTAGCTAATTAATTAACCTAGGTAATCAGGCCGATTATTAAATAACCAGTCCGAATTAGGCAGGCATGAAACGTATGGGTTCGTTTAGGGCTCGGGAGGCGTGAAGGGCAAACATATGATCTTGGATGATGACGAACGTGAGTGGTAGGCGGCTCGGCATTATTACGCAAGATGGCTGTGAGGTTGCGTGGCGGCATGGCGCCGGTGTGGAGTGAGACCGCGGGCAGCCAGAGCAAGTGTGGCCGAGATAAGTGCATGCGGCTTAGCAAAGTAGTTGTCGAAGTTCTCAAGTAGCGACTTCTTTGCGGCTTGGACTTTCCGTGTGTAGGCTGGGGACATAAGATATCTTTGTGTGATTTCTCGATGTCAGACAAGTCGGAGCGTCATGTCGTGTGTGTGGTCTGAGTGTGTCGTGTTGATGCTGGGCTGAGGACTTACTGCAACTCACCGAATCTGGTTTGTTAGGGCGGTGTGTCTGAAGATCTGCTGGTGTTTCGAGTTGGCTGATCTGGCTGGGCTGCGCCCGTAGGCGTTGTGAAACCGAGATTGCGTCACGGTGGTTCACCGTTCGCGGTTTTGCCCAAACACTGGTTTTGAGTGAACAAGACACATTAGCGCTCCTTGCGGTAGCGATGTTTCTTTAGTATGGTTTTACTTGACAACGCTTTCTCGAAACTTGCGCCATCGACGTGTCTGCGAGTTGTTGTGTGCACAAGATCTACATCCCGATTCATGGGCATCATGGTGTGGACCTAACGTGCTGATTTGTGAGCTAAGGGAGTGACAGGATACTCACAGGTGAGTGTCTCGGTGGAGGGTGGTACACCTATCTAAGCTTCTGTTGGTGTTCTAGCAAGGAGTCGTGGTCAAGTCGTGAGCACAAATTTTTGTGTCATGCTCTTCCCTTTCCTAACCTCCACATTAATTACGACTTTGTTACTTTTGCATGGGCTATACATGTCATCGATGGGAGCGATGAGGAGCCTATCATTTGAGAAGCGGGGTACCACAGCGACCTTGGGTCTCACAATGAGAGCACGGCGTCAGCATGAGGCTTGGTTCATCCGAGTTAGGGGCTGGTTGAGGCCACATCGTCATCCTCTACCTCCTGGCCAGAGTACCACGGGCCAGAGTACTGTTGGGGTAGTGTCCGGTCCTGTTGAAGCAGTAGGAGTGAGTTGGTCACCTCTATCGACCATTGTTCAAATCGTGAGTGGAGCTACCGATTCGAGGAGGAATGCAGAGTCTGATACCATGGAAGGATCTCGAGCAGCTGTTCACAAGTCCGAGAAGTTTTCTGGTAGACCAGGGACGCAGACTCTTAGGGACTTCAAAAGCATGGCTTCTTAACTAGTCGCGTCGAGTTTAAGCATGGAGCCGCCTACACTCATCGGTACATGTTTGAGCAATGCACAGGTATCTAGCGGATGAGGCCACGGATCATTTGAGATTCATGCACCGTAAATGTTGGCGAGTAGAGAAGCCTAACCACACTCTGTGGCTCTGTAGCACATATGATTTGATAGCCGCTGCAGAATGCTCATCAAGCGATTGCGGTGGCACAATTGCGTCCAGTCCCACCACCATGGTGAACATGACTCCACGGAGATGGCTATCGCTACGGTGGCGTTCGGATATGTTAGATGTGCCCAATCATGACAACCACAGAGAAGACTTCTTTGCAATTTTGGATAAGGCCTTCCCAACCAAGACCCACGAGAAAATTGCCGAGCTTGGACCTTTCTTGCAAGAAGGGTGAAAGCATGATGGCCTTTAGGCGATTACGTAAATTGAGGGATGGCACGGGTATGTTGGTGACGAGGCGGCCTGAAGTTCTTGGTCGCCTTGAAGCCCGACCCCATGTTTCATTATCGACTTTACTACGTTGGTTGACAAGTATGGGGACAACTACACCGGATCAGTCTATCGAAGCGGAGAAGAAGGAGTTGGCCTTCTCGGTATGCTTCCATACCAAGGCTTTCCACCATTACCAAAAATGTTTTCGGGGAAGGGTAGTTCGGTAACGCAGTCACACAAGGGCAAGGAGTCCAAGCCCAGAGGCCACTTGTCACCACACTTTGTAACAGTGTGTTGAACACCTTTGCCTCTTTGCACATGCGGGCAATCACGACTCCTTACGCGCTCATTGCAGAAACCAGTCACGTGGAGGCGGTTTGTTTTTCAAAGTATCCGGAGCGGCGACCTTGGAAAAGCAGGATAGACTCTAGTGCCGCCACTAAGCCTACCATCACTATTGGGAGCAAGCAGCACGTGCCTCGGCGGGCGGCCGGAGGAAATCACATCGATGAGCCAAGTCAAGCGCGACAAGGCTAAGCAAGGCTGCTGCTCAAATGATCGCCACAGACGCCATGGTGCTGACTAGTCAGCACTTTGGCGGCAAGCTTGAATCCTAAGCGCCAATGCTATGGAAAACAGCTCGGGACATCGACGATCTTGGTGAAGATTATGGGCGATCATGGAGGCTTATGCAACACACAAGGAGAAGCGGTCAAAATGAACCATTGCATGGCAAAGGTCTAAGCGAGTTGATTCGTCCAGGCGATGTCAGTTACCACAAACTGTGGGTCACCTCTTAGAGGCAGCTCACCACACGCCGGAGCTAGAGCGCAATGCCCAGTCTTTCCAGAACTTCCATCGAGTCCAAAGATACCGGTGAGAGGGTCAAATCATCTACCTAAAGGGGATCAAGAGGAGCAAAGGTGACCGGGTTCCTAGCCGATCACAAGCTAGACACACAAGTCCGAGCAGTGCTCGATTGCGACCATGGTGTTAACGCAAGGAGTTGTTGAAGAGGGTGTACACGGCACCCACCCCCTTGGGGATGTAGGAATTGAAGAGGCTAACTTGGACACCATCTCTCCCAGTTTGAGGTAATCTTGTTGGGCGATGATTGCAGACCATCATGGTCGGGGCTGGATTCACTTGTTTCCGCAAGGCTGCATACAATTGGCTTGGGAAAGTCGTGGTCTACCAATCGTCTGACCCACAAATCGCGCAAGGCCACAAAGTAACGTGCTTGTGGACAATCGGGCTAGCCATGTCTTTGGTAAATGGATTTGCACCAATGTGTTGTTGGACACGGGGAGCACCAGTGATCATAGGGAAGGTTAGGTTGCGGCTAGAAGGGAGTGCGTTGAAGCCTTCCCCATGGAACATTCGCACAGCTTCGGGGGCAGTTGAGCCTGTGAAAGGGGAAACAGTCCAACCAGTCAAGATCACTTTGAAGCCCAACACACAGATGAGGTGAGCTTGGCAGTGCGTTGTCTAGTCACGGGTGCCACCAATTATGACATCCTGTTGGGACAGGAATTTCTGTTTCCTCCAGGAGTCTCAATTGACAAGCTGACAGCAGGCCTTTTTAGGCAGTTAGCGAGGGGGTACCTACCTACCTTGGATTTGCATGGGGCTGCAGCAGTGAGGCTACACTGGTGGAAGACAGCACAGGTAGTGCGGATCCCTTGGGGATGGGCAGTTCCCTATTACCACCAGTTATCGCGCTCAAGCATGGTTAGGTGAGTGTGGAGAGGATGAGGACATCCTCTCACATGCTCATGAGGGAGATGTGTTGGGAACCACATCCTCTCGTGTCTCGATATCCACCATTCCGAGCCTCCCATAGCGGAGGAGCATGCGGAAGCTCAAGAAAGCGATTGCTCGTGTTATGCAAGTGCTGCGAAAACCTTCACAGACCACGGGGAGGGAGCACATGTTTCCCCATTCAGCGATCTGTGATTACTTGGCTACCTTCATCACGAGGTATCACCTTGGTGGAGCTGTTTGGGGCCTATGTCTTGGTCTTGAGGCGGTCTTGAGGTGTAGCATCACGTCTTGAGTACATCTCGTGATGTTTGTCCAATTTAGGCATATTGCACACATCGGTGCACTAAGCAGCTTCCCAGAATTTTCCAGCAGCGGTGAGCATGTTTGACACTCTCCCACAGAACATTTAGTACATCTAGCAAGCACACGTTCAAGCCCTTGGGCATGTGGATTTGGCGGTGCGGGGATAAGTGCAAGGCCTATCCCAAGCCGGAAAGGAGCGGGTTGCAAGATAACCGTTCGAGGCTTATTTAGGGATCGGTGCAAGTACTTCACTCTGGGATCAACATCCTCAAGTGGCTTATCTGGAGAACACACCAGCCCAATTGGATGCTCGGCCACAATGCTGCAAGACATGGGCGTGATCCCACATCATTGGACCTCCTTCACCATGGATGCACTGTGGGCAGCTATGCTCACAGAATTGGATTGGACCAATTTGGTCCTATCTATCACTTGGCTTTACAGCAATGAGAGCCACATCTCCTACAGGATGTCCTGGATGACAATCATACTCCCAAGCCTGTTGCAGCCAAGGAGCGAGCCCCTTGGTTTCCTACCAACACACCTGGCGAGCCAAGGAGAACTCTGCCCACAGTGGTCAGCTATCCTGGCTCCTATGCTTATAGGAATAACGGTCCTGGTATGCTTTTTAATGAAGATACCAAGGTGTGGGAGGAACCTATAGTGGAGGAGAGGGAACGGGTGATGGGTCTCCACACCCACAAAGACCCGCACCCAAGGCTTCAGGAGGTTTTTGCACTTGGCCGTGCCATGGATGTCATGCTCGACGGGTCACCTTTGCTTGGCTTTCGATGCTCACCGGACCTCGAGGCGGGACCCCTTCTGTTCATAGTACTTTTCTTGTCATCCCGATCGTTCACTTGCCATTCCACGGCTTTTCGCTCGGTCCTATCACCGACGCAATGGGGTGGAGCACATGTTTCCCAAACTGTTGTTTACCTTGATGGATCTAGGACCGGGGCTCAACCGCCAAGACTTCACCTACTATGGAAACTTTTGGTTGGACCATGGGTCCTCAATTGGATTAGGCGTGTCTGGGCTTTGCTTTTACAATACTCAGTTGTTTTGCTTTCGGCATGAAGGATTTGAAGAGGTGCAATGTCATGACCTTGATTAAGCTCAACACCACGAGCCTATCTACAGCGCAGAATCTGAGTTGAGCCACCGAATGGAAACCGTGGACGCCAGGAGTTGTATAAGGTGGGCTAATTAGGCCCTCTAGTTCTCGCATTGCCAGCTTCTTCCACCTAAGAAGGGCGATCGGGCTTTTTAACGAATGTGTGGGGACTATCGTCCCATCAATGCGTAACGACTACGGATAGGTATCCTATGCCTACACGGAGGAGTTGTTTCGACGATTGCTCTGTTCTTTTCTACTGGACTCAAGCGGGGCTTCAATCAGTGTGGCGAGAGGAGGACATTCCCAAGACAGTTTCATGGAGCCCACCAGCTGTGGGAGTGGCTGGTCATGCCTTTTGGGTTCAAGAATGCACCTGACTTTCCAAAGAGTCATGGACAAAATCTTGGCAGGGCGCCTCATCTTTTGTGTTACATAGATGATGTATTGGTCCATAGTGTGGACTTTGACACTCATCTGATGCATCTGGAGGATTTGTTCCAGAGGCTGCAAAAGGCCCAGCTAACATGTCATCCAGCCAAGTGTGAATTTGCCATGGACACAGTTGCATATCTTGGGCATCGGATTCTGCCAGATGGCATAACACCACATGCTGCTAAGGTGCAGGCCATCCAACAGATCCAAGCCCCAACTAATGTGCCTGCTCTTAGGGCTTTTTTAGGGTTGTGCAATTACTATAGGGTCTATGTTCGGCCTTTAGCATTGCTAAGCCCTTGAATGATCATTGCGCAAGGAGACAACCAGGATTGGACGAGAAAGTTGTCAAGCTGCGTTTGAGGGCTTGAAGAGCAAGCTGAGGCAAATGCCAGTCATGGCCATACCTGATTTTTCCAAGCCTTTTGTCCTCCATACAGACTGGAGCATTTTGGGGCTGGGAGCTGTGCTAGCACAAGTGGATGCTGAAGGTCAGGAGAGGGTCATTGCCTATGCTTCAAGAAGCAACAACAGGGCAGAAGCAAATTACTCCAGCTATGAAGGGGAGTTGCTTGCAGCTGTGTGGGCTATCTGCCATTTTCGCCCTTATCTGTATGGGCGAATGTTTACCTTGGTAACAGACCATCAGCCCTTGAAATGGCTGATGTCTAATACGAAGCTTAGTGGGAAACTCGCAAGATGGGCAATGATTCTTCAGGACTATGAGTTTGAGGTGGTTCACCGGCCTGGAACCAAGCACCAGAATGCAGATACGCTGTCACGCAACCCTGGACAGAGTAGCGAGGACAATACCGAAGCTCGCCAGGACGGTGACATGGAGGAAACTCCCAATGCTGCAGCTTTGGTGACCATGCTTTGCGTGGTACAGGTCTGTGCTAACAGCCGTTTTCAGCCACACAAGGATGTGTGGAGTGAAGCCACATTGCGATGTGAAGACTGGGCAAATGGATGCTAGCTTGGATGCACATCGGCAAGAGAAGGTGCTGAGCAGACTTATGAGTGGAGGGATGGGTACCGAGGAGGCGGCAGAACGTTTGGTGCCTCCACCATGGATCGTCTGAGCTTATCCATAGGGTGCATGAAGATCTAGGCCATTTTGGTGTGAAGCGCACCTCGATGCCTCCATCCACATTTCCCGGCATGGCATGTTCACTCGAGTGCGAGGAGGTGGCAGTGTGCTCAATGTGGCAGGTCAAGGCTTCTTTTAGCAACCCTCATTCGGCTGCGTTGCCCATCATGGGACTCTTCTTTAGGTGGTCCTGACTTGGTGGAGAATTTCCACGCACACCACGTGGCAATGTTTACATCATGGTCATGATTGAACATTTTGCGAAGTGGGTGGGCGGTAGCACTTCCGGACAAGACATCACGCACCTCAAGCATTTTGCACAATGTGCTTAGCGATTTGGGGCGATCTTGAGTGTCTCCAGACGAGGAGCTGAGGTGGTGAGTTTCGGATCTGGATGGTGCACTTATTGACCACGGCGCTGGCCGTGATCACCCTGGCGAGCGGGTTGGGCGAGAGGATGGTGCAGACCATCAAGCAGGCGTTGAAAGCTATGCCTCACCAAGCCCAAGAGTTGGGACTTGGCTTTGCCATACATTGCTATGGGCTACAGGATGAGCAAGCATGCATCGGCCAACTTTCACCTTACTTCCTTTTGTTTGGAAGAGAGCCGGTACCACTGTGGCCATTGCTCGCCAGATGCAAGTGTTGAGTTTGGATGACCCGGCCGCATGGGCCAAGGCTATTGGGGAACGTGCGGCCTTATTAGGCGGTGATGCCAATGGCTATGGCCAATCTCAAGATAGCTCGATCGTGATACACTCGGTATGCTCATACCGGGGTGGGAGTTTCCACCCTAAGGTCGGAAATTTCAGCCGAGGACTATGTCTATCTACGGCAAACACAGGATACTTTGGAGCCTAGCACCGGCGAGACATGTGTTACGTGTGCGAGAGGTGCGTAGAAATGGAGTGTTCTGGCGGGTCGATGGGCGGGTTACAGCGGACCACATGAAGAATTGTGCCCCATGCCATCGCCCAACTTGGACCCCACTGGTCACGGTGGGTCCCTCGGTTGACTATCCATGTCGGTGTGCGGAGAATTGATGATCCGGCACTCATGTTGTTGTGTGATGGTCGCAATGGCGGCTACCACCTATTTTGTCTTGACCACCCGGAGGTGCCGGTCGTGGTATTGCCCCTTTGCCGAGCTAGGGACACGATGTGGTGATCGGTGACTCCTTGGATTTTCCTTTGGCATCGATGAGCTTGCTGCGGTTTGGTGGCTTGTAGCACCACAGGATGAGGATTTACGATTCCGTTCATCCACGCTCATTTTCTCACGATCACGTTCATAGCGACCTACTGAGTGTGAGGTTAGGACTTTCGTTCGCGTACAATTTTGGTTGCCTAATGTCAAGGGCACTTTTGGCTAACTGCTTTGTTTCGGCCGACGGTCAAGCCATGCTGATTAATTAGGCTAGCTAATTAATTAACCTAGGTAATCAGGCCGATTATTAAATAACGATCCGAATTAAGCGGGCATGAAACGTATGGGTTCGTTTAGGGCTCGGGAGGCGGGCGTGAAGGGCAAACATATGATCGGATGATGGAGCGTGGTGGTGGGCAGCTCGGGCATTATTACGCAAGATGGGTTGTGAGGTTGCGGCGTGGACATGGCGGTGTGGAGTGAGACCGCGGGGCGAGGAGTAAGTGTGGCAGATAAGTACAGTGCGGGGCTTAGCAGTAGTTGTCGAAGTTCTCAAGTAGCGACTTCTCGGTGGCTTGTAGCACCACAGGGGGATGAGGATTTACCGATTCCGTTCATCCGCTCATTTTCTCACGATCACGTTCATAGCGACCTACTCAGAGTGTGAGGTTAGGACTTTCGTTCGTACAATTTTGGTTGCCTAATGTCAAGGGCACTTTTGGCTAACTTGTTTATTACGGCGGTGTCAAGCCATGCTGATTAATTAGGCTAGCTAATTAATTAACCTAGGTAATCAGGCCGATTATTAAATAACCCGATCCGAATTAGGCGGGCATGAAACGTATGGGTTCGTTTAGGGCTCGGGAGGCGTGAAGGGCAAACATATGATCGGATGATGACGTGGTGGTGGGCAGCTCGGGCATTATTACGCAAGATGGCTGTGAGGTTGCGAGCGTGGGCAGCATGGCGCCGACGGTGTGGAGTGAGACCGCGGGCAACGGCCAGGAGTAAGTGTGGCACAGATAAGTACCAGACTGCGGGGCTTAGCAAAGTAGTTGTCAGAAGTTCTCAAGTAGCAGCCTGCTACGGCGCGCGGCTTGGACCTTCCCGTGTAGCCGGCTAGGGGACATAAGATATGCTGTGTGATTTCTCAGTAATCAGAGCAAGTCGTGAGCGTCATGTCGTGTGTGTGGTCTGAGTGTGTCGTGTTGATCTTTGGTGAGGACTTCACGCAACTCACCGAATCTGGTTTGTTAGGCGGTGTGCTGAGATCTTGGTGTTTCGAGTTGGTGATCTGGTCGTTGCGCCCGTAGGTGTTGTGGAGATTGCGTCACGGTGGTTCACGCGTTCACATTTTGCTTTGGTTTTGAGTGAACAAGACACATTAGCGCTCCTTGCAGCGCAACGATGTTTCTTTCGTATGGTTTTGGATAAGGATTTACCAGGATTTCGTTCATCCCTGCTCATTTTCTCACAGTCACGTTCATAGCGACCTCCTCAGAGAGTGTGAGGTTAGGACTTTCGTTCGCGTACAATTTTGGTTGCCTAATGTCAAGGGCACTTTTGGCTAACACTGTTTCAGCACGACACCCCTGCTCTCCTTGCAAAATCTAAATGAGATGGTGCCGCCCGTCAATCCAAACCGATGCAATAGTGAACTGAATTCTCTGTTTGCCTGGTCCACATGAGCGGAGGAACTTAGTTTTTATCCCCCCGTGTCTTGTTCTTTGAGCAACACGCCTCAAACTAGGGTTGGGGAAACAAAGTGTGATTAACCCTAGGGATTTGGGATCTCTACTTCATTGCGAGAATGTTCAATGAAGAAATCGATCCGTTTCATGTAAGGGGGGCCCCGCATGCCCATAGTAATAACATTTTCTTTGTGATACGGGAGATAATAAAATTCACTCACAACCTGATACTACGCTCCCGTCTTCCCATTGGCCATGACAACACCATCCAATAGATCTCACTTATCTTGCACCAACCAACAGAATAACATCCTCACTCTTCGCCTGACTCTAAACCTTCTTCCTCGGTCATGACTACTTCATCACCATCATTTTCGCTATCGATAGCTGCATCTAGGGTGGAGGGTACAATGTGAGGACAAAGAGCATTCAATTTCTCTCTGATCGATTTCTTGTCTGCTGCGTAGAGATGTTTCCTGGATATCAGCTTGAACCCATAATACACAATAATGGTTTTACAAACGAAGAGCTTCAAGATGTTCGGAGGCCTGAAACCTTTTCCCGCCTTGCCTTTCAAAGGTGCTGCTATGTCGCTATCAGACATGAGAAAGTATTCCCCTACATACTTCCCTTCAAAAGCATCGTGTTGTCCGCCGGGTGCACAGGAAATAGTCGGTGAGGTGGACACCAACAACCTTGGCCACCAGCGCCCTATTGTGAGTGCTCGCCCTCACAAGGCGTTACAATGAACATACCTTTTTAATCTCCATGATGTCACCATTCATCCTCTCACTTCCTCGTCGTTAACAGCGTTACGATATGCTCCAGTACATGTCCCGTTGTGGTACATCCTGCAATAATGCTTCGTTTAGGAGAGCTTCCTCCGGAACGCAAGGGAGGCACGTTTGCTTCAGCCACTGCCCTATCGTACCACTTCCACGGGTTTTTCAAAACAAGTCCGATGTTATGGTCCACAATCGTTGCGATCTCCTCTTGATCCTTCATCCCACCACTCCCCCTCAACAGCATTCACATAAGTTGGTAACTTCAGCATCCTATCGTACGAGGTAAGCACTTGAATTCATATAAGCACTTCCTCGACCAACAACCAAGCAAACAAATCTAATACGCAGATATATAGGTGCAACTACCAACAACGGAGAGTAGCTACGCATTAGTAGCACAACACACTCTCCCACGAGGAACAACACACAAATTCCTCACATCGCTCTCGGAGTCATAGCTTTGGCCTCCTCACAAACGACACCCTTGTATTGCGCATATCTAGAGGGCAAGCTATGATATGTATCCTCAATGGAAGGGTCTATATATACTAGCCCTTGGTATCGGCATATTCCTAAGATATCCTATTGACATCGACATATGCGGAAATATCCTAAGAATACACTATAATATCTGAGGAATATGCCAAAACTTATTGAGCTTATCCACTATTATATCCTAAGAATACACTATAATATGCAAGGAATATGCCAAAGCATATTACTTGAGCTTATCCACTTAGCTATTGCTAACCATGTTTAATTAGCACTAATCAATGCGTAATTAACATAAGCACCTTAAATTAATTAACACTAATTACTTACTTAAATATAAGTAATTAGATTAATTAATGCTAATCAAACACTAAACCCAAGTGCAGAGATTAGTATCACACGGCATGACAATCCCTTTCTTCAACTGATCTACGCCATCACGTGCGCTCAAGCCTCCTCCACTCTCCTTCTTGTCTTTACTTTTGCAATGCCATTAAGAGTTGGGTAATCTTGTAGGCACAAACGACAAGAACTCCATGCCATCTTCGGTTCCCACAATGGAGAAGTCGGTATGGTTTTACTCGAATGGCTACCTTTTCCCCTGTCCACTTTGTCTTCTTGGGTAATTTTGACCGGTGTTGGAGCAGGTTGTTCAACTTCCGCACTGCAGCTTTGTACTTCCGACCTCCTTCTCCTGCCTGCATTGGCCACACAAATGAACGGAAATCTGCAACTTCCGTCACCACCTTCACTTATAGGTTCGGTGTATAAGCTGTTCTCAAAATGTCCTGCATAGTTGGTAGGGTTCTTACCTCTTTGTGTTTCAGATGTTTCGAGAAACAAGAAAACATTTGGTCCACTTGATCGTGTGTATGCCCAACAAGAAGAAAACCAACCTTCACCTTCTGAAACGTTCCCAGGTTGACGAGCATGTTGAGGTAAGCAAAAGCGGTGATTCTTGTTCTCCACATGTGTTGTCCAAGCGCAAATATAAAACTTTAGAAGAAACCCTTCATAAGTGAGGATCACATCCAAAATTCCCAAAAGGCAGCATAATCACTTCCAAGCGACCGTATCGGCGTGACAAAGACTAGTTTAGTCTTGGCATGCACCATTGGAACCTAAGCGCTGTCGGGCCGGCAATAATAGTACAAGGGCACCGTGAGGTAGCGTGCCTTGTACATACGTGGCACACATGCACCATGGGTGCCTAGGCGGCAAGCACCATGGGTGCACGCAGTATTAGGCTGGCTTGGTACAGGCGGCAGGCATGCCGGGCATACCTTGATAGCCGCCACGCATCAAGATACATGGGCGCTAGCTTGGCAAGCCCACACATGTACATGGTATGGCGTCTTGCAGATGCGGGCAGATGTACATACGTCTCCAAGAATGCATGTACATGGTGGCCAGCATCTACCACTGATACGTGGTGGCACATGCGATGCATATGCAGTGCATGGTGGCCGGCATCTGGGCAGCCGCATGTCGTGTGGCATGCAAGTACAGAGCGTGCGTGGGCACGTCACACATGTGCACGTGGGCGGCATCTGCGTGCCCAGCCACATGGGCCGGCATCTTGGGCCACCACAGCATGTACATGGGCGCCGACATCACCGCATGTGCATGTGGGCGGCATCTTGCCACACATGTACATGGGCGGCCCGACATGCCGGCCACACATGCGGCATACACGACAACGAGTAAAGTGCGGCGTGCCCGGCAGCGCCGATATTGGCGCGCTAGCATGCCCGGTGGTTTGGCGCATGCCGGCCGATGTCACTGTCATATATGTACATATATCGCATGACATAACATGAACACACCGCGTGCGTGGCGCCAAAGATAACATGATCACTACGGTGTGGGCGCCCATGCGATTCCATGATTCATGTCGCTTGAACCGTAACCCAATTCCTGTGCGGCATGTGTTCCATGATTCGATTCTATGTTGTACTTGAACCCATCGGTTCTTGTGCCGACATTCTGCACCCACTTCCCATGGGCGCCGGCATGTTATGACGTGGTAGGCGCGGGCGGCCGGCATACGTACTAGCGGTGCCTCTGTGGCATGCATGCTGGCTACATTAGAACACAGGCGGCGGGCATGCAGGAGCCCATTGCTGTCGATGTTGCCGAATCACCATACAGAGGAGCAGGTCGCCTACCAACATCGCGCCCTGCCATGGAAGGTGAGGACTCGGCCGTGCAAGCTTTCACTGCTTCCCACGATTTTGCCACACTTACAGATTAATGTCCAAAAGGCAGTGGGCTTGGAAAGTAGTACCTTGGTCAGTGCGAGCGTCTGTGCTTCGTATGTTGAACTTCAATCCTGCGTATAATGAACATGTCGAAAACCTATTGGACTTGGGTATCTTCACCCGTTTGAAGTTCTGTTCCCAAAGCTGCAGGAAGTAGGCATATGAAATAAAGCACAGTCCTTTCTGCTCCATTTCCCCTTTGTAATGTGTCCAAACCTCTAGCTTAGTGAATGTGTCTGGTAAGTTATACACCTCCACATTTGGCAAACGCTCTGCCAAGTGGATGAATGTAGAGTCCATCCATTAAGCCGAGTCCATCCGAGGTTTGGTTCTTCTTTCCGAATCGAGCTCCCGCAGATATTGGGAGGCATCTTCGCCATTGACATCAACATCGCCATCACGGTCCTTCTGAATCAGCAACCACATGACCCACATTGCTATAAAGTTTAACTACAAAGGGCAATAGAAGTTAGCGGCACAGTGGTATCACCTCGGCGTCATGAAGAATGTGCGTAGCTTGCAGCATGATGTGGGACTAGAACCTTGACGAGCTCGCCAGTGACACCAACAATTGCCAACCTCGCAAACGATAGCCACTTCTTTCTTGCTCTCAGTGTGTTGTAGCTCTCTCACATTCCGGCACTGTATGGAACATTGAGAACATCCGACATCGAAAGACGACTCCTTACAATCCCAAGGCAAACGGTCTGACGGAGAAGACGAATGGGTTGTTATGTACAATTCTGACCGAGGTAACTGTAACTCACATGTATGATTGGGATGCTAAGTTACATTCAGCGCTGTGGGCTTACAAGACCGAAGAGAAAGTAACGACCAAGAAGACCCCTTATTATTTGACATATGGCATGTCTCCCGTGATGCCCGTGGAATTCGAAGTACCTACCTATAGGATTATGGAGGATGAACGTATGACTGTAGGGGATAGCCAGCTAGCTAGATTAGAATCTTTCGTAGAGCAGGAGGAGCATAGGGAGGAATCTTTAGAAGAAACCCAGCGAATTCAAGAGCTTAGAAAAGATAGGTATGATGGGAAGTTGAGGAAGCAGGAAGCTATCATAACCGGGGATTTGGTTCTTCTATATGATAGCCATTATATGGACTTCCCAGGGAAGCTTAGGTTGAGATGGATGGGACCTTATGAGGTGGTGGCAGTATATGAGAATGGATTCGTTACAGCTGCGAGTCTTTGTATAGGGGTTGCCAACTAGAGTGAAGGTGGAAGGTTAAGTACCTTGATTTGAGGGTACCTATTGTTTTGCGGGGCAAAACGGTGAGGAGGAGTATGTGGAATGTAAAAGTTTGGGCAACTAGCCTAAGTGAGACGATTGTGGGACAGGTCTGATTTTTTTTTTGTAAGCAGCGGTTGGAAGGAAACATACCAAAGCTTTTTCAATTCTTTTGGAGCTGGAATTGGTGGATAATGTTGGGCAAGTAAAAAGGATGCTTAGGGAAGAAGAAACGGGTCAAAATGACCTTTTAGCGAAGCAGGTAGGTGGCCCAAAGGGGGCGGTGGGCTGGCGATCTGGTAGGGGTCGCCAACCCTCGTCGTTGGTGAGGGCGTGGGGCAGGACTACGGTAGGCTGGCGGACTACAATCGTGGGGCTGAGGCGTTTCGGCCGAAAGCGAATTTAGAATAAGGGCATATTCACTATATATGCCTACCAATAGGGAATTAGATAAATAGGCTAAATAGGGGGTTCACGATTAGATTAGGAAATGATTAGTTAAAAGCCGAAATAGGATAAGGGGATAGGTTATTTAGAATGGGAGATCCAATCTAGGGTTGGGAGGCCTCCAGGTGGCAACCATCCAAGAGGAGTAAAAGTCCAGTTTAGGCGGCGCCAACTCTCCCTCCGAACTGAAGCATCTTCACTTCGCGAAGGACTGGAGCTGGAGCGTAAGAGGAAGAAAAAGGAGAAGGAAGGGAGGCCGCCATCGCTACGAGCAGGTCGCGATAGGAGGAGACTGTGCGCAGAAGTCAGGAATCCTAGCTTCGGCGTGCGAGGGATCGGAGGAATGAAAGGGGAAGAGAAAGACCAAGGGGTCCCTTTTTTGGATTCTCTTCCTTCTTTCCTTCCTGTCCGCCAGAGGAAGAGGGATGGGAGGCGTGAGCAGGCCTACCTCGCGCAATGGCTGTGGGGGCGAGGATGCTGGAAGTTTCCAGCAAGAGACCAAAGGAGTCTACATTGGGACCCCTAGAAGAGTTGCTGAGTGCCTGTGAGGCATTTGGCCAGGTTGATTTGAAGGCAGCGAGGGAAATGGCAACCTCCCTCCTGACATGTCAAGAGGAAGTTCGGGCGAACAAGGCCCAGGAGATGGCGGAGAGACGAGCGGGGACCAAATGGCAATTGGAGGCCATGGAGTCTGATGAGAAGGCAGCCAAGTTGGAGAAGGCTGTGGAGAAACTCCAGCAAGATATTGTGGACCACTGGAGGACAGAGAAGGCCCTGGAGGGGAAGCTGTCCCAAGCGGAAGAGAGGGCTATCCAAGCCACTGGCCAGCGAGACGCATGGAGGCAAAAGGCGGAGGACCATTTTGCCCAACTAGAGTAGAAGCGACGAAGCAAATCTGAGGCTCTAGGGCGAGAGAAGCGGGCGACCCAGCAGGTGGAGGCACAAGAGCAAGTGATGGCCACCCAAGCCTCAAGATCCGGGACATGGAAGAAGAATTGCGAAGAGCCCGGTTGAGTTTGGAGGTGAGACGCACAGAGTTAATCGCCCAAGACCTCCAAGTGCGAGGATTGGAACGCGAGAAGAATGCTTGGCAAGAGGAGAAGGAGAAGCTGGCCAAGGAAGTGGCGGAGCTGGAACAGAGGAGAGCCCGGGAGGAGGAGCACCACAAAAAGGTGGTGCACAGGTTGCTGGTAGTTAGGAAGAGACGGTTTCGGGCGGATTATGCCCTTCAATCGAAACTAACCGGCCAACTTAGAGAATCCAGGGAGGAGAACGTCACCCTACATATGAGGGTGGGCGAATTGACGACGGCAAGGGACGCCTACAAGGGTAGATGTGAAGATGGAGAATGGCCCACCGAGCTCGACGACCTCCAGATGCAATATCACAGTTTGGGAGACCATCTCCATAATAGGATATTGAAGGCCAACAATGAGTTGTTGCGCCTTGCCAAGAGGAGGACTTTAGGTCCTCAGGATTTACGATCGAGAGATGTCAAGCATGTGGCACGGGAGGCCTTGACGGATGAGGCCATTAACGATGACATGACTCGAGGAGTCAGAAGAGGCGGCGGAAGGAGAGAAAGCCGCGACGCCAAGGAGAGAAGATGGCGCAACAAGCAAGGGAGGTGGGCAGCCTACCCTTGCAGGAGGTCAGCCTACCCCGGTAGGTGACCAGCCTACCGCAGTAGGTACCCACCCTACGCCGGTAGGCAGGCAGCCTACCGTGGTAGGACAAGGACCTATGGGCGTAGGTCCAGAGAAGGCAGCAGGCCATGGAGGCCTGGCTGAGGATGGAAGGGCCGGGGGATCCAGCAACATGCCCCCTAGGATAGATGATAAGGTGGTTGAGGGAGCAATGCCACCGGAGGAGACCAAAGACGGGGTACGGCCCGTCATGACAGGAGAAGGGGTGAGAAATTCCCTCACCCCACAGACAAGTGAGGAACCGGGACCTGGAGAGGAGTCCAGCACGAAAAAGGCCCGGAGGAATCAGTGAGGAGGACATCATTGGTCAGCGAATGGGGAGGAAGGATCTTTCAAAAATGCTCTATGATAGGTATGGACAAATCAAACAACAGGCGAAAGAGCAACGAAGATCTTGACCCAGGAAGCCTTCTCCGAGACGAATCAAAGAGGAGAACAGCATCGAAGGATCCGGAAGGGACCAACCTACCATGGTAGGTGGTCAACCTACCCCGGTAGGCTGCCCTTTGAAGGAGCGCGGCCAGGTAGCAGAGGCTGGAAGATGAGCCATTTGAGTGCGCGGAAGGGGCACGATTACCTGGATGGCGAGAGGAATCGGGGCACCACTCGGTAGAGCAGGAAGAAGGGTCAGAGCGGTACTTGCTCCACAAGCGAGGAAGAAGTGTTGGTGGGGGGTTCCCGGGACCCCCGGAACCCTCAGCCCTGTAGCGGCCACACTTATCCCACTGTCGGTTCGTACAGTAGGTTTTGTTCCCACGAAGGAGTGGGGAGCCTTCCCCCCGGATGGAGGGTGCGCCCTCCGACCTCTCGACTCTCTTGACCTCCCGCATGCACGCCTCGACTAAGCGCCTCTCATGCGCCTGGGGTGACCCACCTAGGTAAGTCACACTACCCTACCGCGATGATTCCGGCGCGGACTCGTCGAGAGGCAGCCCAATTTGCAGCAACCATGGGGACCCCCAAATCACCGTCTGAGGCAATCCTCCCACCAGTATAAATCCTACCTCTAAGACCCTTCTCCAGACAAATTTGGGGCCGCCCCCTCAAGCTTTTGTCACAGCCCTTGAAATTTCACCTTCCCCTCTCTTTTCTAGATTGCTTCCACACTTTTCTTCCTCCTCTCTTCTCTTTTTGTCTTTTTCTCTTTTCTCTCTTGCTCCTTCCTTCTCCTCTCTTGCTCCTTCCTTCTCTTCTCTTGCTCCCTATCCTCTCTAGCTCCTCTCTCGTCCTCTCTCGCTCTCTCTTCTCTCTTTTCTCTCTTTTCTCTCTTTTCTCCTCTCTTCTCCTCTCTTCTCCTCTCTTCTTTAATCTACCTCTTCCACTCTTCCTAGCTAACTATCAGCCACAGGCGCCCTCCGCCTCCCAAAGAACTCGAGATCATAGGCGGTGCCCTCACGGTCCCTAGGCCGAGACATTTTGGCTTAGCGGCGTCCGCGTCTTGGAATTTGCTAGGGTCTTCCTTCACCGATGCAGACCGCGTCCCTTCTTCCATGACGATGGCGGCTCCACCACCGTGGTGGCTGCCATGACGGTGGTGGCTCCACCACCGTGGTGGCTGCTTCCCCAGCAGTGTGTTTAACTGCGGTGGTATTGCTCTACCCTTCTTGATTTGCCTCTCCCTTGACCACAGCCTAGCCTCACTCTCTCCGCTTATACCTCTCCGCTAGCTTCGAACTTCTCCGGAGGTGCAGTCTCCACTTCTTCACAGGCCCCTGTTCTTTGAATGAAGGATCCCCACCTTATATAGACAATTTTTATTCCTAAAATCCCAAGGTCCAAGGACCTTCTAGCACACTGATATTCCCAGTTCGAGGCCCAAGGACTAATTATTTGTAAAAGTAATATTGTCATGGGCCAAGGACCATTTTAGTATAAAAGGCCTTGCCTCGGACATTTCCTAAGCACTCCATCACACAAAACATAAGAAAAACAAAAAAACATTCAAACCAATAGTCGGGGAGGTTAGTGTACATGTGGTCTTCCATACTCCCTTCTCATTTGTTGGCGTCCTCAACTTATTGATAATACTTTTCAACTCGCCAACCAACTCGGTTGGCAAAGCGACCATTCAAATCTGCGGTGGATGGAACCATTGTGGAAAACCTCCGGGACCACGAGCGGACCCATCCACACCTTTCGGTCGTCACCCATAACCGTTTGTTACCGTCCGGTCCCATTCGATATAACTTGGTCTTGTGTCTTACGGTCGCGAGTAATGAATGACGATTCTGTACCTTAGAGGTTTTGAGGAATTTGGCGGTGAGATACTCACAAATTTCCGATCGTCGATTTGTGAAGCTCTTTCTCCCTTCTCATTCGAGGCCATCGTCTCCCTTCCCCTCTTGAATTGGGTGGCCCTCTCGCCCTCCACATACGTGTTGTTCCACTTTCTTGGCTGCCGCCTCAGCCTCCCTCCTTGCTTGCTCCGCATCTTTTTTGCATACAACGCCTCTTGTTTCGCCCTCGCCAGCTCTTTGTTCCCCCGCACGCGGCTCTTCTTCCCTTCCACTTCACCCCTTGATTTCTTCTTTTTCCTCCCGGCGCGCTCCCCATCTGACAAATCTTCCTCCAAGCTGTCACTCGTTTCTTCCTCCATGGAATCCTCTGGGGAATCTTCTGAGGAGCTTTCCTCTCCTGAGGAACTTTCTCCCGAGGACGATGAGGAATCCCTTTCTTTTCCCGTTTTGGACTTCTTCCTTCTTAGCCTTCTTCATCTCCTGCGAGTTAGATTCCTCGTAATTTAGCGCCGCCTTGATAGCCTTGCCCAAATTCTTCTCCTTGCCACCTTCGTGTCTCCCCATCTTAGAACCCGGGCCTTTAGCGAACCACCGTATTGCAGCTCGAATGAGGACCACTACGATCACGTAATGAAACCTCTCAACATCGCTTGCAAGGTTTCCTTCCTCTCTCTTTGTAACCTCTCAAGCTTGGACAACACGTAGCCCTCCATGTCAATCCCCTAAACCTCTCACGAAGGCATTCTTCAATTCTTCAAAGGTGGTTGGGGTGTGGGTACTACGCGTCTGTACCACTTTCTTTGGACCGCCCGAAGAACTCCATAGAGCAATTTGAATCGTGCATCACCCGATTCTGGTTTGCAAATGTCAGCTCAAACGCTCAACAAATTCATCGGGATCCTCATACCCTTTCCTCTCCATACAGCAGGTAAGGTTGCTTGGTGGTGACCACCACCGGCGCAGTGGTGGACATGGTTTTGTCGTGGGCGATTCGGTAGTGGTTGATTGACCGTCCATCGCGAGTTGATTGGGCAGATGCGCACACCTGGAAGAGGTCGGAGACAAGTTTGGACCAAGGTTTCGGCCGTGGTACCTCGTCCAAGACCGAGATTGGGGATCTTGCTCCAACAAGATCGGACCCCGAATCCCGGTCGATTCCTTACTCCCTTCCTTCCAGCAAGTCGTCCTCCAATTGGGTCCTCCTCAACTCCCGATCCAGCAACCCTTTTCAACCTTTCCCCTTTGCTTGGCTGTCGCCGGCAGGCTTCTCTTCCACTTGACTCAGATCCTCAGACTCAACTCGTGGCATCCATCTACCAAACTAGATACACTCCAAACTAGACACCTAAGCTATGGTTAGTCTTTCCTATAATCTGACAGCAGTTTCATTCCCCGGCAACGGCGCCAAAATGTGGAATGGGGTTTTTGCATCCGAAGGCAAAGAGGCCACATTTACCCTCTATGTCGTTATAGTCCTAGGATTCGATCCCAAGGGAATGGTTTTGTGTCAAGATGTTCTAAACTATGGATTCTAGTCCTCCTACAATCGGTTCCTACCATAATCAACTACGTGTCGAGCCCACGACCATGGTAAGTTCGACCACGCGTGGTGGGTTCGGCCCGCCGTGGTGGTGTGTGGATTCCGCCACCGCCGTGGTGGATTCCCCGCCGTGGATTCCGCCATTCGCCGTGGTGGGGACCTGGCGCAGCCCGGTGGGACCCACCCGGCCGCGCCGTCGCGATCGACTATTTGGCGCCGGTTCCCTGCCGCGCGTTAAGGGTTATGGTCCTATGCACACAGATTCACATGTACACCAAGTCACACTCATGTGGATTCACACCCAGAGCTCACTGGTGGATGTACACCATGGCCACGCACGTCGCGGCACCTCACTCCGTCGCGAATTTCCTCTGACCCCACAATTTATTCCCAACCTTCCTCAGCGTTCCGCATTTTCCAGACTCTCGCGCTCACCACTTCCTAGACTCCTCTTCACACAACGACTCACTCACCCCTTTCTTCGGGACCTCATACACCACGCGCACAAGATGTTCCCACAGATCCTCCTCTCTCAGACCTCTCTTGGGCCACAGACCCCTCATGCAGACCTCTCTTGGGCCACAGACCCCTCCTTGGGCCACAGACCCCTCCTCAGGCCACAGACCTCTCTTGGGCCACACAGACCCCTCCTTGGGCCACACAGACTCGGGCCACAGACCCCTCCTTGGGATTAGACAAGTTAGGGTTGGGAAAGGAAAAAAAAACAGTGGTCGGCTCACAGGCGATTCGCGATCTCACCCGGTCCCCCGGAATTTCCCTCTCGGCATGCATTGAGCACCCTTCACCACTAGTCACCCAGACGCGGAGCTTGGTCACTCGGCTCTCGACCATCCAGGATCTCCCGGCCCTCTTGTGACGAGAGGACAGCACGAATCAGCCCATCATCGATCGGATGTCTCCAACCAACCACGCACAAATTCGACACGGGAGCTCACACAGTATGCATTAAGAGACACTCAAGGGTCTCTTATACATCGGCCGCGCCGCTCACTTTCCGGTGTCTAAAGATGGCTAACCTACCTCCGGTGTTTAAAGATGGCTAACTTACCACAAGCGCCTACCAATTCGGTGTATCTACAAATTCACAAGCTTCCTAGCACCTTATCCTCTAATCCAAGTGAAAGCCTCGACCTATGATGCGCTCCCTCTAAAATCAGCGCCTCACTGTGGCCGCCTAGCCCTACGGCCCATGGGTGTTCCCTCGCTCTCCTACCACGCCTCACGAAGATCCTCCCTTAATATCTCCACCTCACTCCACTTCTCAGGGTCCCTTCACTCCTCCTAGGCGCCGTCAAATCTCGCCCCTGCGCGTTTCCTCGCTCCTCATCGGGCAGCCGTGCGTTCCCGTCCATGCTCTAGCCTCACTTGCTCATTTCCTCGAGCACAACTTTGAAGGTATGCGGCTCCTGTGGACAATCCTGGTTGCTTCACTGCTGAGGGTTGCATCCTCTCTGGGCGCCCACGGTGGCTTCCCACCTTGCCCAGCCTGCTTCCTCTCCGCTCGAAACGCTACCCAACTACCCTCCACAAAGAAAGGTTTGGGCCCCGCCCTTACCTGTCACGCACCTCAAGACCCTACGGACACCATGCACCCTCACACGGTCGGCACGCTTGCGCTTGTAGCAAACAAGCACACCTGGTCGGAGAGCAAGGCATGACATTTTATTATGGGAGCTCCTCCCCTCTTATAGGAGCTCCCCAAACCCTAGCATTAATTAAGTCTGGTGGGGTAGGTGGGGTTGCTTACGGTTTTAAGTAGGTGGCCTCTTAACCTACCTTAACAACCTAACTCTAACCCATTCCTCCTCTTCTTCTTGGGGGTGTTCCCGTCCGGATCTCTTCACTCGTCGTCTTGTGACGGGGCCTCACACTGTCTCGGCGATCTTGGCTGATGAAGTGGGCACGCCCCTCTTGCGGGCGCTCTTGTAGAGCCTTGGCCTCTGTAGCATCTGTGCCGCCAATTACCTCAGGCGGTTGGGTGTTGGTGCAACTCATCTGCCGCGGACACCCCACCAACTCTACCGGCTGCTGGAAATCTCTTCCTCTTCCATTGGCTCCTCCCACATTGAGCCTTGCATCCATTTCACTCTCAAGTCACGAATCTCCAGGAGGGTGCAATTCTTCAAAATCTCCCTCATCGACCCAACAACTTCCTTGTCAACAAGGCGCATCTCCTTGGCAAACTTGTTGACCCTAGCATGTAAGTGGACTGCATCTCACGGCCCTTCAAACAAATCTCATCAAATTCCTCGGGCCACTCTCCACGAGGCTAACCTGCAAGCATCCCTCTCAGCGTCACCTCACTCAAGCAGGCTGGTGACATTGTAAGCCATGCCATGCATAAAACGCGTTGCTTCGATGACTCCTCACGCTCCTCGCTCCATCACATCCTTCCTCGCTCCTTGAGCTTGGCCTCGATCCTTCATTCTTGGCTTGGCGGCCTCGGCCTCGCTTGGGCAGTCTTCAACTCCCCATTCTCCTTCTCTGAAGAAGTTCTTCTTGCCACTCCTTCCCACATCGGGAGTCTCCTCAATCTTACGGTTGAGGTAGCCACTTCCTTCATTAGCTCCCTACTTTCTTGTCTCGGCCTCTGTTCTTCAATCTTCTTTGAGCCCCAACCTTCTCTCCGGGTCAACTAGGCGCCTTTGCCGCCATCTCCTTGATAGCCTTGCTATCCTTCTCCCCACAGTGAGGGCAATCGCTTGGCTGTCACGGCGGCTCTCACCTCAACTCCTCTACTTCACCTGAGCTTGCTTCACTAATGGAGTGTCAATTAGGGCGGATGGTCGATCCTTCAAAGCCTTTGTCTTCTCATTCCCCTCACACTCGCCTTTCTCTTGGTGGCGGTCTCTCCCCTGGCATCGATGTTGGGTGGAACTCCATTTCGGTCATCTCACAGGGTGGGTTAGTTCCACCACCACCGCTCCATGGGGTTGCCTCAGCACACATGGTGGCTTGCCACCTCTTCCTCTTGTGCCCTTGTCTCCCCACAGGGCAGGCACCTCTTCTTCCTTGGCGTCGGGCCAGGTGGTCTCATCATCCAAGATCACCACACGAGGTGAAGCACTCCTTGCTCCACCTTGGGTTCCTCCTCACCTTCTTCACCTTCTTAGGAGAGGGACCCAAATCCCTCGGAGGGACCACTTCAAGCGGTGGTAAGACTCCTCCTCTTCTTGGATAACCCATGTGCCCCCCCAAGCTGCACAAGTACTCAAATGGTATGCCTCGCCCCTCATTGTCCACAATGTTTGGCCTCTGACTTGTCTCGGTGATGCTCATAGGCCGTCGACATGGTTGTCCCCAGTCGGTGAGCTCCTTGCTTACTTCCACATGAAATGAAAGAATGCCTTGCTGAGTAGGTGGTTGACGACAGTCCCCAAAACTATCCTTGTAAAAGCTTCCACTTGAGGTCAACAATCTTATCATCCTCCAGCCATTCAGCGTCTTGGCGTCTATCCCTCGATGAGCATCTTTGAGAGCTTCCTCGGGAAGGTCGACCACCTGCTCTTTCCATCTTCATTCCTCTCGTGGGAGCCACACCATCACTCTTCTCTCGGCCTCCCATACCTTCGAATGTCTTTGGGCGGTCCATCCCTTGGATCATCACGTTCCTCTCCTCCAGTCTCTGTTTCTCCCTCCGTCGATTCATTGCGCTGTAGACTCAACCAATTCCACATTAGAATAGGCCCAATGCCTATCGTAAACCCAGGCTGCACATTTTGACAGCCCTTCGAAAATCCCATAAGTCTCTGGAGGAGACTTGCAGCTATAAAATCCTGGCCCCTCCTTCTCGGCTCGGGCTTCTCCTTCACCGCTTTCTCTTTCTTCTTCTCCTTGGGCAGCGCTCACTCCTCCTTGCTCTTTGGATGTCTTGCGCCTCCTCCAAGGTAGTTCTTCATCTCCTCAATCCCTCACTATGCTCTGATCGCCTCCGTTTCCAGGAACCGGTGAAGGGAGAACACGGTGAATGGCCCTTTCAATATGGCGGAGGCCATCATGGACCAAAAATTCATGATAACATTTGGACAACTTCTCAGGGACAATCCGAGGTACATGCCATGTGAACTTTCCTAAAGTGCGGACAAAAGCGGAAGCATATATTAGAAAGATAAAAAGTACATAGGTTAGGGGCCCCTTAGGAGCCGTGCACTTCGTGGGGTGCGATTGTTAAACAACGAGCCGGGGTTAGCCTAACTCGCGACTATTAGCTAGGGTTATGTAACCCATCGGTCTTACTCCCTCTTAAAGTAACGTAACTTTGAGCTACAACTCCTCTGCTCGAAACATCTTACGGTCTTCAAGTGTTGGGAAGGTAGGGGCGGTCGATTAGCCCCATGCTGCATATCTTTGTAATCTGGGCCTTGGGGCGGGGTCCTTTGTCGGGGACATCGCAAGTTGTCCTCGGTGGGCACGTAGCTAGCTAGCACCACCTTGCGTTCAACCACATCTCGGATATAGTGGTGCTGAATCTCTATGTGCTTCGTCCTAGCGTGGAACTTGGGGCTTGAGATCAGGGCCAGGGCCGACATATTGTCACAATAGAGTGATGTCGGCTGGTCTTGTCTCTGGCTAGTGTCGGCTAGGAAAGCCCTCTCCCACTCAGCTTCCTTGGAGGCATCGGTGAGTGACTTGTACTCGGCCTCATGTGGAAGAGTGCTATAAGTGCTTCTTACAACTCAATTCCAGTGAGGATAGCAGAAAACAATGAGCACTTAAGCTCTTCCTCAGAGTCGGTCGGATGCCCGGTCGGTGTCAAGCCGAGGAGGAGCTTGCCAGTTCCTCACTCTGGTACATTAGCCGTATGTCGGTGCCCTTCAAATAGCGAAACACTCTCTTGCTGCGGCCCAATCGCCTTGCGGTGTCTCTAGGAATTGAGATCTTGTGGAAGCGGAGTAATGGATGTCGGGCCTTGTCCAACCACTAACGAAGGCTTCCTACGACATGGCGATGAGGGAATCCCATGCATTTCCTTGGCCTCTTCTTGATGAGGCCTTTGCTCGGATGAGTTTAGTGCCCACAACGCCAGGGTGATGGATGGCGGGCTTGGCCAGCTCCCCAATGTCCTTCATCTCAAAGCATTAATGGCCCGGAGAGGATGGTGGAGTCCACATGCAAGGCAAGGATGACAAAGTGAGAGGGCCTCAGTCCAGTATGGCCTGCGTTGCCGTCGGTGCACTCATAGGCGAAGGAAATCTTGGCGGTAGATGTACATAGTAATATACCACACTCGCCCGCTCTGTTTGAGGCCATATATGCACTTCCTTGGAGCACTTTGTTGGGAAACTCCTTGCCGACGTAGCCCTCGATCCATGTAGAGTTCCTCGTCCAAGATGTGAGGTAGGTCTTGGCGTCCATTTGGTGGAGCTCGGATCCGGTTCGGCCGAACAAGCAAAATCCGTATGGATTGCGCGTACCAGGGAGAAGGTCTCTTGATAGTCCGGGGCCTTCAACAGGAGAATCCACGAGCCACCAGTAGGGCCTTAAAAGCGAGCCACATCCTTGGGCGTTGAGCTTGAGCTTGAAGGTCCACTTGCGAGATGGGCTTCCTTCCGAGGCGGGTCGACAAGTTCCCAAGTTTTGTTAAGCAAACTCGGTACTCATCCTCCACTTGCGATCATGTGCGAGGACTCGGGTCCTGCAAAGGGCTTGGGAAAGAGTGGTGGGTTCCTCTGGAAGAGCCGGAGATAAGGGCCGGATGAGAGTGAGGCTGTCACAGTCAATGGATTGGTAGGCGGCTGCCTTGCTGAGATGCTCGGTGCTGAGTGCGGCGAGGCCGAGGATTAGGAGGCATAGGCTCATCGTCGGCCAACACGGGCTCGCGGGCTCTCCCTCCACGGCGGGGGCGGATCTGGCGGTCGTCGGCATCATCAACAGTGAGCAATGGGATAGGTACCATTGTGGTCTTGGGAGGTATCTTGGCGATAGGCTCGTTGTCCTCGGGGGCAGGCCGTCGTCCAGGTTCTCAAGTGGCACAGGTCACCGTCTTGATGGGGTATCGCCCCAGTCGGTGTCGCTGCCGTGGGGCGACCGACGCACATCTCCCTCTGAGGCCTGGGCGGCTCGAGAAGGTGGCGGTCTGCGCCAAGGTGATGTCGTCGTCTCGGTCGAGCTTATAGGCCTTGGAGCTCTCGGCAGTAGCCACGAAGATAAGCTTCTTTGCCAACTCGTCGCTTTGGGCGGGGATGTGAGCAAAGGTGGCGAATACCGTGGGTCTTTGAATCTTGGGCTTGCGCCGCCAATATACCTCATAGGGGGTACGGCCAAGGCCGAGCTTGTGATGCTCGGTTGAATATAGGTGGCCACACAATCGCCTCCTTGAAGCCTTGTGGAAGTCGGACCATAGCAGCATGCTCCACGTGGGCGGGGGCGTCGATTCTTGCGCTCCGCTACTCCGTTCTGCTGTGGAGTATAGGGTACCGTGAGTTGTCTCTGAATTCCTCGCTCCAGGAGGAAGGCATCAAACTCATGGTTCACAAACTACTGTGCGTTATCGCTCGCGTCTTGACTTGTCGATCTGGCGTTCGTGGAAACTCACTTGAAGTATGTGAGCGTCTCACTCTTGATGCATTGG
This sequence comes from Anthoceros angustus, assembly GCA_010909165.1. Lineage (NCBI taxonomy): Eukaryota > Viridiplantae > Streptophyta > Anthocerotopsida > Anthocerotales > Anthocerotaceae > Anthoceros > Anthoceros angustus. Next base: position 290,776 of record VJWM01000192.1, read on the forward strand.
AAGATCAAGAATATCTGGAAGTCGTCGTGAGGGTGAGATAGTATATAGCACCGCTAAAGGGAGGTATGGATCTTCCGGATATGTCGAGGCTAAGGCATCTCGGCCCGATCGCCCTCTTGGAAGGAGAGACTCATGCTTGGCGATGACGATTCACGGTGAGGTGTTGGAAACATCTAAGGAGTGGCTCTTGGTAAAGGCCTGTGAGGACATGGAGATGAGCTTGTGCTTGTTGATATGGCCATGCCGCAGGCAGCGGTCTTGGTGATTGTCAAATGACGTAAGCAAGAGGTCCTTGTTTGCTACTCAGAATAAGTCTATACCATCTTGGGGATGGGCGCCCATTAAAAGTTACGAGTCAGGCTACTTGTGTTGGGTTGGGACACGAGGTTCTTCCCCATCTGGCACATAGAGCCACAGCTCTAGGGTTAGTGTAGTTCCATCGAGATAGGGGCAGCTCAAAGTCCCTTGGCCGGTATGGCGGTGACATTGACCTCGTAGGAGTACCCTCTCTGCAGTCGGACGCCGGTCCGGTGGGAGAGAAGAGGGTGTCGTTACGTTGGATGTGGGCGTGCTTTGTGTACCACCAGTCCTGTTGTGGTGGGTGCTCAAGCAAGCGGTAAGAATCTTCACCGTCTTGCCATCCTCGGTCTTGCCCCAGCCACATTTGCGATCTGGCGGGGCTTCAGCTCTGACTTTCTTCTTAGGCATTCCAGCGCCCGGTGGAGTACCTTCAGTCTGATTACCCGTCCGTGAGGTGTAGTGTCGAAGCACCCTTGGAGGTGTTGCTTCCCTTGCGCCTTCCCTGGAATCGGGCGGCGCCTATATCGACCTTGGGCTTGGACCCTTTCTTTGAGGTAAAGGCGGCTGCTCGTGTTGATAGGCGCTCAGGATAATCTCCTCCTGTAAGAGAAGAGGTGGAGCCGGTGACACCCGTGTTGACATCGCATCAAGCGGTGACGAAATCGATAGGAGGTGGTAAGCTCATCGACAATTAGGCGTGACGTCAAGTCTCGGTCATGGTCGAGCCGAGATGCCACGTATCCTCATGCTTCACGGAATCTTGAGGTATGTACCGCCACCGTGTCGGACTCCTTCATTTTGAGGCGTTGAACTCCCGTGGTAGAGGTCGGGGCGTTGTTGCGTTGTAGGGTGTGGAGAGCTGGTCCCAAATGGCGGAAGCTTGATGAAACTCAATCGGGGACCGGTGGAGTCGAGCCGGCGGAGGAGGCGGTGGATTCCGTTGAGGAAGTCCCATCGCTCCACATCGGCGATCGAGGTGGAGGACGGAGGTGGTTGATGGCTTGGGGTGATGCCATCACAACCTTCCACACGCCTCTGCGATGGCGGTGACTTCATCCGGACTCGCCACACGGTAGCTGGCCGTTGAAGCGGTCTTGCTCCTCGATTTGCTCGGTGAACATTGGGAATAGCCAAGTGCGGTCAAGTCTTTCTGGCGGCCATCGTGGTTGGCGTGTTCAAAGAGAATTCAAGCTGGATCATGGTCCAAAAGAGTTGGGGCACTGTGGTCATCAAAGGCCAAGCCTAGAAGCTAGCTCCTTCCTTAGAAAGTATATACTGAGAGGGTTGCGACCCGCGAGAGTTCAATCTTGAGTTCAAGCAAACATTCTCAAAATCATGAGCAAGGGGCTTGAGGGGTGCGGGATCGCTCGTGAGTCGTAGATCGGAGGCGAGGTCCACAGGCTCGTCGGCCTTCCACTCGATTGGGCCCACGGTTCTGGGTAAGGAGGGTTGGAGCCGGCGAGGTCGTCCACAGTGGTGGCGGAGGGGCTCGAGCTTGGCGTGGTGGTCGGATCTTGGCGCGGTGGAGATCCGTCGGGTGCTCAGAGGAAATGGCGAGCTGCAAAATAGGGGCTGAAAATTGTTATCAGACAATAATAATGCCGGGCGTTAAATAAACGAGCAGGTCTTGGGGCGCCCGTTTGGCGCGTCTGGCCCACGGCCCGGTTGGGCGGGCGCGCGTCGCGTCGGCGCCGCCGCGCCTCCGAATCGGCCGCTCGCGCCTCGCGGTGCTCGGGTCGGGTTCCTGCAGCGATCGACCGGCGGCGGCGATCTCCGCGGCCTGTCGCACCCGCCCGTGCCCCCTCGCGTGCGCCCGCGCCCTCCCGCGCGGTGTCCCATGGCGATCGTGCTGCATGATGGAGGTAGCGCGGCCGGGGTCGCCCTCGGATCTGGGCTGCCCGCTTGCTCCCACGCTCGGCCCGCCACGGGTTCCGGTGGGCGCCTCACGGGCTGCAGCAGTCGTGGCCGTCCTTGACTGCACAGCGCTGCCGGTACAGCTGCCTCAGGGATGCGGAGGCTGGAGGAATTTTCGAGATGGTGGAGTTGAGCGGCCCGATCTTTGAGCGTGGTGATATTTCCGCAGGGTGAATTGATCGCTCCACATGGCGATTGGACATGCAGTGCGCTTGGGACTCGAAGCCGAAGAACAGATTCTGTTTTGGGCTGAATCCCGATCCCATGAATCACAAGGTTTCTTAATTGATGGATGTCATACTGTGGAGGAGGAATCTCGGCACCTCGGATGGGGCGTTCTTTGGGGATCTCGCTCCGCCTTGCACAGGCGCCCGTACTAGGGGATGATGGCGGGGGCGGGGTCGCGCCCCTTTTGCTGGGTGGAGAGCGCGAGTGGGCGCGCAATTGTCCCGCCGGCGAGAGGATCTCTTGGCCATCCTGTGGAGCGAAGTGTGGGGGCGATGGCGAAGGGGAGGGAGGGGGAGGCCAAATGCCTCTCCCTCCCGTTGCTCCTTAAATTTGTGGTTCGCCTACCTTAACATATCTAGGGAAATAACCGATAAAATTCTCGGCAAGGGGGACAAGAGGGGCTACTGGCGGAGTTCTCATCAGAACTCCGCAATTAAGCCCCTGTCGATCAGGGCTCGGGTGGGGTGTCGGCCCGAGATGATTTTCTGCATTCCTTTGTTTTGAAAAAAAAAAGGTGATCATGTAGATCAAAGGATGCTAGCTATCTTGAGAAGGTTAGGGTGCTAAAGCTTTGATCAGATTCTTTTGTGCAGGGCAGGGGAAACAAAAGAAGGGGGAGGACGCCGTGCCATTGCCCCGGCTTCTTCCCCGCCTTCAATCTTGGAAAAGACTAGGCTCTGATACCATGTGAACTTTCCTAAAGTGCGGACAAAAGCGGAAGCATATATTAGAAAGATAAAGAAGTACATAGGTTAGGGGCCCTTTTATAGGAGCCCGTGCACCCCTTCGTAGGGGTGCGACTGTTCGCTTAACGAGCCAGGGTTAGCCTAACTCGCCTGACTATTTTTTTTTTTAATTTGGTATTTTGAAAATAAATCAAAACAACCCCTGGGAGAAATCTTCAAGGTTAATTCCCTATGTTACACATCGATCATCCCAACAGAAGAGACTTTACTCTTCCCGAGGTCATCTGAGTACGTGCCTAGATACCATCGCAGTTATGTGGGACTTGGGAAGAACTCCCTCACCCACTAAAACTCCCCACCTTTACCTTTGCCCGAGAATAAGGGCTGCCATACATTGCTGCATCGGCTCCAATACGCCTGACTATTAGCTAGGGTTATGTAACTCTTACTGGTCTTAACACGCCAGCAGATCCGGTGGGCATTGAAGGCAGCACAACCCAAGAAGAGGCAGACCCTTCCCAAAACAAGGCCGAGGCCCCTTCGGGTGAACATGGTGGCCATGGTGACCAAGGTCGCGAGGCTGCAGATAGAAATCTCGGGATGCGTTATCAAGAAAGTACCTCTGGATTCGTGCAGGGTCAACATCATGACGGAGGACACATTTCGGAAGTTTGGAGATAGAACACACATCAAGGTCTTTGCGTCTTGCGGACATGTCCGAGGATGACACCGGTGGGGAGGCGGGCGGAGTTCTAACCCATATTGGTACCATTCCCTTATGGACTATGTGGTCATCAAGCGAGCTCACGGATATGGCGTTTTGATTGGCGGACGTGGATGTATGGGGCAGTACCTTCAAGTGGGCAAGGAAGGAAGTGGGCTTCAAACCTCTGGGACCCCAAGGTTAAGGAAGGGAGGATATGTTTATCTTGGAGTCGAGATATACGGAGGCATACGGAAGCAGATGGCTATACCTCGAAGACACATTTGGGGAGGAGGATGAGAAAGAGAAGTTCCGTTTGCCCACATTTCTTGGTCGGATGAAGGCGGGACTATCGAAGAGACATTCCCCACTCCATCGGTGGTGGGTTGTTATGGGAGTGTGATTAGCTGCTTGGTGTGGAAGGTACTACTGCGGTAGTGGAAGGTGGAGCAGCGGTTGTGGAAGGTGGTGGGACGGATGTGGAAGTTCTGTTCCCGATGAAGCGTTGTTGGCGAGATGGAGGGGAAGCGGCGGAAGAATCGGAAGGCAAGTGATGGTGGTGCGGTAAATGAGAAGGGAGATCCGGATACACCGGCCTACTTATTCGTAAATATTTGAGTTCACAGAATCGGGCAGCATCCTCGGACCTTTCAAGGCAACAACATGCCTCGTGCATTATTCGAGTCCATTTGTCCGCCACGAGGCTTAAATGAGGAGGGACGGAGAAAGGTTGTGGGTGGTACCTCGTGACTTGGACCTACCATATGACAACGATATGCACTTTCGGGCAAGCTTCACCTTCGATGGATGGGGCCATATAAAGTCCTTGAAGTTTTTGGCTCCATACAGCTCCAACATTAGCAGGCGACCCCTACCAAGCAGGTCAGCGGTTGGAGAGTCGAAATATATACATGAGTTGGCGAGGCGCCAACAAATGAGAAGGAGTATGTAAGCGATCGGTATTGGAAACTCCTGTTGGATTGTGTCTTTGAGTGATTTTTGTTTTTGTTAAGTTTGGTGTCAAAAGAGCTAGGTTATGAGTAGGAAGGGATATTTATAGTAGAAAGTGTCCTTGGCCTATGAGTTTTTGGGTTGTTTCTGGGTTAAATAATAATCGGTCCTTGGACTATGAACTCGATACTCCTTGGCCTTTGGTCTTGGAATATCTAATAAAAGGCCTATATATGTGGGAGGGGTCCCCATATTTGGCGGTCCGTAGGCTAGAAATTAACCAGAGGCGGTAGTTGGTAGTGTGTGGTGTTGGCGGGTGTCTGAGGACTATGTTTGAAGGCAGTTGGCGGCGGCGGTCGTGTGGAAGGAAGGAGCGGTCGCGGAAGAAGAAGTGGTAGCCGGTTGGCGATCGTAGAGTTTCGGGAAATATAACCCTAAGGGAACTTCGGAAAGGCCGCAGGCGGAGGTAGCTCAGACAATCCACAGCGAGCCACGAGCCACGAAAGGGCCTCCTTCCTCGAGAAGAAAATAAACTTGTTTTAGATAGGAGTTAAATTCGGTGCCCAATGGCCAAATATGGACCATTGGGAGTGGAGGATTGGTGAGGGCTGGGTGGGATCATGGAAAAGGATGGAATGGATTGTGGGATTTCGAGGGAGGAGGACCCATGATTCAGGAGGGACGAGGCGAAATCGGAGGGTGTGCGGAGATAACATGGGCGGGGAGTAGTGGCATCCTAGGAATAGAACTTTGGATAGGATGCCATCTTGGACCTAAGGCCGTCCAGTGTAGGGCCTCTTGGCGTTCGGCCGTTTTAGGACAGGAAAGTCGGTGGTGCTATGGCTGACAATTGTATAAAGGGGCTTGGTTGTGCCTCACATCGAGATAACTCTGGTTGAGATCCCCACGCTGTGGCTGGTTGGAGGCGTCCGATTAGAGGTGGTGTCGAGGCTCCTAGGGTGGTGGTCGAGCTTGCTCAGGGGAGGAGGGTGATAGAGCAATCTTGCGACAAAGGAGGAGGAAACCAAGGGATTGGCGCGGGGTGGGAGCTTGCTCATGCGCCTGTGGCGCCTTGGGTTCTTCTCCTTCACCCTTGTTCTGTAGTTGTGTTCGAAATTGAGAAGTGTTGGATGGTTGGAAGCACGGGTGAATTGAGGGAGAGAGAGAGAGGAGAAGGGTGGGTGAAGGAGAGATTAACAGCGCTGTGATCGAGGTGTAAGGAGTTGAAGAAGAACGGTGAAGGTGGAGATTGTGTGTGGATCCAAAGCCGGTCTTTGGGGAAGTGTGCGAGGAAAAGCGTTGTTTAAAATAAGTGTGTGGTGCCCTTTGTGTGTGTGTGTGTGGATTGGGTGAGGAGGTCCCTGAATCGGTGTGTGCATGAAGTGTGAGTAGAATAAATCATCCACGCTTGGTGGCCCGTGCGAGATCCATGGCCGAATGTCGCTAGGGTTTGGTGTGGGACCCACCTCGGTGTAGCAACTACCGGTAGTGGTGCGACTACCCATGAGTAGACGTGGAATAAGAGGTCGGGGGTTAGATCATGGTAGTTGGACAAGTCGGGAGGTAGTAGTAGTTGAGTAGATAGGTAAGAGGGGGTGGGAGTCCACGACTTAGTTAGGCAAAGGTCGAGGTGGTGATAGAAGTTAGCGTCTCTTGGCACAAACATTCCCTTGGGAGCGAATCCTGTGACTAGCGACATTGAGGGTGAATGTGGACCTCACGGTGTCTCGTGACACAGTTTACACCCACACCAAGGTAGACGTAGGAGCCGCCAAGAGGAGGTTGAATTCTTGAAGGCGGAGGCGGAGAAGACAAGGACCTACCAAGCAAGGGAAATTGCGGTAGGCGGAAACCCAAGGCGGAGGATGTTATGAGGATGGAAGCTCAAGTGGAGCACTTGGAAAGAGTCTTGAAACAAGGCACAAACAAACCATCATTCGGAGAACAAGGCTCTTACCAAGCAATTGGCAGCTCGAGAGGAGAAGGTGGAGCAACTTGCTCACATGGTGCGCACATGGGGAAAAGAAGGCAAGACAAGTGCTAATGGAGGAAAGGTCAAGACGAGAGCAATCTCTGCAAAAATGAGGGACAAAGGCAAGTAGGCGCACATGAGCGGGTCATAGCCACACAGTGTGAAGATTAGTGACATGGAAAAGGAGTGGGAGAAATCCGAGGCTGGAATTGAAGGAAGAAGAGCTGGAAGAACGGACACATTTTGTCCAAAGATTGGAAATGGAACGAGAAGTCCAAAGAACGGAATGCACAACTCCCTAGGAGGATAGGGGAGTTGGAGGAAGAAATGGCAAAGGAGAAAGGCCGTCATGAGGCGGTTGCAGCATATGTTGGCGGTGAGGGGCGAGATTTCGGGCTGATTATGCCCTACAAGAGAGATTGATCCGCCAACCGCAGAATGAGAGGAGAGAATGTGGCTCTCCATGTCAAGACCGTGAGCTGGCCTTGGAGCGAGATGCTTACAAAAGCAAGTGTGAGCATGGAGTATGGCTTGAGGATTACGAAGAATTGGAGATGGCACAACAACGATTTGCAGCCCATCTTCACAACAAGGTGCTCAAGGCCACTAACGAGTTGTTGCGACTTCGAGAGGAGGATGTTGGGACCTCATGACGATGATAGGGAGGCCCTCATGCAAGTCCAACCGAGCCTTGAGAGTGTCCCAAACAGGGGGTGAAGAAACTTCGCTGTGGAGAAGCAAGTGAAGCGGGGAAGCTGCAGTGGAGAGAATCACCCTGTGAAGGGGTAAGGAAGAAGCCGGTAGGAACTCCTACCGTGGTAGGAGGAAGGTCCTACCATGGTAGGAGGGCCGGAAGAAGCGGATTCAAAGGCTAGCATGGATTTGACGGCAAGGGAGGCGAGTACCTTGGCCCTTGCAGGGGAAGGAAGAGGGGTTGATCTTGCAGAATGGAGCAAGAATCACAAGGAGAAGACCAACCTCCTAACATGGGTGCAGTGGGAGCACTTGCTCCACAAGTGAGAGGAAGAGGAGAAGTCGAGGATGAGCCAGGCTAAGAGAGCCCGGCTATTTTATTGGAGGAAGGAACTCAAGATAGGCATCAAGATAAGGAAGGGATTCATAAGAAGTCCTTAAATTAGCTTGAAGACATGGGGCAAGATGCCACTTGGGAAGACTTTTCTTTAGAGGAGGACAGCATTAATGCTTGTGAGAGTGTGTTGACTAGCTAGATAGGAATGTTGACAGAGCCATTAAGGCTCACATAGGTGAATTTTGCTAGAATAGAATTTTACCCAAGATGCTTGGATGTCGAACTTAAAGTCTAGGATACACTAAAATAAGGAGTAAGGCGTGAGGAGGCGCCTGTGTATGTGAGGACCTCCCTATAAAAGGAGGGAGCTTGTGAAGTAAAATTATCGTGTCTTGCGCTCCCATCCTCCCGAGTCCTTCACTTTGTGCAGGTGAATTTTGCAAGCCAACGCGTTGTCCGGTAGAGAGGAGAACGCCGGGAGGCCGGGTGGAGGGCTTGCTCTTTGCAGCGCCCGCTAGGCCTCCCTTGTGAATGGTTCGTGTGAATTGTTTTGCTTTGAGTGTGTGGCGATGCTCAAGGAACTCTCGGCTTGAGGGTAGACTGGAAAGACTCCAGGTTCTCGTCGTGCAAACCACATAGCAACCGCCCAAGGAAGAACTCGTTAATTTCCTGACGGACCCAGGCAGCCGTAAGGGCGAGAATTAATGAGCCAGCAATTGGTGTTAGAGTAGGAGATTGTGGAGGAAGGAAGGGTAGATGAGTAGAGAAGAAGAGGGCGTTGTTGGAGAGAGTTGTGAGGAGGAATTAGTGTAGGAAAAGCGGAGGCCACAGGCGAGCCTAAGGGACGAATCCCAAATCAGTAAGAGGCGCTCCCGAGAAGAGTAGGAGGGCGAAATTGCGGTGTGGGTGAGGCGCCGGGGCGCCCGGCCCAGCAGCTCTTGTGCGCCACCTAGGGCCGGGCCTTGGCGCCCGGCCATGGAGTTGAGCGTTGAGCGCTGCGCCCGGCCATAAGCGTGAGGAGTTACCTGCGAGCGCTCCCCGCAGGCCTTTGGCCGCGCCGCTCCCGTACCTTCAAGCGTTTTGGTTGGTTGCTTGTCGAGTGAAACTTGCGTGCGGCGCAGCGGCGCGGAGCCCATGAGCCGAGCGCCCCGAAAGGCCGGCATGAGGCCGCAACAGCAGGCCCGCGCCCGCTGGTGGCGCTCAGCGTGGCTCAGGCCCGGCGCCAGGCGCGCCGCCATGGCGGCCGCTGAGCGCGGGCGTGGCCGCGTCTGGGGTGCAGCCGCTGGCATGCCATCTTGGGCGCAGGCGGCCGGCCGGTGGTAGCGCGCAGGCGTGTGTGAGGCGGCAAAGCCAGCCCAGCAGCCTGAGTTGCGGTGCAGCCAAACGCCGCGGTGAGCGTGGCCGAAATATTCGGTGGCCGATCAGAATAACGCAAAGACACGACGACGGTGGCGCTTTCTTTGACTTTTCCGACAAGGCGAGTGAGTGTTTTAGACGATTTTTGAGTCATGATGTCTTCATCGACGTCATGTTCAATATCGAAGTTAGATGGTACTAACTTCCCGTTTGGAAAGAACAAGTGTATAATGTTCTAGTCGGAAAAGCGGATCAAGCCCATAAAGTTGTTAGGCGTCAAACCGGATAGTATGACACGGGATGAGTGGCGGGACTGGATGAGCTTGCTAGATCTACTATCATGCTAACATTGTCAAAAGCGGTGTACTTCAATGTGAAAGATAAGACCACGAGTTACGGATTTGGCGGATGTGACTGTATGAGAAGCAAAGTGCGGCTTCTCGGTGTATTGGTTGAAGCGGTGGTGGACTTGAAGATGAAGGAAGGGCGAGGATGTCCGATCATCGAATGATTTCAATACCATTTTCAGACTCTCATCTCAAGGTATCACGTTCCCAGTTCCGTGAGAGCTATGTTTCATTGGTCACATTACGGAGGTTGGGACACCTTTTCTGAGTAATTACACTTTGCTAGTGGTCTTACCATTGTAAATGTAGAAGGTAGCACATGGCGAGGAGGTGAGCAGGAAAAACATGGAACCTTCAAAAGGTTCCGGTGCCCTCATAGTGAGAGGGAGGTCCTGCGAAGGGAAGCAACCGAGAAGCTTCTCTCGTAGCAAATCTCGTAGTATAACAAGAATGTGGAGTGTCACTATTGTCACAAAGGGTCACTTCAAGAGTGCGAGAAGTTCAAAAGGACCAAGGAAAGAGAAGAAGCGGGGCGACAAGAAGGCGACTTAAATGCATCGAGTTGGAAGAGTTAAACTACATTGAGGAGATGTCCTTATCTCTTCTTACTTGAATCTTTTGATTAACGTGTGGATAGTCATTTATTACGCAATTGGATAATTGACTGCGGTGCATCTTTCCATGTTACTCGCATAGAGTGGTTTAGCACGTATGATGCTACAAGGAAAGGATCGTTAGGCTTGGAAATAACTATGCATGCGGATCGCGTGGGTGATGTGCAACTCAAGTTTGACAACGGATCTTCATTCATCTTTGAAGGGCGTTAGGCATGTTCGAAGTTGACAAAAGCATGATTAGCGCGGGGCGGTTGGATGATCTTTGGTTACCTTCTTTGGTTTGGGGATCACTCTTGGAAGATCTCAAAGGTTCTCTGTGTTAGCTCGTGGATCGAAGTGTGGCACTTTGTACTCACTTGAGGTAAACATCAAAGATCATGTGATGCATGTGAGCGACCAAATGTTTCCTTGTGGCATTGCGGTTAGGACATATGTCTCGAGAAGGGAATGAAGGTTTTATCTAGATTACGGTTATATCCTGTTCTTAACTTCTCGATCTCTCGATGTGTGAGCCTTTGTTTATATGGGAAGCAGACAAAATCATCACATCGAACACGAGAGGTAAAAGTAAGTAAACCTCTTGAGTTGGTTCACGATGTATGTGGACCTATGCCTCTGCATCATTAGGTGCCTCTATTTTGTCACTTTCATAGATGATTTCTCACGCAAGGTGTGGGTTTATCCTTTGAGGAAAAAGGATGAAGTTACGGGTGTTTGAAATTTGTCACCCTTAGAGAATCGATCACCGATTGAAGTGTCTAAGGGCGGATAATGGTGGTGAAGTATGTTTAGCTTTCGGTCATTACATGATTCCAAGGAATCAAATTATTGTAGTATCTCCTCCACAAAATGGTGTGGTGCGGATGAGCAGAACCATTCGGAGAGGATCGTGGTTTGTTGTCAAACTGGATTGCCTAATGGGTTTTGGGCGAGCGGTGTCTCTGCATTCATCTTATTGAGATCTCCTAATAAAATTTGTTGATGAGCGAGTTCGAGGAGCTATAGTGCAGGAAACCATCCTACAAGCATCTGCGAGTGTTTGGGTACATGAGGCATGCCATGTTCCAAAGAGTTTGGGACAAGTTGGCACCTAAGTCCAAGAAATGTATTTTTCTTGGCTATGGTGATTACGGTGAGATGGGATCGTTTGTGGGATCGAGGCTAGAAAGGTTGTTCGTACTAACGTGTTCGTGTTCTTCAATGAGAACAAGATGCGGAAGCCTACTCCAAGCTGTGGAGTGCGAAGGGTGATCTTCAAGAAGATGGACATGATCATCATGGGCGGGTTGATAGTGGGTAATGTGGGAGCACATTCCTCCGATAGATGAACCAAGAGTCGAACAAGCTCCTATAGAGGTGCACAGTGCCGTGGGTCGAGGCGGGATTACCGACCTCACGGTATGATCCATCTTTGGATTATGTTATCTTGGCAGTTGTGGGAACCCTCTTCTTACAAAGAGGCTCTGTCAGCGTAACAAGAGAAGTGGGAGAAGGCCATGCGATCGAAATGAATTATTGCATAAGAACCAAACTTGGGAGTTGGTTGGTTGCCTAGGATAAGAAGGCACTCTGGTGCAAATGGGTGTACAAGATGAAGGTCATACCCTTGATGGCAAACCAAAGTACAAGGCCCGATTGGTTGCTAAGGGTTTCAAGCAACAACAGGCATTGACTTTGATGAGATTTTCTCACCGATAGTCAAAATGACAACTTTGCGATGTGTTCTTGCTTTGGTTGCGAGGATGATATGGAACTTGTATGCGGATGGATGTCAAGGCGGCATTCTTGCATGGTGACCTTCAAGAGGCGTCTACATGCGGCAACGGAAGGTTTTGTTGAGAAGGGCAAGCATCTATGCGAGGTTGAGGAAGAGCCTTTATGGTTTGAAACAGGCACCGGTGGTATCACAAGTTCCACTCATTTATGCTTTCTCAAGGCTACAAGCGTGGCGATGAGGATCATTGCCTCTATCTGAAGCAAGCTAAGGATCAAAGCTTGCTCATTTGATCCTCTATGTGGATGATATGCTAATTCTTTGGAGCGATCTTGATGAGATTTGTTGAAGTCAAAGTTGAATGCTCACTTTGAAATAGCGGACTTGGGAGGCGAGCCATATACTTGGCATGCGTATTCGTCGGAGCAGACATAAGCGTGCTTTATTTGTCTCGACGGAATACATTAACAGTGTGCGTTTCAACATGGAGAAGGGAAGCCATTGGGTACTCCATTGCCTCCATATGTGAAACTTTCAAGCGGATTGCCCAAGCTACGAGGAGGACAAAGTGAAATGGAGAAGGTCCCATACTCATCGGTGTAGGGAGTTTGATGTATGCAATGATTGCTACGTCACGACATTGCCTTTGCGGTGGGAGTGGTTAGCGAGTTTATGTCAAACCACAGCAAGAAGCATTGGGAGGCGATAAAAGGAGTTATGAGGTATCGAATGGTACAAAAGCTTTGTGCATATGTTTTGGTAGTGAAGATGCATGTGTGGTTGGGTACAGATCTTTGATTATGCGAGGATATGGACAAAGGAGGTCCACATCAGTTATGTCTTCACGTGCCTTTGGAGGCGATCTCATGGCGATCTCGTTTGCGATCGTGCATTCGCTATCTACCAGGAGTATGTTGCAGAGGCTTGCAAGGAAGCCATATGGCTTGCTCGTTTAGTGGGAGACTTGGGGATCAAGGTTGGCTGCCGGTGTTGCATTGTGATAGCAGTGCTATCAATTGGCAAAGAATCCGATGTTTCATGCGAAGACTAAACATGTGGATGTGAAGTATCACTTCATTCGAGAGGTGTTGGACGAGAACTTGTCAAGGTTCACACGGCGAACCTAGATATTCTTACCAAGGGACTCTCTCTGACAATTTGCACAAGCTCGGACAACATGGGCAGATAGTCCATTCTCCTCGGTAAATTGGCCTTTAAGTGGGAGGTTGTAAGGGTATTAAAGCCCAATGTACTTAGACTAATACACTTAGTCTAAGTTAGGTGTCGATTAAGTATCATTAGTTTAGCTTGCTAATCACTAGGAAGCTTCTTGTGCTCCTTCCTAGGAGCTTCTTGTGGAGCTTCCTAGGAGCCTATTGGAGGTATAAATACCCTCCAAGCCTCATCTCAATGTGAGAGCTACTCTGCCTCCTCCTCTCCTTTTTCCACCAAAGATGGTCGCCCGATCCTTCATCCTTCACTGGATAGACGCGTCTTCTTTAAGACGAATCGCAACTGTGTGGGTGTCGTTGTAGGTTGAGGCTTGGTGAATTCTGAAGCAAGGCAAAGTGTAGGCTGGTAGAGGAGCGTGAGGCTTTGCTTGTTTAGAAGGTCGAGGTAGTGTGGCTGGTGGTGACGGATTCTCAAGATTCTGACTGCTCCCCAAGTCTCATGGGACGAAAACCCAACGTCACGAAACGATGGGATAAGTGTGGCGCTGGAGGGTGCATCTGAAGCCCGGATCCGCCTCCCACACTCCATGTGTTCGCCCGCCAACAAGGCATGAAGTCGCCCTCCACCAAGGTGAAGCAGCCTCAACGATCATGTCTACCGCCTGAGCGGTAATGGCCTTCGCTATTCACTTTGAAATCAGATGCAAAGAAATGGTCCACCCTGCTGTGAGTGAACAAAACCCTCGATCGATACCAGAAGTTTGCCCCAATTGTCACAATAGTGACAATGCTCATGCCGTAGATGGGTCGTAAGCATGGACCTTAACGCATAACTGGGCCACCCACGTAAGGTAACGACGTTGATCCCAATAGGGCCCCTCTCGCACATATATGTGTTTCCACATCCACTTGTGAAATTGTGCCTCCTCCGCAATGACGTCCGCAAGTTCCCACCAATCCAATGCCTTGTTGGGTGCCGAGGTAATTTCTCCAAATTGGGCCACCGCACCACCGAAGTGTGAACAAGTGCTCTCCCAACATGGCCACAATACAATTTCTCCCTTGCGCCTCAACCGAGGACGACGATGTGTTCACGCCAATTCTCTGAGTGCCTCAACCGCTTGGTGCACGAATATTGCGAGCTCCTTTGCTCGACCTAGGAACCCAAGACCCAACCTTTCGAAGCTCCCAAACTTTCCTGCTCGCCGAGCCGCCGCGAAGACACGCCCATCATCCTCCAAACTTGCTCTTGCGTGACAAACCGATGATGCATTTGCAACCCCGCCTCCATGACTTGGAGCACCCACCTACCCTCTCCCCCCCACACATATGGGGTGTGCACATCGCCAAAGTGACGCCCACACGCACACCTTCTCATCGCTTTCCACCGCCCGAGGGCTGCACTCCAAATTGAGACACAGCACATCTGCCATCCGGTTTTTCCGGCGGTGGAGTTGGTCGCCGGAGTCGGACTCAACCCGAATGTGCACGCCACCACAATCGCGGCCGTCGGCACGCCTTATGCCTGCGGTACTCTATGGGCGGTTCGCCATTGCCAATGATACCAGGCTCCATGTGTTGTCGTAATTGGCCGACATCGGGCAAGTAGTAAGGCTCTGTGTGCCATCCATGGCGGTCCCGTGGCGCGAGAAATGTGTAAAGGTAAGCAGGCAAAGTGCGCATATGCAAGCAAGTGCAAATAGAATGGGAGTCAACCTCGAGTGACAAACACGCTTTAATCGTGAACTTTGGGAAGGCAATGCTTTCAACTTTACTTCAATTCAACAACTTCGCTTACACACACCCTTTGTGGAAGTGCTACAAAACTCCAACATCCTCCGGCGATTCCCAATCGTGGTGCACTTGTTGTCTGGTCATGGCATGTTTGCGTGCCCCATCAGAAATAAACACCTAGGATACCGGCATCTGCCACTTGCAACGTCTTCTGGCAAACGGCTAGTGCAGGCTTGCAATGCGGCGACGACAGTTTGGAATGCTTCGTCTTCAAATGGAGGTTGCGGCCTTCTCCGCCACATTGTGACCGTGTGTTGGGTGATGTTGGGAGCTCCATGTCTTCGGTCTGTGGAAAACTCTTCTCGGTCTGTGCATACATCTTCGCGCATATGAGGAGAACTCTGGACGTTGTTGCGGCGATAGCCTTCCGATGGACGCAACGGAAAGAATCGATCGCCGACTATACCTGGTGTTGGCAAATGCCAGTCTACCAATGCCTCGTACCACGGGGCATTGGCGTGTGGTAATGCAGCCATCTCCTCAAGCCCGACAGTGATGCCATCCAATGTTAGCTGTTCATCGACAATATAACAAGGTTCGTCTGTTGCTGGTTGGCATCGACCTGGAAAGTGGGTGTGCGTGGTATGTGAGAGAGGTGGTGCTGGCCCATGTCGCATTTGAAGTCTATTGTGAACATCCACATGTGATGATAGATGCCGCCCATGAGAATACGAACGGAGAAGCAGAGTGCGTTGTTGGCGTCCCATCCTTCTCATCAACGAGCTCGATACCCGCATGTCGTCGGGAAAGTGAGCGTGCCTCCAATGCCTTTCTATGGACGACACGTAAACATTCTTCAGCCGGGTGGGGTATTTTGAGTTTGAACCATCGGTTGCAATGCCGCGTATCTAATCCGGACTTGAGACATGCTATGTCCATGCCCGCCGAACATAGCAACACCCATCCTCGCACATTTCACAAAGAAACATTGTGAGGAAACTATCCGTCGTTGGTATCGAAGCGAGTGCCGTGGAATATGCAAGCATGTTCTCCTACTTGATTACGTGACTTGTTTAAGGTTATGCATCTCATTTATTTTTTCGGGCTTTCAATGCACAGAGGAATTTGCGCCCCTCGCCCATTCCCGAGGATGAGACGTGGGCATGCCGCCATTCCCGCTAGGTGCGGTTTGAATCCATCCGATGAGCAACACATGTCTCCTCCACTCGGCGACATCAATACGCCACAAAGAACTGATGTATTAATTTATGCCCACCCACCGTGATTGAGGAGAACGAACGCTCGATGGCGGCACATGGTATGGATGATGTGGACATCGATGACAAGATGGCGGTTGGGATCCCCAACAAGTGCCCATGATGAAAAAAATTGCGGAAACACCATTGTTCACAAAGTTGCGAACATTGCGCTACGTAAACTTCTCTCACTGCGACACTTCTGCTCCTATCAATCCAATCCAAGTTCGGTATATCTGATGTTGCCATGACAGCTATATTGGAGGCTCTTCGCCACTACGCATCGAAACTCGCTGCCACGGTCCATGGCGGAGGCAAAGAAAACCCTATATATGTTTGGGCCCAAGGTCGAAAAGATTCACGCCTGTGTTAATGACTGTTTGCTTTTCCGTGGACCATATGCTTCCGAAATTTGCCAGAAATGTGCATCGGCCAGATATGTGTCTGGCACGGGTCTACCAAATGGTACTAGGAGAAAAAGTCCTCCGCATTCTCAAGTCGACCGTATGGACGTAGACAACCGCGCTCATGACTTCGTGACAATGCGGAGCGTGGATGGTTCCATGGGCATCATCGATACACCGCATGGGCGTTTCGGATGGGTTGGACGGTTTTGGCTTGGAACCGCCAAATATTCGCTTTTGCTCGCCAGATGGGTTTAATCCTTTTGGGCATAAGTCTACATCCCATTCCATTTGGCGTGTTGTTGTGCACAACCTACCACCATGGTTGAGTACAAGTCTCACAATATCATAATGCCAATTATAGTGCGGGCCCCACATTGTCCCGAATTTCGATGTCTACATGGAGCCACTATTGCAGGAGTTGAGTGACCTTTGTGGGATACCAATGGAAGACTTCTCATTAAGGCAGCCCAGAAATTCATGCGCTATTTTGCACACGATAGCCGATTGGGCTTGGGAACATTGTCGGGGTTTCGTGAAAGGGTCAGCATGTATGGAATGTTGGGATGCATTAGGATCCCGGCGGGCGAAGAACCTTCAAAGGAGGTATATCGCCGATGCCACCCAACCACCCCACGCCGCCTTCATTCAATATGTACAATGGCGAAGTGGAAAGGCGCTCACGCCACACGCACCAACTTATGCCACGGTCATCTCCGACATGGAACATAGGGAGAAAGCAACATCGAGGAGTTGAGGGAGCGAGGGTTGTTCGGCACCCGCCGTCGTCGCCGTGGGTTCAAATATTTACCATATTGGAGGGATATGCGAGTGGGCAGAAGGATGTGATGCACGTTGAAAGAAACAATGCGAGACTATCCGCACACTCTAACAGGAGAAAAGGATGACTTGAAATCCCGGTTGGACATGGAAGAATACGGTGGGAAGCACGACTTGTGGCCTCGTGGAGCCAATAGGGACCAATATACTCCGACGTATGTGTTATCGCTCCGGACTTGGAGAAGGTTATGAAGGAAATGCAAGCAATCAAACTACCCACGGATATGCTTCTAACATCGCAAAAAGCTAGCTCGCAAAGTGGGAGTTTAAAAGCACACGATCATATGTACTAATGGAAATATACTTCCCAATTGTTTTAAGGGGAAGAATTAAACCAGATGTGTACAAGGCGGTGGCCGGGTTGAGCAAACTTTATCGGTGGATATGCCGAGAATCCTGTGGCATGAGGTGGGAAGAATGCAAGTGAGTGCATCAAAGTCATGTGCGACTTGGAGAGGAATTCCCACCTAAATTGTTTGATATTTCCACCCACCTCATTATTCATCTTGTGGATGAGGTCGCACTTCTGGGCCCTGTTCATGTCAGATGGATGTATCCGGTTGAAAGATATCTAGGAAGGAGGAAGGAAGACATCCGACAACGCAGCAAACCGGAGGGAAGCATGGCAGAGGGGTATGTTCGAGAGGAGGCTGTCATGTTTGCAAAGGCTTACCTTCGGCGACATCATCCGCAAACAGCCCATATTTACGGTGAGAAAGATGATCACGACGTGAACTGCTAGGAATGGGGCCACAAGTTCACCACGTGAGCTCCACCAGTCCACAATTTTGTGTTGAGACACACGATGGTTCTTGACCCCTTCCTACAACTTTACAACGAAGAGGTCATGGATGTTGATGATGAAGAGCAATCTTTCCGCGGTTCTGCGCCGGGATTACGGAAGGTGGGAGTCATCTGACTTATGATCTGTTGCCATAATGGATGGGCCTTCTATTTTGGCGACTACTTATAGGCACATGTGGAGCAATGGTAGCCACCTACGCACCTTTGCAGCAGACGAAGACCGTCGCGCCACTCAGGACAACGGAGTTTGTACAAAGTATGTCATGGGAGACGGTGTACAGCGGACATACTATGGCAATGTAGCGGAAATAATTCGAGTGCAGGATTCGAGCCAATGGTCCTTAAGGTCAAGTGGTTTGAGTGTAATCCAAGTGGGAGATCCCAATCCATTCGCGAAACTTACGGTGGATTTGATCTCGTGTTCAAAGGCACGCACACATATGTTGCGTATGGAGTTGACACCCTTTCATATGGCCACATCAAGTTACATAATGCATATTCCATGCTAAAGCACAGGCGGAGAATAGAGGCTGGGCTTTATGTGCACGCGCTGCGGGTGGAGGGAGAGCGAGTCGACTGAATAAGGACTCGGGGGCTTCATAGAATTTTCTTCTTATGCGACTTGAGTTGGAACACGTATGAACATGGGTTTCATTACAAAAAAAAGCAACCGCGGGCTTGGCGCGACATTGGGACACACTCCGCCGCTCTAAGGCTTATCGCCGCAACGCTCTGACCGAGTATAGGACCCACCATGTCCGCCGCTCTTCTCCAAACCATTCCGCAATGGGAGATCCGCACCAGTCCATCCAATGTGTAATATCTAGCAACAATGACCCACCTCCAAGACACGCCTCCGCATCCAAAACCTCGCCCGCCCGCAAAGTTGCAAGCCATCGCCGCGCGCCTTCATCGGAAGTTGGGGCGCCGGTGGAAGCGGCGGTGCCCAGCGCCCGCCACGTTTGATGGTACCCTCCACCTCGGCAAGAAATTGGTGTATCCGTTGCTTCCATCCGGCGCCGCCATGCCCATTACACTGCACACCTACAAAGCCGCCCAAACCATAAGATACGAAGACGATCAGCAAAGACAATATGGCCAATTGAATGAAAGCGCGAAATCCAAGGCAATCGACCGACCGCAGTCTTCAATGCAAACCAGGGCAAATGGGTGGGAGGGAGGAGGCGAAATGGAAGCCTTATATCCCGAGAAAGGCTGCATGATGCATGACGAGGATGGACTCACGCGCTACCGTCGACAAGTGTGAAGCGTGCATGGAAATATTCACCGCCGCTGGCCACCGTCTGAGAGAACGGCTTTCCATTTTAATGTTCCACCATACAATGCTATATACCATGTTTGAGGAGAGGCGGTGTCCTTGGAACATGGTCTTTTCCCAACAAGATACCATGTCATCGAACCATGATATTTCCGCTCATACCATGCTCCTTGGAACATGGGGATGTCATGATACTCAGATACATAGGGCGGAAATTATGCATTTGTGTATGTACCTTGTTCCTTGGACCATGGTACTTTGCACAAACCATGTCGTGGGGACATGGTGATGGCATGGGAGGAAGTTCCTTGGTTGATGGGTTCGATGCCTATATATGTCATGCTATATATATGGCTGGTAAATGGGATGAATGACATATTGAATGTGACAACCGCGTGCATGCACTTGAGTCATCATGATGCTTGGCTGGCACGCGTTCCTCAAAGTTGTCGGAGGCACGCCGGCCCGCGAAAGGAATGTGACACCACGCATGTTCCTGGGCATCAACTTCAGTCATCACTGCGTATGTGCAAGACACCTGCCTCTCAATCCATACATGGCTCCCCAGGGGAAGGCATTTGCCTCCCTCGCAAAGTATATGTTATATGAGTTGTGTAAATTTCTGGCTATAGGGAATGAAACTAAAATAGAGATTTCAGAAATGTCCCTCAATGGAAACTGTAACGTGCAGGGCTGTAACGAACGGCACTCGTTATGCCATAACAAGAGATTACTTGAAGTGTAACAAGACATGCATGCCACCGCTCAAAATGGCGTGTCCTTGACCACCGCTCGCGCTGTCTGCATGCAGGAAGCGGGGTGCATGGGGTTTTGTGCAGGGTTATTTGAAAGGCAGATCATTTATCACAAGCCATCACAACTTCACTCAAATCTTATCGGCAGATCTCCGCACCACCGCCGACAGGGAGTACTGGATGGCTCCTACCATGGACTAATTTTCCTTGGTGCAAGTCATTTCAACAACGTGGCGAAGAAACCGCCCAGGCAACGGATGGTCTCAGTAACCCCGACGCCTTCCATACCTTAATTAGGCGGTAAGCCACATGGTTAGCACTAAGTCACTAAAGGTGGTCATCAACATGAGGCGAATGGTTATGAACATGGTGGCGGCATTGAGGAATTCAACCTCCATCTCCACCACTTGCAGTGGGGGAGATACACGATCACCATGGAGTTCCCACACGGTGAACCAGATTCGATCCGTCTCATTCCAGCGAGTGTCCGTCAGGAAGCCCATGAAGCGATGCCGCCGCTCGCGGTACCCGATTTCGACGCTTGGACTATCGAGGCAAATGCACCGGTCATCCGAGGCGAAGACGGCGGCAGTTGCCAGCCGCC
Source organism: Anthoceros angustus (assembly GCA_010909165.1). Taxonomy (NCBI): domain Eukaryota; kingdom Viridiplantae; phylum Streptophyta; class Anthocerotopsida; order Anthocerotales; family Anthocerotaceae; genus Anthoceros; species Anthoceros angustus. The sequence continues at coordinate 311,442 of VJWM01000192.1, forward strand.
CGAACGCTCACCCCTATATCCACCCGACGGCGCAAGATTCAGCGAGGAGGTCAAGGAAATCTGTGATCGACTTCGGTATCGTCGCATGTCGCATTGCATAATGCTTGGGGTCGAACTTTGTTGGTGGGCAAGCTGGCGGCTACGCATTTCACGTTTCATCAGATGTCCTTGCTCCAGTGATCGCTACTCGTCCTTCCCTTACCTTCGGATCGATCTCTTGGTTTGAAGTGTATCTCCTTCCTTCCGGGAAGTGTTTTGTCTGCGAGCGAGTCCTAGCTGTGGACGACCTACTCGTACCAGGAGGCCGTGAGCAGTGACCACAATTCCGTATAGGTGCTCCCGCTGACAGCGGACCGGACAACTCCTGCGCGCCGTGACATGTCTTACAGGGTTTTGGTGGATGGCTCACGCCAACTCAAACTGCATCTTAATGGCCTCGTGATGAGGTTCACTTGACCCAGTGTCGTGCGTCCTTAATCACGCACCAGCGATTTCTACAACCACCGCGCCCCAGGTCCGGGTATTATGAGATACCACTCTTACCTCCACGTTCTTGGCCCTACTGAGGAGTTTCAGGCGTGGTTGGGTCTCACCCTCCCACTTCCTGCCGATACCCGGGTTGTCTCTTAACAAGCATCTAAGTGACACCAAATTGTTGGTCCATCATCAGTTCATAAAGGCATGCAGGTGAGTTGAGCAGCTCCTCACCCAGTTAGGGGAATTTGGCGGTGTTTGCTTTCAAGGTCCACGGACATGAAGGGTATTCGAAGCGGTCGTGAACAGGATAGATCTGCTGGAGCGGTGCCTGTCCGGATTCGACAATATAAATTGAATCCCAAGCACTCGCTCAGGTCAAGAGGTCTGGATAAATATGGAGGCGGACATCATCTTCCTAATCGTAGCAATGAATGGGTAGCACCATTGTCGTTGTGCCCAAAAAGCAGGACATATTTGTCGGATCGGAGGAAACTCAACGCCGCCAGAAGGACCATTTCCCCATGCCCTAAATCGTGACCATGGACAAGGTGGCAGACAGTACCTACTCCTTCTTGGATGGAGTTGCAGAAATGGGCCACCTTCAGTTGTTGACCACATGGACAACACGCAGCTGCTATAGTGTTTGGTGAGAAAACATGGAATGTTGTGGGTTTGGGAGGCGGCTGGTCCAGCCCAGCACCCGTGTGGTGAACCTCCGGGATGAGGAAGTGGAAGGAGGAGGCGGGAGGCGTTGGCGGTGAATGAGTTGCTATTGAGAGGCTTGGCTCCAGACACAAGGAATTCTTGGAACTCATTCGGACAAAGGCTACCAACTTGGATACGGTGGGTGGGCGGTGTCAAAGTCGAGGAAGGCATTATCGAGATGTCTTGCTTACGATTCCGGACTTGACGGTGAAGAGGCTACATTTTTAACCAACATGGTCGGAACCAGCGGTATGTAAATATGCCAAGGCTTGTGCCTTAGAGGAAAAACAGGTGCGGGGAAACAGGTCCTCAAAATTGTCCATTTCCTCTTCTAACGTTTCCGGAGGTTTCTGGTCGGTTGCTTCTTCGGGCAGAGCTGCCCGATTCAATTCACCTTCCTTGGCTGGATCTCCCTCCTTCGCGAGTGTCCCGTCCTCCGTATTCGTTGGGCTCTCCCCATTTTTCTTCCTCTTTAGCTGTCTCCTCTCCTTTCGCTCATTCCGGTGGCTTCGGGTTGATACTTCCAGTACCTCCAGGTCTACCTTATCTTCCTGAGCCGAACTCGCCTCGTACCACTCCGTCCCAAGTTCCTTCGGCGCCTCTTCCCCTCCGAGGTGGCCATCTTCAATCATGTGGGTGCGGTCTTAGGGAGGGCGTGGCGATCGTGGCTCCCAGCCGGGTGGCGTGCGTCCTCGAGCGAGGATTCGGACACAAGGTCTTGCGCGCCATGTGCACGCTTGCAATCTCACACATGCGTTCAAAATCCCGTTACCTTGCCTAGTGGGGTGGACACGCGTTGAGTAGTGCGAGTTCCCACAGTTCAAGACTACCATACGAATTCTGGAGGGGCTCCCATGCGGTCTTTGCATCGAGGAATCCAATGCGGATGGCCCGGTGCCGTGGGGTACATCGTTTTGGGATACCCGCACGGTGGTGCTTCACCGCACTTGGTATCGTCCTCACTTTGCTCTCGGACTCTTCCCGTGGTGGTACTCCACAGTTTCTGATTGGAGGCGATTAGCCTTCGAATGCCCATGTTGGTGGCACACCGCACACCATAGATGGGTCCAAACCGTGGTGGCCGCCTTCCGCCGTTCTCTATCCTTCACCTGGTTGATCGTCAACTCCTCCAGCCTCTTCATTACCCGTTCCAGATCTTCCCTCAACCCCGCTACTTCTTTCAAAGGGGCTGGGTCAGGCGGAACCTCTCGCGCCGGTGCAGGCATCATAACCTCCTTCTTCTCAACCCTCAAACTTGACTGGGGCTTTTCTTCTTATTCCTTTGGCGAGGTTCTTCCTCTTCCATGGCATCCTCGGTTCTTCTTGAGTCCTCTTCCTCTTCCTCGATGCTACCTTGGTTTCATCATCCTCCTCTTGAGGTTCTTCATCTTGATTGACCCCGTTTCTTCTTTTCTTCTTTCCTCACTGGGCGTCCTCGGCCGTCGTTGGTGCATCGATTCTTGTAGTTCTCCGCGCTCGGACCTCCTTGCTCCCATCCTTCTGACACGTGTAGTTGGCCCGTGGGCTTGGCCATTGCTGGGTAGCATCACGTCCCATGGTGGTGTGGGCGGGATGCACCGATCGGCGTGAATTCGATGCTCTGATCCCAACTTCTCCGTCTTGCCTCGCTTGAGGTTCTCGAGTTTGGACGGGGCGTAGCCTTCTTGATCAATTCCAGATCTTTTCAAGAAGGCATCGCTTCAATCTTGAAGGTCGAGGGAGGCGTTACGGCGGTGCTTCCTCGGTACCAGCGAGCGGCTGTTCCCGAAGGACCCCTTGGAGCAATTTGGATAATTTCATCCAGACCTTCTCGTTGAAGTTTGCGAGACCACAATCCTCCACGAAGGTTTCGTCTCTCTCCTTCTTACCTCCAAGAGAATGCAGCTTGCTTGGTCGATGTTGTTGCCATCGCCGCGACCAGCGAGGTTGAGAACCGCTCATCGCCGCTGACTTGGTGCTACTTCCTCCTCCGCGATCCGGCAAGTCTACCGTGCTTTCTTGGTGGAGCTCTCACGTTGAGCCGTCGCCTCTCACGTGCTGCGCTCTAAGGCGCTGGCAGTCCCAACATCTCCTTAACAACGCTTCTTGACTACCTCTGTCCTGCGCATCCACACTTACCTTCCTCTTGGGCTGGGCGATCTCATTCCCGGCAATGGCGCCAAAATGTGGCGCGACTTTTTGACAGCTGGCCGGCGCGCACAATCCGATGTCGTTGTAGTAAAGTCACGCTCCCAAGGAATGATAGGCTCAGTTTCTTGCGTTCAATCGATTCTCACCTCACTGTCGGGTATCGTAAGCGATCCGTATTGAAACTCCACATTGGATTGTGTCTTTGAGTGATTTTTGTTTTTGTTAAGTTTGGTGTCAAAGAGTAGGAAGGATATTTATAGTAGAAAGTGTCCTTGGCCTATGAGTTTTGAGGGTTGTTTTGTGGGTTAAATAATAATCGGTCCTTGGACTATGAACTCGATACTCCTTGGCCTTTGGTCTTGGAATATTTAATAAAAGGCCTATATATAGAGGCGGGGTCCCCATATTTGGCAGTCTAGGCTAGAGGTCGAACCAGCAGGAGTTGGTGTGTGGTGTTGGGGGTGTCTGGGGGACTATGTTTGAAGGCGGTTGGCGGGCGAGGCGGTCGTGGAAGGAAGGCGGTCGCGGAAGAAGAAGTGGTGAAGCCGGTTGGCGGTCGTAGAGTTTGGGAAATATAACCCTAAGGGAACTCGGAAGGCCTGGCCCGGCGTGGGTAGCTCAGACGATCCCACAGCGAGCACGAGCTACAGGCTAAAGGCGGCCACAGTGGCGGCGGGAGCTCGTGATTCTGGAAGGAAGAAACCACAGATTGACCAAGTTGGAGATTAGGCGAGTTATCAGCAATTGGTAGGCGGTGAGGGTTTTGCGAGCATGGCGCCCAAGGTTGCAGTGAAATTTGGCCCAATGGCCAAATATGGACCATTGGAGGGTCAAAGTGGAGGATTGGTGAGGGAGGCTGGGACTTGGGATCATGGAAAAAGCAGTGGAGAGTTTATGGGAGGATTTTCCGGATCGACGGAAGGAGGACCCATAAATTCAGACAAAGGGACGAAGGGCAGGCGACCAAATCGGAGGGTGCGGAGATAACATGGGCGGGAGTAGTGGCATCCTAGGAATAGAACTTTGGATAGGATGCCATCTTGGACCTAAGGCCGTCCAAAATTAGGGCGCCTCTCTTGCTTTTAGGACTGGAAAGTCGTGGCTATGATGCTCAAAGAATTGTATAAAGGCTTGTGCCCCTCAGCCGAGATAACTCTGGTTGAGATCCCCACTTTTGTGGGCTGGTTGGAGACGTCCGATTGATGGTGTGCGAGACGCTCCTAGGGGTGGTCGAGAGCTTGCTGCAACCGGGAGGAGGTGATGGAGCAATTTGACAACGGAGGAGGAAGCCAAGGGATCGCCGGGGCGGGTCTCGGAGCGCTCGCCTGTGGACGCCCGGTTTCTTCTCTCCTTCACCTTTAAACTGAAAGTTGTGTTCAAATCGAGTGTGTGTGAGGACGGTTTGGAAGCCTGTGGGCGAATTGAGGAGAGAGAGAGAGGAAGATTGGGTGAAGGAGTGACTGAATAGACGATGATGCAGGTGTAAGAGGAGTTGAGAAGGGAACTAATTGAGAGACTAACGTGGAGATTTGTGTGGATCCAAAGAATCCAAACCGGTCTTGGTGGAAGAAGTGCACAAGAGAAAGCATTCCTTGTAAAATTGTGTGAGTGTGGCGCCCTTTGTGTGTGTAGGCGGTGAGGGATTTGTGGAACTTTGGTCCCTAGGAATCGGTGTGTGTGTGCACATGAAGTGGAGTGCGAATAAAGTCGATCATGCACGCGGTGCGAGATCCATGGGCACGCATGCCTGAAATAAATCGCTAGGGTTTGGCATGGGACCCACCTCGGTAGTCAAGCAACTACACGGTAGTGGTGAGAGCCACCGCGGTTGTGGAATATTTGCGGTCGTGGAATAAGATTTGGTGAATAAGATTAAGTGGTTGTGGAATAAGATGCATGGTAGTTAGACTAGTCGGGAGGTAGTAGTAGTTGAGTAGATAGGTAAGAGAAGTAATAGCAGGTAAGTCCTGACTTAGGTGAAGTCAGTAGCGATAGAAGTTAGCGTCTCTTGGCACAAACCATTCCCTTGGGAGCGAATCCTAAGCCTACAACGACATTGAGGGTGAATGTGGACCTCACGGTGTCCCTAGACACAAATTCACACTCCACACAAGTCTACCGTGCTTTCTTGCCAGCTGGAGCTCTCACGTTGAGCCCGTCGCCTCTCACGTGCCTGCGCTCTGAGCGCTCTGGCGGTCCCAACATCCGGCTCACTCAACAACTCGTTCTTGACTACCTCTCGTCCTCCGCGCATCCACACACTTCCCTCTTGGGCTGAGCGATCTCATTCCCAATGGCGCCAAAATGTGGCGCGACTTTCGTGTAATGACTGGCGGGCGCGCACAATCCGTGTCGTTGTAGTAAAAGTCCGCTCCCAAGAATGATAGGCTCCGTTTGCGTTTCAATCGATTCTCACCTCACTTTATGATTCGGTCAACACACATCCGTCATTTTCGCCTAACTACCGTAATCCACGAGGCCGGTGTGGCCAAGCGTTTAAGGACCCGTTCGGCGTCGTATCGTTCACGCTCGTCACTCGTTCCTCTAGTCCGTTCCTCTCACCACTCTCACTACACTCATCAACCTTGGGAAAAGCGAGTGGCTGCTGCGGTCGGACCTCCTCGCTCTGCGGGCCTCTCGTCAAGACTCTGCCGCCCTCCGGAGTTCCTCGGCTCACCTCGTTCGGTCGTGCGGGCGCTGCAGGCCAAGGGTCCCGATCGCTCTTCCTGCACACACACACCACGTTAGGGTCAGTCACGGGACCTTGATCGATCTCTCTCGTGCCTGCTTTCGATGACTCGGGACTCACGTTAGCAGAAGAAAAGGTGCACGCAGGAAGCGGCATCAACACCAAGAAGATGATTTACTCGGGCGACCTCGGCCCTCTTATACTCGCGAAGGTCGGCGCCTTTATTACACCTCTATTACGGTGAGGGCCATTTCGGCCCCTACGCCTACTATTCTCCCTATTCCTCCTATCTCCCGTGGTCGGTGGTGGGGTGAGATGGCCCTGATTCCTTCTTGGCACGGCCCCAGACAGCGGCGCGCAATCGGATGATCGTAGACCCCTTCCTCTCCCAGGGTCTGCTGCGCCACCGGGCGACAGCAGTCACCACTAAGTCCTCCTCCCCTCCTCTCTTATCTCTCTGGCGGGCCCCTGCGCAGCCCTCAAGTGGATCTGGGGGGTGATTGGTGGCTCTCCCCACTCCCAGTCGGACCTCGGGACCCGTCTCGACTCGGTCAGGACCTCTAGGTCAGTCTTCCCTAGGTCCGGTCCCTGTGTCCGGCCTTCTTTCGGAGTTCGGACCTCGGGGTCGGACTTGCCTCTGAGTCGGTCTTGGACCCAACCCTTCCACAGGTCAGGACCTCGGGGTCCGTCTCACTAAATCTGGATCTCTAAGTCGGACTTCCTTGAGGCGGACTTGGGGGCCTTTCCTCGAGTCGGACAAAGTCCGGACCCAGACTCACAGTTGCCTCCTCCGGGTGATCACGGCTCATCACTGAGCCCTCCTTGGTTCCAGAATGCCGGTTGCGCCTTCCACGGCCTCCCAGGTCCTCCTCCCTTCCTTAGTGCGGGGTGTGTGCTTACCTCGGTGTAGTGACCCTTCTCCCGGCTCCTCAGCTCTCCCTCGCCCTGCTGCTCGTCGTCAAGCAGGCGCTCCTAGGGTCCCGTGGCTGCTTGTCCCGGGTCCTTCCTCCCTTGCTCCTCCTTCCTTGGAAGTCCCTCCCTGCCTGGGGTGGCGCGGGACCTCGAGCCTTGAGGAGCTCTGCGTGGTAGTAGGCGGTCGGAATCGACTTGTTGAATCGCCTCCTCACATGAGCCGGGCACCGGTACTCCCTCCTGAGGTGCTCGGCGGTGGGCATGTTGTCGGCTGGCGTCTCCGTGTGGCTTACCAGCTGGGTGGGCGGACTCCTTGATGCCGTCAAGGCGGCCTCCGTCACCTCCTGCGGCCTTGCTCGGCGTTCTCCTCCTCCGTCTTGTTCGGCTCGCGGTTGCGGGCCATGGTGAGCTCCCCCCTCACTTCCTGGGACGACTGCTTCTCCTCGTGCTTTCTTCCCTCCGTTTATCCTTTCCGGTCGCTACTTCCTTCTCCGGGCGGGCGGTATCCCCGTCAAACTCGGCTTCCTCCACCTCCTGCTGCGGCCTCGCGGCGTCGAACTCCTTGCAATCGCCTATTCTCCTCCGTCTTCAAGCGGGCTGGGCGCTCTATCTCCTCGAAGTCTTGGATTTCTCGTTGAGAACCCCTGCTCCGTCGTCTTGGAGTTGCGGCTCAAGGTATCCTTCTTGTCCTCCGGCTCACCCGCCCTTCTACCTCCTGCACCACAGGTCCCCTCTCCCGGGTGCGACCTCCAGCCTCCTCACGGCTCGTCTTGCTCAGCCGCACGCTTTCGGCCTTGAGTTGGTTGGCTACCCGGCCGTCTCCCTCCACGGTTCGATCACGTCGATAGTGATCCCGACCCGTGGCTTCCGCTTGCGCCTTGGTGAGCCTCGGCGACTGTGTTGGGCCGGGGCCGCCTCGGCCAGTCTGCCCTCTCGCCTCTGCTGCGCCTCCCTCCGTTGGCGAGATCCTCGGCCCGTGCTTGGGCCTCACTACGCCTTGTGCTCACCGGTGAAGAAACTTAGTCGATCTGTCGAATGGACGGACTTCCTCTCCTCCGGCGCTTCCTCCTCGATGCGGCGAGGCTTCCGCCTTCCTCCTCCTAGGCGCCTCCATCGCTCTGGAGGAGCACCATCGCCTCCTTGTGGCCTCCACCTCACAGGTCTTCTCGGCCGTCCGAGACCCAGGCATCGTCCATGATGGTAGCAGGACCGCCGTGTCTCTTCCACAGGCTGTGAGGCCCCAAGTCCGTTGTGGGCGGGCATCTCGGTCCGCCAGGACCTCCATACCGCGGTCGGGAGTCAGCTCTCCGGACCTAATCGGGACCCTTAGGTCACAGTCTGAGTCAGGAGCCTCACCTTCTTTAGCCCTCTTGGCCAATTCCTTATTCGCCCTCTTTCTCACAGGGCTCGGAGGGGTGAGGGGTTGAGGCACCCTCTTGCCTCTCCCGGTCGGAGGCAGGGCCGGCTCGGGTGGGGCTGCTTGATGGCCTCCGCTCCTTGGCGGCGTCCCTTTGCCCTTCTGCCTCCTCGGCCTCTTGCCACTCGTTGGCGGCGAGGCTGCAGCCGTCAGAGTCTTTGCGTTGGCGGGTGGCAGTCTTCCGCCTCTTGATTCCCAGCAGTCCGTCGGGGCTCGGTATTCCGTCGTGGGTGGCGGGTGATGCTGAGGCCCGACTCAGGGCCGCCTCTGCTTTGCCTTGCTCGGTGGGGGCACCGGGAGGAGGAAGCGAGTCCTCCACACTTCCCTTGGTGGCGAGTCGCTCCAAAGTATGGAGTCAGGATTCCCTCGATCGTCTTCCTCCCGCTCTCTTGCTCGGACGGGCCTCCTCCTCGCGCCTTTGCACTTCCCGCCCGGTGAGGCCTTTCGGGCGCCCGCTCTTCTTCCCCTCCTTGAGGTTGTGCCCACATGGATCGGATATGGGGATAGCCGGGGAGTTCTCACCTCGACTTGTGAGCCTCACATTGATCTGGCGAAGATGATCCTTCCCAGTCGCCCTCTTGCCCTCGGCGCAGGAACACCAATTTGTCACCAAGGTGATCTACCTTGGTGAGCATGTTCGATGGACAATGATCAGCCCTTGCTCTCACCTCTGTCCAACAAATCGACATCGGCCGGTAGTTGGTTGTTCGTTGCGTCCCGGCTTCGGCATTGCCTTTGCCGCCTCTATCTTTCCTCTTGCCTTGAGGGGCTCGGGACTCGAATTTCTTGGGCGGTTGTAAGCCGCCCTCGGGACCTCAGGTCCACCTCCTAGGATCCTCCGGAGGTTCTTGGATCGGACCTCCTTGTTGGCTGCCAACATCTTGGGCGTATTCCACGACAAGTGCGGCGCATCAAGCGTCCACCTCCTGCGTCGGTGCCACTTCTCCACTCCTCCGCCTCCCGCCAACGGGTTGAAGTGGGATATCTCTTGGTGACAATGTTGCGCTCCACGCGCGGCTCCACACCTAGCCTTCTTGGTCCCATCACCTCCTTCTTCTTACTCAGCGTGGCGGTGTCCATGATGGTGGCAGGGACCCGTGTCTCTTCCACAGGCGCCGCTGAGGCCCCAAGAAGTCCGTTGTGGGCGGGCATCTCTCGGTCCGAGGACCTCCATACCTTGATCGGAGCGAGTCAGGCTGGGCTCTCGGACCTAATCGGGACCCTTAGGTCACAGTAAAATCGAGCCTCCTCTTCTTTGGCCCTCTTGGCGCCAATTCCTTATTCGCCCTCTTTCTCACAGGGCTCGGAGGGTGAGGGGTTGGGGACCCTCTTGCCTCTCCCGGTCGGAGGCAGGACCCGGCTCGGTGGGGGCTTGCCGATGGCCTCCGCTCCTTGGGCGGCGTCCTTTCGCCTTCTTCGCCTCCTCGGCCTCTGCCATCCGTTGGCGAGGCGGCACGCCCGTCAGGGGTCTTGCGTTGGCGGGTGGCACCGTCTTCCGCCTCTTGATCCCCAGGCCAGTCTCTGCTCGTGGTGGCGGTGTGCAGCCGTGGCTGGAGCCGGCTCATACAGGGCCGCCTCCTGCTGCCTTGGGCTCGGTGGGGGCACCGGAGGAGGAGGCGGGTATGTCCTCCACACTTCCCTTGGTGGCGAGTCCGTTCAAATGTATGGAGTCAGGAATTCCTCCCGATCGTCTTCCTCCGCTCTCTTGCTCGGACGGGCCGGGCCTTCCTCACGGGCGCCTTTGCCGGCTCCGCTTCGTGAGGCCCTTGACCCTTCGGGCTTCTTCCCCTCCTTCGGAGGTTGTGAGTGTCCCACGGATCGAGATATGGGGATAGTCACAGTGGAGGTGGCTTTCGCACCTCGGCATGAGCCTCCTGGCTGAGCAAGGCGAGAGATGATCCTCCCAGTCGGCCCTCTTGCCCATTGCAGCGATGCGAACACCAATAAATTGTCACCAAGGTGATCCACCTTGGTGAGCAGGTTCCAGTGGACAATGATCACGGCCCTTGCTCACCCTCATCCAACAAATCGACATCAGCCCATTGAATTTGGTTGTTCGTTGCGTTCGGCTTGACTTACGCCTTTGCCGCCTCTATCTTTCCTCTTGCCTTGAGGGGCTCCGGTACTACGCCCCCAATTTCTTACTGTGGGCGGGCATCTCTCGGTCCGCCAGGACCTCCATACCTTGATCGGAGCGAGTCAGGCTGGGCTCTCGGACCTAATCGGGACCCTTAGGTCACAGTAAAATCGAGCCTCCTCTTCTTTGGCCCTCTTGGCGCCAATTCCTTATTCGCCCTCTTTCTCACAGGGCTCGGAGGGGTGAGGGGTTGGGGACCCTCTTGCCTCTCCCGGTCGGAGGCAGGACCCGGCTCGGTGGGGGCTTGCCGATGGCCTCCCGCTCCTTGGGCGGCGTCCTTTCCGCCCTTCTTCACGCCTCCTCGGCCTCTGCCATCCGTTGGCGAGGCGGCACGCCCGTCAGGGGTCTTGCGTTGGCGGGTGGCACCGTCTTCCGCCTCTTGATCCCCAGGCCAGTCTCTGCTCGTGGTGGCGGTGTGCAGCCGTGGCTGGAGCCGGCTCATACAGGGCCGCCTCCTGCTGCCTTTGGGCTCGGTGGGGGCACCGGAGGAGGAGGCGGGTATGTCCTCCACACTTCCCTTGGTGGCGAGTCCGCTCCAAATGTATGGAGTCAGGATTCCCGATCGTCTTCCTCCCGCTCTCTTGCTCCGGACAGGGCTTCCTCCTCGGGCGCCTTTGCAGCTCCTCCGGTGAGCCGCCCAGGGCCGCTCTTCTTCCCCTCCTTGAAGATTGTAGTGTCGCCACATGGATCGAGATATGGGGATAGTCACGATGGGTGGCTTCTGACCTCGACTTGTGAGCCTCACGGGCCGCGAAGGCGATGATCCTTGATCGGCCCTCTTGCCCATTGCAGGATGCGGGATAAATTGTCACCAAGGTGATCCACCTTGGTGGCATGTTCCGATGGACAATGATCACAGCCCTTTGCTCACCTCCTGTCAAATCGGCATGACCCGGCCGTTGGTTGTTATTCGTCGCTTCGGCATTACGCCTTTGCCGCCTCTATCTTTCCTCTTGCCTTGAGGGGCTCACTCGCCCCCAATTTCTTCCTGGGCGGTTGTAAGCCGCCCTCGGGACCTCAGGGTCCACCTCCTAGGATCCTCCGGAGGTTCTTGGATCGGACCTCCTTGTTGGCCCCAGCATCTTGGGCGTATTCCACGACAAGTGCAGCGTCATCCAGCGTCCGGACCTCCTGAGGCGTCGGTGCCACTTCTCCACGGGTCCTCCGCCTCCCGCCAGCAGGGGTTGAAGTCGGGATATCTCTTGGTGACAATGTTGCGCTCCACGGTACGGGGCTCCCACCTCCGTAGCCTTCTTGGGTCCCATCGCCTCCTTCTTCTTACTCCAGTGGCGGTGTCCATGATTCTTGGCACGATGCTCCCTCTTGGCGCGTTGTTGCTCCAGCCCGCAAGGTGGCAGCGAGGTGCTGAGCATTCGGAGATAAGCGCCCGAGGCGGGGTTGCGGAGGCGAGGCGCAAAATTGTCTTGAGTCGCCCAGGCCAGCCCTCCCGTCGGCGCGTCGTCGGAGTAGTTCTTGGGCGGGAGGTGCCTTCCTTGTCATGGCTGCAGTGCATGGCTTACTCTCCTTGCCAAGCTTACTGCAGCCTCGCGCCCGCGTGCTCAGTCTTACGCGCCCGCCTTTGTACTTGGGCGTGAATACACGCGCACGCCTGGTGGCTGGCACCCTACGGTCTGGTCCATGCATGCGATCCTCCTCCAGTCTCTAGTCCGCGTGGTGCAGGCTTTCTGCGCCCAAACCCTTAAGTTACTTTACTTGGCGTATTTATCCTATCACGCTCCGGAGTGTGTTAGGACTTACTATGTTTACATGCGGTCAAGCCGCCCTCGGGACCTCAGGGGTCCACCTCCTGAGGATCCTCCCGGAGGTTCTTGGATCGGACCTCCTTGTTGGCTGCCAACATCTTGGGCGTATTCCACGACAAGTGCGGCTGACATCAGCGTCCGAGACCTCCTGAAGGCGTCGGTGCCACTTCTCCACGGGTCCTCCGCCTCCGCCAACGAGGTTGAAGTCGGGATATCTCTTGGTGACAATGTTGCGCTCCACGATGAGCTCCACACCTCAAGTAGCCTTCTTGGTCCCATCACCTCCTTCTTCTTACTCCAGGCGGTGTCCATGATTCTTGTACGATGCTCCCTCTCGCGTTGTTGCTCCAAGCAAGGTGGCCGCGAGTGCTGAGCATTCGGAGATAGCGCCGGGCGGGGTTGCGGAGGCGAGGCGCAAAATTGTCTTGAGGTCGCCTGGAGCCAGCCCTCCCGTCGGCGCGTCGTCGGAGTAGTTCTTGGGCGGGAGGTGCCTTCCTTGTCGTAGCTGCAGTGCATGGCTTACTCTCCTTGCCAAGCTTACTGCAGCCTCGCGCCCGCGTGCTCAGTCTTACGCGCCCGCCTTTGTACTTGGGCGTGAATACACGCGCACGCCTGGTGGCTGGCACCCTACGGTCTGGTCCATGCATGCGATCCTCCTCCAGTCTCTAGTCCGCGTGGTGCAGGCTTTCTGCGCCCAAACCCTTAAGTTACTTTACTTGGCGTATTTATCCTATCACGCTCCGGAATTGTTAGGACTTACTATGACATTTACATGCGGTCAAGCCGCCCTCGGACCTCAGGTCCACCTCCTAGGATCCTCCGGAGGTTCTTGGATCGGACCTCCTTGTTGGCCAACATCTTGGGCGTATTCCACGACAAGTGCGGCGCATCAAGCGTCCACCTCCTGCGTCGGTGCCACTTCTCCACGGGTCCTCCGCCTCCCGCCAACGAGGTTGAAGTCGGGATATCTCTTGGTGACAATGTTGCGCTCCACGCGCGGCTCCACACCTAGCCTTCTTGGGTCCCATCACCTCCTTCTTCTTACTCAGCGTGGCGGTGTCCATGATTCGGCACGATGCTCCCTCTTCGCGCGTTGTTGCTCCAGCCCGCAAGGTGAGCGCGCGAGGTGCTGGCGTTCGGAGATAGCGCCCGAGGCGGGGTTGCGGGCGGCGCAAAAATTGTCTTGAGGTCTGCAGGAGCCCTCCCGTCGGCGTCGTCGGAGTAGTTCTTGGGCGGGAGGTGCCTTCCTTGTCATGGCCGCAGGTGCTTACTCTCACCTTGCGCTTCCGCTTACTGCAGCCTCGCGCCCGCGTGCTCGGTCTTCGCGCCCGCCTTTGTACTTGGGCGTGAATACACGCGCACGCCCCGCACCCTACGGTCTGGTCCATGCATGCGATCCTCCTCCCGATCGTCCCGTGGTGCAGGCTGCCTAAACCGCCCAAACCCTTAAGTTACTTTACTTGGCGTATTTATCCTATCACGCTCCGGAGTGTGTTGGGACTTACTATGACATTTACATGCGGTCGGCGCCCCTTGACGTGCGATCCGTGGCTCCTCCGGTGTACTCGAGATCACAGGACTCACTCACGGAGTGTAGTCCGGAGTATTCGGACCACCTACTTCCTTCGCCTTATTTTACGCCTCGGACCTCTGAAAAAAAAACAAAACCCAACTTATTTCCTAACCCCAAAGGGAAGTGGTAGCCCACTGGCTTCCTGACAGTAAGCAGTTTTCGATACGAAGGTACTCCAAGGAAAGGCCTACGTTTTGGAAGGTCTAAGGATGGTTTAGCTCTCACATCTTATTGCGATGCGGATTGGGCGGGGGATCCAAACACCCGGCGAAGTGTAGCAGCATATTGTACTTTTATGGGCAACTCAGCCGTCTCATGGAGCAGCAAAAAATTATCTACCATCTGCTTATCTTCCACGGAGGCCGAGTATGCTGCTATGACTCATCTTTCTTGAAATCATCTGAATCACGAAGTTTTCTTAAAGGACTTGTGACTACAATTTGGACCCACACCACTCACAGGGGTGATAATCAATCTGCCATCGCACTTTCTAGAATCACATGTTTCATGCTCGTTCTAAACACATTGAGATTAGTCATCATTTCATCGCCCGAACGGTGAACAAGGAGAGGTAATTGTATCATATGTCCCGACGAGGACAATGTTTACGATCTACTTACCAAAGCACTCTCAAAACACATTAAAAACACACTCTAGCTGGCGGCATTTGTCTCATTCTGATGTTTCTACTAAGGGTTCTGCCCATTAGCTAGCCTTGCTGGTTCTAATCCTCCGATTGGGAGTTTGCCTTGTGACTTGACTTCACGGTCTTCACGCCTTGTCGATTTTGCAAACTCTTCTCTGAGAGCTGTTCACCCACAGGAGTGTTAGCAACCACCCTAGCAGGCAAGGCAAGTCTTAGACACAGTGTTTCAAGTTAGCTACTTACAGCCATAATCCACAAGAACTCCTGATTCTGTCATATGAGATGCAGGCTTGCACTTCTCTTTTGTTGCCTTGGTTTTCTCCTTCTACACTTTCTTGCCAGTCTTCACTCCCCACTCTCTTTCCATGTATGTCTCGTCGTCAGAATCCATTGGCAGAGGCACCTTCATGCAAGCCAACAGTTCCTCCTTCGCAGTGTTGAGAGCCACAGTTCCTACTCCTCTTTTGCCTTCTTGTTCAGTCTCCTTGCATACCATCTTGTTGAACTCCACACTAGAAGCAGCGAACACCTGGCGAGGAGTGCCCTTGTCATCGAAGTTCTGGAAGCGTCTAGCAGTTTTGGCTTTGGAACTCTCTGTTGGCAATGGAGCTCTAGTGGGAGCATTAAAGGATACTAAGCTCGAATCCAGACAGAACATGTTGTGAAGAAAGGACTGGCGTTCCGAGAATTTCCTCACCGGAATCCAGGATCTCTCACAGCTCATGCACTGAGACCACAGGCCGAGAATCGAGTCATCTTGAACACGGAGACTCGGTGGCGGCGGTGAGGGCGACGAGAGGAAGATGGCGAGGATGGTCACCGAGAACAAGAGGAGGAGTAACTCAGTGATGCTTAGTGTTGCCATGGGACAAAATATAGGCGACAGTGAGCGTCGGAAGAGAGAGAAGGCGGAGGAGTGTAATAGCAAGTTTTTAAGAGAGGGTTGCATGCCTCTCCCGTGTCCGTGAGTGCAGATACTCGTTTTTGAGACTGTAAAGGACATCTTAACTACGCCTCTAGCTTTATTTCCACTTTGAAAATATTTCAACTAAGTGGGAGTATTAGAATATGTTTAAGTCAGTAACTGCTTTGGCAATTATCTACCTAGCTAGTGGTAGTTTTATATTTTCAGTTTGATCGGTTTAATAACCGAATGAGCCTTTGGCTATATAACACTCTTTTCTTTTCGATACACTTGACCACATCTTTCGCTTATCCGGATGTACGCGTGCACTTGCTCCACTATCTGGTGTTTGACCACCGCCTAGTGAAGATCCTCACATGGCGTACACTGCACACGAAGTGCGTAGGCGACTACCGACGGCCAGCCGGGCGCGCACAATCCCGTGTCGTTGTAGGAAGGAGTCCGTTCCCAAAGGAATAGCGAGCTCCGTTTGCGGCGTTCGAGCGATTCTCGTCTTACTTTGCGTCCGTTCAGTCCCAACGCACACATTCATCGATTCACGTCTAACTACCGCGTTCACGCGGCCGGTATGGCCAAGCGTTTAAGGACCCGTTCGCGTCCGTATCGTTCACGTTCGTCCTCACACTCCTCTGCCTTCTCCACTCACACTACACTTATCGGTCTTAGGGAAAGACGGTTACACAACCCCGACCTCCTCGTCGTTGGGCCTCTCGTCCAGACTCTGCCGCCCTCCGAGTCCCTCGGCTCACCGTTCCGGTCCGTTCGGTGGGGCGCGGCTGCAGCGAGCCGGGTCCCAGTCACCTGCACACCACAACACGTTAGGTCCGTCACGGGACCACGATCAATCTCTCCGGGTATCGTGCACCTTTCGGTGACTCGGGACTCACGTTAGCAAGAAGACACACAAGGTGCAGAGCGGCATCAACACCAAGAAAGATGATTTATTCTGCAGCCTCTTATACTACGCCCAAGTCGGCGTCTTTATTACACCTATTACGGTGATGGCCATTTCGGTATACCTAATCGGCCGCCTACCATCCTATTCCTCCCCTATCTCCTTCGTCGGTGGGGTGGGAAGGTCCGGGTTCCCCTTGGGATTGGTGGTCCAATCTCCGTCCCGAAGCGGCGCACCCAATCGGATGATCGCGGGACCCCTCTCTCTCCGGAATCACATCGGGTTGGGCTCGGCGGTCGGCGGCCGTTACCACAACGTCATCCTCCACAGCCTCCCGTGGGTCCCCTCGGTGGGGCCACCGGCTCTGCTCCCCTAGCGTAAGTCGAAGGGGCTCCTCCCTTCTTGAGTCAGGACCTCGAGGTCCGGTCTCGACTCAGTCTGAACTCCAGTCAGTCTTATTTCAGTCCGGTGGTGGGTCCGGCCTCGTCTGGGGTTCGGACCTCTCAGGGGTCCAGTCCGGTCCCAAGCTCCGGACCCCTTATCATGGACCTCGTCTTGCTAGGTCCTCATCCCTACCCAGGCCCTTGTCTTGGGTGGGTTGGCTCCCTTGCGCCCCTTTCGGGCCGTCACCTCCCTTCTCCGGCGGGTTGCGGTGAACTTACCACAGGGTCCGTTGCGTCTCGCTCCTCTTGAGGCTCTTCTCCCCGTCGTCTCCAAGCAGGGGCCACTAGAGTCCCTGCCGCCCCATGCCCTTCTTCCCCTCAGGCCTTCCGGTCCGTCTATTTCGGGTGAGAGGCCTCTACCAGAGCTCGTGGTAATAGGCAAAGTCCGAATCCACTTGTTGGATTGCCTCTTCCACGTGTGCGGGCACCGATACTCCCGCCATAGGTGCTCGGGAGCGTCTTTGCCCGGCTTGTTGGACCACCTCCCGCGGGTTTGATAGGCTGGGCCGGGCTGCTTCGGCTGCGAGCCTCGGTCACCTCCCATAGCCGTTTGTTGCTCCACTGCTCCAACTCCTCCCGCTCATTTGCCCGACTTAGGCCAGCGTTCCCCGCCTTCCTCAAGCTGGACCCGGCTTCTTATGCGCTTCCGGTGCTCTCGCCTCTCATCCCGTCCATTAACTCATCTCCCTCTCAGACGGTCGGGCAACTCTGCGGTGCGGGCTTCCGAGCCCTTCTCCATCTCGGCGGTCCTGCTCCTGTTCCATCGCCGTCGCCTCCGTCATAGCGGGCGCTCTATTTCCGTTCGCGTTCGCGACCATCCTATGAGACTACCATTCCTCTCAATGGTAGTTTGAAGCTGCAGCTCCAAGGTCTCCTTGCGGTCTTCCATCTCCTGCCGCTGCTGCTCCACCTCACGGGAGTCCGGAGATCCTCCATCTCCTTGTCGCGAACTTCCTGGGCCTGGCTGGTCCGCGCTTGCTCCGCCGCCTCCTGCTCCATCTTCAGGCAGAGCTGGAGGCGCTCTATCTCCCGCTCGAAGTCTTGGATTCTCTCGTTGAGAACCCCTTGCTGCTCCGACGCGTCTTGAAGTTGTAACTCCAAGGTGTCCTTGCTGTCCTCCAGCTCCTGCCGCCTCCCTTCTACCTCCTGCTGCGCCACAGGGTCCCGATTTCCTGCCGGCCTCTGTTTCGCACGGCTCGTCGTGCTTGCTCTCTTGCCGCTCGGCCTTCAGATTGGCCGTGGCTACCCCAGCCGCCTCCCTCCACCGGTTCCGATCACGCCGATAGTGATCGCGGTCGGCCTCCGGCGTTTCCCTTCCTCCTTGGCCACCTTCACAGGCCTCTCGACTTGGCTCTGGTCTGGTCGCCGCCTCCTGCTCACAGGCCTCTCGGCCTCCTGCTCACAGGCCTCTCGGCCTCCTGCTGCGCTACCCTCTCACTGCGGAGGTCCTCGGCCGCTTGGGCCTCCTTAGCTCGCTCACCGCCTCCTCCAAAGGAATTTAGTCCGGTCCTTGCGGATGGACGGACTTCCCCTCTCGGCCTCCGGCGTTTCCCTTCCTCAATCGGCCGAGCTTGGCCTTCCTCCTTGCCTCCTGGGCCCCTCAGCTGCTCACGGAGGAGTACCATGCGCCTCGGGTGGCTTCTACCTCCACAGGTCTTCTCGGCCATCCATGAGACCCCAAAGCATACCGTCCATGACGAAGCTGGACCCGCCGTGTTTCTTCCACGGCCAGTGAGGCTCCCACAAAGTCCGTAGTGGGAGCGGCATTTCATGATCCGAGGACCTCCATACCCCCGAGTAAGTCGGTGGGTTCTCGGACCTAATCGGGACCCTTAGGTCACGAGTCCGAGCTCCCGAGCTTCACCCTCCTTGGCCCTTTTGGCGCGAGCTCCTTCTCGCCCTTTTTCTCACAGGGCTCGGAGGAGGTGAGGGGTCGGGAGCAAGCCCTTTTGCCCCTTCACAGCCGGAGGCAGGGCCGGCTCGAGTGCAGGCTGCTGCGGTGTCCTCCTGCTCACAGGCGTCCCTTTCGCCCTTCCTCGCTTCTTGCCACTCAGGTGGGCGGGGTAAGTCTTGGCACCGTCGAGGTCTTTCGTTGGTGGTCTTGCGTCTCTTGGTTCCCTCAGTCGGCGGCTTGGTTGTGGTGGTGGTGGGCTATTGGGTCGGGGCCGCCTCTGCTGCTTGGTGCTCGGTGGGGCAGAGGAGGAGGCGGGGATTTCCTCCCATACTTCCCTGGGTGGTGAGGGGGTCCGTTCCAGACGTATGGAGTCCGGAATTCCCTCCCAGTCGTCCTCCTCCCGGGTCCGTTTGGCCTTCGGGGGTCGGCCTCCCACCTCGGGCGCCCTTGCCCGCTCCACTTCCGGCAGGGCCTCCAGTCCTTTCCGGAGCGCCCGCTCAAGCTCTCCCTCCTTCAGGAGCTCGAAATGTCCCCATACATGGATCAGGTATGGGGCGGCCAGTGAGGCTTCTCGGTCCCACGAGCTTGCGGGCCTCACTAAGCCGGGGCGAAGATAATCCTTCCCGATCCGCCCTCTTCCCCAGCGCATGCGAGAATACCAGCGAGTTATCACCAAGGTGATCCACCTTGGTGGCGAGTTCAATGGACAATGATCCGGGCTACCGCCCTTACTCGGATCGGGTCGGATATCAACCGCCGTTGGTGGTCCTCTGCGTCGAGCCTCGGCGCCGCTGTTGCGGCCCTATCTTCCCCGCCTTGAGGGGCTCGGCACCACACCCCTTCTTCCTCCTTTGGGCGGTTGTAGGCCGCCTCGGGACCTCAAGGTCCATCGCCTCGGGTCCTCCGGAGGTTCTTGGACCGCACCTCCTTGTTGACCGCCGCCAACATCTTCGGCGAACTCCCGACTGAGTGACTGCCGAACGTCTGCACTGCCCCGAACACATCCAGGTGCCACTCCTCAACTAATTCTCCCGCTTCCTCCAGCCAGGGCCCAAAGTCCGGATAGCGCCGGGTCACAATGTTGCGCTCTACGAGGTTCCATGGCTCCCAAACTTCCGCAGGCTTTTTGGGTGCCATCGCCTTCGTCTCCCCTTGTTGCTGTAGCTGCTGACCGGAGTTCGCTGGCACGATGCGCCCTCCTCGCCGCGTTCGCTGCTCCAACCCCGGCAGTGAACCACGCTCGAAGGTGCTTGGGCGCTCAAAGAGATAGCGCCAGAGAGCCGGGTTGCGGAGCGCAAGAGACTGCGAGAATTGTCTCGAGGCTGCTCAGCGAAATGACCTTCCCCTTCGCCGCCGGAGTAACTGGCGGAAGGCGCCTCTTCCACTGTCGTAGCGCGAGTGCATACGACCTTACGCCTCGCTTACTGCGGCCTTGCCGCGTACTACGGCCTTACGCGCGCGCGATCATGGCGTGAATACCGCTATAACGGCCTCTGCATACGGCCTGGCCGATGCCCGACCTCCACTCGGGGCCGTCCGTGGCGCCGCCTAGTCCGCCCTCACGGCTCAACTTCTAAGTTACTGCTGCATTTACTTATCCTGCTTGGACTGGGTGGTGGACTTAACCGTTACCCGGCGTGGTCGGAACAAGGTAGCTTCTTATGACCTCTCCTCTACAGCTCATACAAATCCCAATGCTCTGTAGGATAGAGTTCAATCGGACACCTACCATGATGCCCTTCGATCCGCATGAGGAACTTGGTCAAATCAGCATAGCACTCCGGCACCATGGGTCTCTCTGGCTTGTACTTGCGCTGGAAGGGCTCCTGCCACTTCTCTGCTCACTTGTCGTCCAGTATCCGAGGACACCCCCTAGCTCGTGCATTGTCGACACAATGATGGCAGACCTTCCTGCTAACGTTGCTATGCTCCTTCACCACGACATCCCAAGGCCAACCAGACCTTCTTCCAGACATGGTGTGAAACCACGAAAAGCCGGTCACCACCTACGAAAAGGATGAAAAACAACAAACACCCAAAAACTGGGAACATGGTCACAAGAGAAAGCGCGACAACCTCTTGCATGCACCAAGTGACCTGCCCACCAGGCACCTCCTGCTCACATGAGATGAAAACACCTGATCAAGATTGGAAACCCGCCCACTTGCTTGCTCAAATCTAGAAGCCAAAGATAGTGGATGCAGCCCCTGCAGCCATGAGTGCAAATACCTAGGTGAGCATGCACCACACAACAAAACCAAAGCAAACTCCCCTATCCAAAAGCAAATTCACAGACCTGGGCTGCTAGCTCACGCTCCTACAATGACAGTTAGAGAAAATCGGCAACTTGCATGCAACTTGGCACCCTGTGTGCTGCAAAGAGTTAGCAACCTAAGCCTGCAAGCCCACAGCTTTGAGCTCATGCACCCCTTAAAATGAAGGAAAATCGCCGATGTGCACACCAGCTCGGCCACAAATTGCCGACAGACAACAACCCGACTTGCTTGAAAACACGTGAATCAACCTGGATAGACACTCCCTCATGAGCTGCCTCCAAGCTCCACAGATGACCAACCTTGCCTGCTAGCACAATTACGCTCCCGCGAAGTGGCTGCTTGAAAACTCGTTGGGAAACCGAAATTCCAACTCTAGAGACTTTGCACGTACCTCACACGTGTCGATATACGTGGAACTTATATTACTCTCCTTGCTTCACAACAAACAGCGTCCGGGTAGAAAGGGGTTTCTCCAGTAACCCCTTCTTGCACATGTGCGTGAGTGGACCCCTTTTTGTACCATGCAAAATCCGACCCCAAATCGGCTGTTCTGAAGCAATGGTTGGTGTTTTTCCTCCAACGTAGGTGTAGTTGCTTTCATATAATATGTGTTATCGTAATGCATAGTAATAATGAGGACATGAAACTCTAGACCACCTTGTGGTCCAGGTTATATCGAAAAAGAAAATACACTTCGGTGCGCAAACATATGCGCGCCCTGACCCTAAATGCCAAACCCTAATTTATGGTCCCATTCTCAATCGTGCAACTCTTCGAAGGGTTGTGTTTCTGACCTCAGGACAATAATGTCATCATTCAAAGATTGTAGGTGAGGGTCGTCAACTTCGAGAATATGATCTGTAGGGTTTGCACTTGAAGCTGCGCCCACGCCGAACGTCTCTAAATGCTGAATGTCCCAGGTGGGATCTCTTACCACTAGGGATGTGTCTTGCTCCTCGTCGGGGTTTCTGATCCTTTCTTCGTTGCTTTCTCCTTTTTCTTTTGTGGCCCCTGGGATTGACTTAAATCTTGAAAATCGATGGGTGCGCAAGTACCTTGAGTCATATGAAGAAATCGTGCTATGGGCAAAGCCCAGAGCATGATTTCGCCTGCCAGCTCCTTCGCGAAAAACACTGGATGACCTCGCTTATGGGGTTTGGTGGTCAATTCTTCCTCATCACTAGGGAAAATCTCATGCCCTGTTATACGTTGATCAATAAAAATGGTGCTCCTTTTCTCTTGGTCGATGGCGATGCAATTGCGGCCTTCCAATAGTGCTGCCACTATTCCGCTGTCGCTCCCTGAGCACCCATCTATCACCCACTCCCCTCTCTCAGTGAAAAGGTCATAAAGCATAACCATAAGCATTATTGGTTTCTGGTAAGGGCAAACCACATGACCATCGTTTGAAACATTCAAAAGCTTTTTCACGACGGCGTTGTGTCTGATGAAAGCGGGCATGGCTCCAATTTCCTCGACTGCACTATTGCACAACGCATTGCATTTCCTCTCATGTTCCACTTTTGGGTGGACACCATACCCCAATGTAAAGTATTCACAATTCTCATATAGACCTTCGTCAATAACCAAATTGTCTTTCTCCCACACCATGGTATAAACACCTCCGCGCCCACACCATTTATAATATAGACCTTCGTCAATAACCAAATTGTCTTTCTCCCACACCATGGTATAAACACCTCCGCGCCCACACCATTTATGCAGCACATTCCGAACGTCTTGCATCTGATCTGGACCATGTATAAATATCACTCAAAAGGTTTTGTAGACCGTCACTATCATGAACCTGTCCATGATTTTTTCAAAATCTTCAGATGTCATTTCCTTATCCCATGATTCTGATAAATTCCCTCTTGGCAAGTCAACAACCAACAGTTTGTATTCCCGCTTTCCAAGATAGGCGGCCATTTCTTGGATATCACCGGTGATTACTTGGTACCTGAATTTTTGTTTGCTTTTTGAGACTTGCAACATGGATAGTTTAGCATCGTAGTCCTCCTCTGCTAGTTCTCTCTGAAGGTCTTCTACCCTCTTCCAGTTCCTTGCTGCGTTGATATGCTCTTTGAAGCTATCTCGAATGACTTTTTCTTTGTACTCTTCCGGCTGCTTTAAAGTCTGCTTGCAAAAAAAATGCCTTGTGAACTGTGACGTTGATGGGAGATACGCAAACTAGCTAGTTCATGCATCCTAACTCCTAGTACCATATAGCAACAACAACAACTAATAACTTACAATGTAGTTGAAGACCGATTGAAACTTTGCGATGTCATCCGCCGTAGAGTGCCTTGGGTACTCTCTCTCAACTTCAGCAAATGAAGTACACCGCAAACCTAAACAGAAAGCTGTTTGGATAACATTTAACTTCTTTGCCTTTATGATCCACTTTTTTATGCCACTCACGCTTAACTCTCCCTGAATTACTTTCTCCAATGTTGAGAGCATAATACGTTCGCCTGCCTCTCCAAGAGGCATACCCTAGAATGCCCGCCAGTTCGTCCCATGCATTGGCTTTATCATGAGATTAGGCTCACGTACTGCAGGTTCTGGGTCTGGGCCTCCGCGCTTTGATTTATCTCTTTTGCTTCCCTTTTTGCGGTTTCCCTGCTCAAGCAGCTCACCTTTCTCCCAAAGGTCGAATACTTCATCCAACGTATCTCAGACATGCGCCAGGATACTCGCAATGCAGAGCACAGCAGTTTTTTGGTCTACAAACCACTGCATATCTTCTCGGTCTGCGGCATCGCCTATAACGCCAAGCATCCTGTAAAGATTGTGTTTCCATTCGATAGTAATGTTGATGCCATCCTCAGCTGTAATCTTCTTCTCATCGTAGATGTATCGAACTTGCTCGATGAAAGACATCCGCTTTCTGATATTTGCCTTAACATTGTGATCCGTGGCCAATCATCTCATCTCGGCTTGCGTCAGCCCGGTATAGATATGGGCTTCCATAAATTGGTAGTGCGAATTCTCCGGGTCTTCGACATATAGTCTTTGGAAAGCATAGGAGCTGTGATTTCCACCTAAGACTCCCATAGTGTGTTGTTGTTTCTTCAGCTTATCCTTATCATAGTTCTCAACCGTTGAGCACTCTCTTGGGTCTATCATACAAAGCAGGGGGAGACTCCTTCTTGCTCTGGTCCCTTTTTTATTTCTCGGAGAAGATGCTTTCCCCAAGACTCATGTTGTGGTGGGAGGTTCCTGGGACCCTGTGGACTGTGGACTTCCCTTGGGAATTAAGAAATAAGTAGGGTTTTGTTTTTTTCGTAGGAGCAGAGGATAAAATAAGGCGGAAAAGGAGGAATAAGCACGGATAGCACTCCGGACTGCACTCCGGAGTATACTCCGGACTGCGGAGTGGGCAACGTACCCCGGACCTACTATGGCAACTGGACGGCCTATTGTGAGGGTGCATATCGGAAGTTTGGAGCACCATTTGTTTATGCACACTATGTTTGACAATTAGCCTGTGGCTAGTCGGTATGTTTTGTATGGCAGATTCCCTTCACCATGTTTCTGCTCAAGGAGTGGTTGGCCCAATTTCACAAGATGAAGATAGGCAAGTATATTGTGGGATGGCCAAGGTAGTTAAACTGCCTTACTTACATATTTTGTGTAGGATACGTTCAGTGGAACACTGAGTTTGCTCAAGCTTTCTATACTCTCCAGGCTGCTGACCAGGATCACATGCAAGCAGTGACTTTATCCGCCTTCAGTTGGGGGCATCTTTCAAGATCAAAGCTAAGGCGATGTATGAAGACGAGGAGGATGATCTCCGTGTTCCTCCTCCCCTACCAATTTATGAGACCAGCATTTTGAAGTGGTAAACTGCTCGTTGGTTCGACAATTGCTGACTTGATGCAAAAACTTGTTCTCTGTTCTCTTTTGTTCACCCATTTCTGTAGGGGGGCTATTAGTGGCTTTAGGATTTTGCCAGATAGTTTTTCTTCTGTTTTTCCTTGTTCCTGGACATCTTGGGTTGAGCCTATTTTGCAGGCTCATCCAAACTTTGAAGCTTTGGTGCTTCTTTTGTTAGCCATGTATGCTTGAGTGTGGCCAAGGACAGCTATGCTGCCTCACAGCGCGACAGCTGTCATGGCATGAACCGACCATTGGCTATGTACATAAATAAAGATGATAGGATTTAGGCCGCGTAGCTAGGATGGGATGTGGATGCATATCATGTGTATGGATGACATATGCATGTGGATGATGGATGGCATGTGGCATGCTGGATGGCCATGGACATATAGATGTGTCTATAGATATTTAGATTAATTTTACATCTTAGGATATCTACAAAAAAGACAAGTATATCTAAAAGATATTTAGAATAGAAAGAAATATTAAGCAGGCTATTATTGTGCTAAGACGATAAGATAGCGAGATATGAGATAGCCCAAGGCTATTATATATCTGTATGTATGCTGCTGGTCCAAATAGAATTGGATTAATAGATGTCTACTATGAAAGATTATCTTAAGAATAATAAAGACACAGATATTCTTGTCCCACACCTTATTCCTATTTCCATTGTATAGTGTTGGTTGCGGCAAGCATCTCAACAAGGGCTGGGACTTCCCTTATTTTCTTGTTAGCTGTTTTAGGATTTTGCCAGATAGCTTTTCCTTTGTTTTTCCCTGTTCCTGAACATCTTGGGTTGAGCCTATTTTGCAGGCTAATCCAAACCTTGAAGCTTTGTTTCTTCTTTTGTTAGCCATGTATGCGGTCGGTGTGGCCATGAATAGCTATGCTGCCTCACCGCACGACCTACATCATGGTAGAAACTCTGGCACGCGCACCTTCCTTGGAATTTAGTTACCCTGCTTGCTTGGAATGTCGAGAAAGCCCGTTAGACTGCTTTTGAAAATAATTCATTGCAGCAGGCAAAGCGATTGCTGAAGCAAGAAATGAACACACAACAAGTTTCTTGTTAACATCATGCTCTACTGAATCTTGTTGGGAGTCCACCTCCATATAGGTGCCCATGCTGCACGTGAAATCACTGTCCTCAAAAGCCGCACGCTCAGCTGCAAGATGGACTGGCACTCCAAGTGATGAGTGAACGGTCGCACCCCAAGGATGAGTAGCCGACTTGCATCAATGCTTATTTTCAAGAACGAACCGACATCGCGGAGAGTGGCAAGTGGTTTTGATGGACATCAAGTTGCAAAATGTTATCGTAATTATCGTCCCTCATGGAAAGCGGCCTTAAGCCTTTGAAGTTTATGAAATGCCTCGTCGGATCCCCGCCGTCACGACGTGTGCCAGGTTCCCTCGCGCAAGGCGACTGTGCGCGTAATTTATGTATGTATGTGAAGAAGCACTAGTGATTTTTAAGTGAAATCTGTCTACTGAACCCTAGTTTTTTTAATTTTTAAATGTAAAAAATTTATGAAACTTCCAATTGGCACACCTGCCAAATGGGACCTCAAGAGCCACTGCCATATAGGTACCTAGTCCCAATTAGAAGGTGGACTGTATATTGGAAATGTGGAGGTAATGACAGTGTCACAACGGGTTTTGTCAGTGTAAAATTCTCAGCTCTACACGAACTCGCCCATCGTGTTTGTTTCGCCCTAGCCACTGCTTCTTTTCAGGTGGCGTGAGTTGATGCAGTTAGCATCGCTTCTGCTTTATGTTTATTAGCTTTGAAGGCCATGGCCCAGGTGAAGGTTGGCAGGGACAAAGTGGAGATGGAGGATTTCGTCCTCAGGCGAGTGCTGCAAGTCTCTCTAGACCCCGTGTCTAGTTTGCCGCCTTGCGTATATCTGGAGCAGCTGGCAGCCGAGCTCTTGAGCGAAAACCGCCCTCTTCTGCTCAATAGGGGCCTTGTGGAGAGAGTGGTGACGGCAAGGTTGCAGTATGGCTCTGACCCAGCGTTTTTTTATTTGGTGGGTTGTTTCCGGCGGGCACTCGAGGAAGGCCGAAAGATGCAAACAATCAAGGACAAGGTTGTTCTTGGAGAGATTCAGGATGCACTCCGTCAAGCTAAGGAGTTGGCTGTGTCATATTCTGGGATTCTTCTTTTGCACCCTGATATGTTTCCTCAACCAGCTAGGCTGACTCAAACGACCACTTCGCCTCTGCTATCCCTCATAATTGCTGAGGTCTCTCCTTCTGTTTGTGGTGCCCTTGAGGAAAGAAACAGTGGGATTGGCAGCATGCCAGAAGAAAAGTTGCCTCCGGGCTTTCTTGATCACTTTCTTCTTCGTTTTGCAGATGAGGGTTTAGATGATATTCTTAGCCAGGTGTTTATGGATTTGCACGGATGTGTCATAAGGCTCTCCCCTTTAGGACCGTTTCAGGCTCCTCTCAGAGCACTGGCTTTGCTGGTATCTCATCAAGTTGTTGCACAATCACTTGTTAAGCATCCTATGTGGCTTCCAAAAGGGGATCATGTTAATGGCAGGTCTTTGGAACGTAGCAGTCTGCTTGGACCCTTCTTTAGCATAGCTGCAATCCCAGATCACCCCAGGTTTAGCAGTGGCCAGCCGTCTGTCGGGTAATCTTCTACTCACAACTCCCAATCTTGTGTCTCCTATCGTTCTGTCATGTTCACAGGATGCCCATGCACAGCTCACTGCCTCTGTTTAGTCTCACGTACAAATGTAGTGGTTTCCACAGCCTGCAATCTACTATTCTGTATTGAGTGTTCATCTTACCTGTTAGGGGGCAGTGTGACCCTTTAGTAAGGGTGATTTGTCTTCTGAAGTGAGCTTTCTCTTTTATTGCTTTGCACATTCAGGCAACAATGCTTTTCTGATGCTACATCCCGACGGCCAGCAGACCTCATGTCCTCATTTGCAACCCTTAAGACTGTCCTGAACCAACTCTACACTGGTTTGCACGAGATCCTGCTGAAGCTTTTGAAGTCTGCAGAGACAAGAGAGCCTGTCCTTCACTACCTGGCAGGTGTAATTAAGAAGAATGGCGCACGTGGACAGATGCAGGTCGAGCTGTGACTGCAGCAGAAAAATCTGGCTTTAAGATCTCACCCTTGCAAACTTGATTCCGTTTACTACACCAGCTCTGAGTCAGTCTGTTATTTCTGCAGGCAAATCCTTTTCAGAATGCGAGCAGTGGCATGTTCGTGAGCTTAAGTGCTGTGATGTTGAGGCTGTGCGGTCCTTTTCTTGATCCGGGACTTACAAAGAAGGACAAGATCGACTTTACTTACGTCCATCGAAATGGGCGTATTGGTTTCAGGTAATGCTTGCTTCCATTATATGTTTATCGCACTGGAACTCTGTGTTGGGTGGCATACGGGATACTGTAGTATGTCTCAGGGTGCTGTGCCATGAATCCAAGTAGTGCTGCCTTTCGTTCGTCATCTTGTCACATTTCATCTGGAGCTAGCTGGCTTTGCTGTTACTATGATGGATTAGATGAACCTGCATAGAGTTGTGTGCTTCCCATTTAAATTATTCTGCTTTTAGTACTGTGACAACATTTTCCATTGATTTAGCATTTCTATTACGCGTCGAAGGTCCCACGGTGTATAATTGTAGACCTGGTTGTTGGAGACCTGCAGTGACTTGACTGCCATCTATGCTACCTCAGAGGAGGTTGCCCAGTGGGTGCAGACTTCTGGAATTAGGAGGCTAGGAAAGGAGGAGCCAAATCCTGGACAAGGACCATCTCAAGTAGCATCAACGTCCATGATCAATTCTATACCTTCAGCCTCTGCTGGTGCCCCAGCCCTGGCCAAATCACAGTACTCATTCATCTGTGAGTGCTTCTTCTTCACAGCAAGAGTACTCAACTTGGGTCTGTTAAAGGCTCTTTCAGACTTCAAGAGCTTAGTGCAGGTTAGCAGCATCCACCTGGTGTTTATCGTGGTGTGAACTGTGGCTGCATTTGTTCAACCTCGTGTTTGACTAGTTCACCCAGTGCACGCAATTCTTATTATTTTGAGATATTAGAAAACACTATCGTTGGAATGATAGTAAGCCCCTCAGTGATTTGGATGCATTCATTTATCAAGTTTGATACATTAAAGTGCAGGAGCTTTCAAGACTATCAGATGCTTCCCATCGAGTGGATGGACCTGTCCCAGAGTTGGAGGCCCTATCACAGGAGAAATACTGCTATGAGGCGCAGCTTGTTAAGGTAGTAGTATGGTTGGAAGTCTGGATAGTAGCTCAGTTTTGGGCGTATTATGTTATGTAGCTTTTGGGTGAGCTTGCTATTGTTGCCATCTGCTTTCTTACTACGCCTAGCAATGTGCCCCCCCCTTTTTTTTGTAACTCCCGTAAGCTTGCTATTCAACTGAGGTAGGACCAAGATAATACAAAGTTCAGTCCCTGTGCTTTCCAACCGAAGCACAGGTGGTGGTTTGAATGCTGGTCGGTTTTGGTCTGCAGGATGAAGAGCTTTTGCATCAGGCCTTGAGTTTCTACAGGTTAATGGTAGTCTGGCTTGCAAGTTTGGTTGGTGGTTTTGTAATGCCTCTACCCACTCCATGTCCGATGGAGTTTGCCTCCATGCCTGAGCATTTTATTGAAGACTCCCTGGAGTTTCTCCTATTTGCCTCTCGTATTCCAAGAGCTCTAGAAGGGGTGATGCTGGTGAGCATGTGGTTCTTTCTGCTGATTTTTTGTTTGCTTAGCACTGTAACCAAAATAGTGTGGCAGGAGACTTCTGTTATGTAGCTTATCACAATGCTATGGCCAACAGTCGAAGAAGTCCGTGTGCCCTGGAATGCAGTTTCTTCCGCGCTTGTTGTTCCCTGACGTCCTGGCCTTTGTGACTCTTCTTCAGGACGACTTCATGAGCTTTATTGTAATCTTTATGGGCAGCCCTCTCCATGTGAAAAATCCATATCTTAGGGCCAAAATGGTGGAAGTCCTGAGTGCATGGATTCCATCAAAGAGGTTAGTTCTTCCAAGGTTTAGTGTGATCACGGCTAGGATATTGCTATTGTCGAGGGCAAGCAGGCCAATTTCTTATACTCCTTGCTCATTGCAGCTATTCTCCTGGTTTGAAGAGCTCCATGGCTTCTCTCTTCGAGGGGCATGATCTTGCATTGCAGTATTTGGTACCAAATCTGTTAAAACTACATGTAGACATTGAATTCACTGGCTCTCACACACAGGTAGTTCCCCTGAGTTGGTGTAAGTGTCCTGCTTTTCTTTTTGCAGAAAGCAAAGGTTTGAGCTGAGCAGAGAACTCCCTCATTCGCTGATGTGTTGTCCTTCTTTCTACAGTTCTATGATAAATTCAACATCAGGCACAATATTGCAGAGATACTTGAGTATCTCTGGGGTGTACCTAGTCATCAGAACGCATGGAAAAGGGTATGCCTTCTTTGTCACGGAAATTGATGGGGCATAAGTGAACACAAAAGTGTTCGAGACAGGGAACTATGTTTGAGATTAGCGGAAATTCATAAATGGCTGCTTTACAAATGCCAGAAGATCAAAGCCTGACATGTGTCTCATGAACAGATAGCTGTAACTGAGGAGAGAGGCTCTTACTTGAAGTTTCTCAACCTGCTGATCAACGACAGCATCTTTCTTTTAGATGAAAGTTTGAAGAAGATGCCTGAACTCAAAGAGTTGGAGGCTGAAATGGGAAATGCTGGTGATTGGGGCCGTTTATCAGCACAGGAGAGGCGGGAAAGGACTCGGCATTTTCATCAGCAGGAAAATGTGGGGTCATAAGTTAATGATTCTGTGCTAGGCAACACTGTTTGTAGTAGCCGACTAAGCAGTTTCTGTTGAAATTAACAGATAGTGCGCATCGACATGACTTTGGCTAATGAGAACGTCAATATGCTTCAGTATACCTCCAGGGAGATCACAGCTCCATTCCTTCTCCCTGAACTGGTACGTCAGGCTGTTTGTGACTTTCAGTAGCTTCCAGCACTCAGCAGGGTGAAATGTGGAATGTGCTCTCCATATCTTCCCTATTACTTCTCTCTCATTTAGAGGTTGATAATTCCCTGCTATGTAGCACAAATATGGTTGGAACCCTAATGTTCTGCCGTTGTCATCTCTGGCAACACAATTTCAGGTAGAACGGGTTGCAGCTATGCTGAATTACTTTCTTCTGCAACTTGTTGGGCCTCAGCGAAAAGCTCTTAAGGTGAAGGAACCTGAGAAGTATGAGTTCAGACCTAAGGAGCTGCTTGCACAGGTAAGTTGTGGGGAATAGTTTGCTTACGTATTATGCTGGCATTTTTGGTCAGTTGACTTTTTTGGTGTGCTAATGATGTTCATGTACGTTGTTGCAAAGATTGTTAACATATACGTCAACCTTTCAAGAGGAGATGTCGAAGGAGTTTTTCCCAAGGCAATTTCATGTGATGGCCGCTCCTACAGGGATGAGGTATGAGATTGCCATTGGTATGTCTCATTTGCATTTCTTGGCAGCGGTGCTCATCAAGTGACTATTGCGCGAGTTGGCAGTTATTTGGCGAAGCAGCTGGTGTTTTAAGCAAGAGTCAACCACAGGAGATCATTCAAGAATTTGAGGCTCTAGGCTTGCAAGCCCGAGCGGCTGCAACTGAGGCAATGGACACAGAGGCACTGCTTGGGGACATCCCTGAGGAATTTCTTGATCCCATTCAGGTACGCATTCCACAATCCCATCTTAGGGGATTCGTGCAATTTGAACTATGAGATGGAACGTGCTGTCTTGGTTGCAGTACACTTTAATGAAGGATCCGGTGATTCTACCTTCATCCAAGGCGATAGTGGATCGTTCCACTATACAGCGGCACTTACTCAGCGATCAGGTATTGCACACAAAACAATTGTAAATTGTGCAACTAGTTCATGGCCAGAGAAGGCAGGGTACATCGCTCACTGTCTGAAACTGCCCTTGCAGACCGATCCTTTTAACAGGTCTCTGCTGACACCCGATATGCTCATACCGGATACGGCATTGAGGGCCAAGATTGAAGAGTTTATATCGTTGCATCGTCAATAGTCCCGTGAGCTGTCGTCTCAAGGCGGTGGAGCACACTAGAATTACGTAGGGTGGTCGGTTGAATTGCATGTACAGTGGTTTTTAAAATTGGCCAGTTACCAATCCCTCAGTACATATCAAGAATTTCTTTCGCCACGAGCGGAAATGCAATTGAAGTGCTCGCCATGATGCTGGCACTGTGGTGCGTTCAAAAATTTTCGCCTAATAAGGTCGTTGCTAAATGCTGTGAAGCATACTGTTTTCAGGAACAACCATTAACATAGCATGCTTGGTTTACGCATTACCCTCAAAGTCAGCTCAAGGACGGTGAACCACACTGGCTACCTTATCGGAACACCATTTACAAGGTGCCTCGATGAACCGTACAAGAACGAGCTTACAAAATCTGGTTTTGCTCTGAGGTCACACAACCACGAGGAGATTGGATAGCCAGACTACGCGCAGGGATAGAGCATGTGGATTGATGTCACGTTCCTGCTGTACGCCATACCAAGTTCTCCACCGAGTGTTCCGAGTACATCACCAGCCAGGCAATATGCCAAGATGCTAGTGGTAGTATTAGCAAATACCTCTGCAAAAGATCCAGATCATGCTCATGCCTGCTGAAATTCTAGGTCCTGCTCGCCATTGGTCTGATCACTAAGCCGAAGGCCACATGATTTTTGTGCACCATTAAAGACCCATTTTGCGAGAACAGCGATGTGTGATATTCGCTATAACAAATCCAGCAAAGACCTGTATAATTGCATGACCATATGTAACCAAATCAGACGTGTCCAGAAGGAAGTGCTTGTGAAAAGGAAATGCCCCAGCCACAACAAACAGACCTGTATTGAACCCAGAACATAAATAGCTGAATAATGCCGACCATGCACAGCAACGTCCGCAAGCATGGCCAACGGGATTGTCAAGGACATGCCAAGAGTGGCAACAAGAGGAGTTGTCCAGACCACAGACAAAGCCCTGTCCAGAGCAACAAGCGAGGTGAAGAAAAGCAAGACAGTAAATACATGGAGCTTGAAAATGGTTCAAACTTTAGCACAAGCAAATTTTGTTAACCCACTTACGATGTGCATACCAGAAATAATCAGATACTACACTTCCAAGAAACCCATTGGCAAGTAAAACTTCATCAAGCTTCCAAGTGGTGGGAATGCTGAAAGTAGGTTCCAAGCCCAACATATGTAGAGGCCAAACTGTAAGAGAACCGTTCATGAGTCAGTCTGATCTGTAACCCCGTGAACAGTAAGCGCACAACAAGTCAACTTCATGATAGACAAGCACACGGGAGCATCAATCACAACCTTCAGAAAAATCACTAGTCATCAATTCAAGCTTTCATTGATTGTCCTCACCTAGCCACCAAAGACCACAGAGAGTGAAGAGGCCTATGTAGCCAAAGACTTTTTGCATATCAACATTGCCACCTTCCTCACCAGCATGCTTCTTCAGCAGAACTGAAATGGACACCCATGTACACACACAGATTGCTCACATGAGTACAAAAACAATGCCAACAAAATCCGGCTGTGTCATGTCCACCATAAGAAAAGTATGCATTATGTTTTATGGAGCCTGCATTTTATTTGCCAAATGTCATCTACAGTACAAGACATAGGACAAACCTGTGAATATGCCATAGGATGCAGCTGAGAGAAGACCCAGTGCATCACCCAAGAGGGAGTGCCCAGCACTGCAATCATAAAGACAATCACTTAGCCTCTCTGCGAGCTTGCCTCTGATGGAGAATTGAGAAACCTGAAAATCATAGAACTGATTCCCTCAAGAGCAAGCAGCAGTCTATTATCACAAGGCACCCCTGTTCAAAGTTAGATGAAGAGCTGCTTGCTAGCCATGGACCATTACCAGCCCCATGACAAGCTCAGTCTAAAAGCCATCCACATCAAACCATGACGATTTCCGAGGGGAATGACAGGGAAAACATACTCCTCAAGAGTGACTTGGGAATCGTCTGCTGCCCACGTCTTGCCGAGGGTTGTCATGGCAACCCCTGTAATGCTCACGAGCACTGCTATTGCCTTAACTATGTCAAATGAATCTTGACCTAGTATGATTGAAAACATAAGTGTGAAAAGGCCCGCAGTTGAAGATAAAATAGTTGTGCTTGCAACACTTGTGTAAGCCAGAGCTGCATTGGACAGATACTGCAAAACCAAGAGAAACGGCGTTGCGTTCTGTTAGGCAACTTGTCCAGGAGATCGTAGTCCAGCCCTCGGGATGCCAAAAGAATTGTTCTTTGGAAGGGAAAAAGGAAAAGGAAAGTCAAACATTTGGCAAAGGCAGAAAGAGCAGAATGGTACCTCTGTAAAAAACCAAAGTGGTGCAATGCAAAAGCTCATCCGCATGAGCTCCCAAGGCGTGAATTGCACTGGAGCTCGTCGGCGGAACTCTTCTGCATTCTTCACTACCAGTGCACGACCCTCTTCTTCATCATCCATCTCAAACGTGCTGTCCGTGATCATGACAAAAGGCTGCGAGTCGTCACCCTGCAACCTCAGCAGTCCATTGGCCTTAACTGGCGAGTCTGGCAAATCTTCGAGGCCTATACTACTGTCCCGCCTTTGGATAGCGGTGTTCTTCCGAAGACAGCCGGAAATTCGATCCTTCAAGAGGGCCAGAGGTAGATAAACAACCAGCAGAGAAGCTCCTAAGTAGGTGAGGGCAAAAGGGTGTCTGTATTTGTCGAAAATGCTCTGCAAATCATCCAAGAGCAAGGCACGGCAACGCAAGGTCAGTAACAAGCCCGGAGGAGGCACCGGAGTCGGAGAGCATAAAAGATCTGCCCAGCGCATCGATGGGAGGTGATACCATATGATACCTGGGTGACCTCCGCGGATGTGACCCAGATGAGAACAACGCTGCCAATGAGCATGAGACCGGCCTTATACCGCCACCCCATGGCGCTTGTGGCTGCCCCTCAGGATGGAGCAAGCCAGGCAGCGATGCAATTAATACAGCGCAGCGTAGCTAGTCGATCGGCATGGCCGATGTCGAGGACCTGATCAGAGCCGATCGCCGAGGTTAGGTCACAAGAGAGCGTGCGCAATGTCGGAGCTCATGACCAGTTTCATCCTTCGCCTTCGCTTTCAATGCTTGTAGTGCCAACGAGGAGCACATGGGTGTGGAGCCTGAGGTGTAGACTACTAGACCAGGCTCCTAATATAAGAGTGGGAGCCAACCAGCGGGCCCCGCGGCTACCGGACTTATAAGCCTGCCCGGGACATGATGAGTTTGGCTCTTGTGACGCTACTCTCGTCTGCTCTGCTCTGCTCTGCCCTGCTGCCCCGTCCGCTCTGCCCCGTCCGCTCTGCTGCCTGCGAGCTCACGGAGAGACAAAAGGCGTGCTCTGCTGCTGCGGCCTCCTTGCAGGTAAGGTAGGCAAACGAAAAAAAAAATCATTCACGTCTCCTATTTCTTTACTCGTATGCTAGTCTAGTGCTTAGGCAGCCTTGATTTCAAGTCAGACTTTCTATCTAGTGTCTAGTGTCTATCCGCGTTCACCTGTGGAGGGTGGTAGGTATGGCTGGTTCAATGGATGCCTCTGAGCTGAGCAAGTACGATGGAAGCGACCCCAGCCTGCCCATCTATGTATCCGTCAAGGGCCGCATCTTCGACGTGTCCACTGGCCGCAACTTCTACGGGCCGGGAGGCTCCTACGCTGTGTTCGCCGGCAGAGATGCCAGCAGAGCGCTGGGCAAGATGTCCGTCAAGGAGGAAGATGTGAGCGCCGACATCCAGGATCTCACGGACAAGGAGTTGACAGTGCTGGACGACTGGGAGAAGAAGTTCGAGGCCAAGTACCCGGTAGTCGGATCCCTTGCTGCATAGACTGAGGAGGTAGTCCGTAGCGATACCTTTTGAGGGAGTCGACAGCAAGCAGTCCACTTGTTCCGAGTTCAGGACTCTCAATCTTGAGCCACAATGCAAATTTATGATTGGGTACCCACAGGCAGGGAAGTATCTCACTCTTTGCTGCTGACTACATAACACCTACACATACAGACTGACTACATAACACCTCCAGACTGACTACATAACACCTGCAGACTGACTACATGCTTGCAGTGAAGTGTCATCATTCTAGCTACTGACTACATGACTGCAGTGAAGTGAGATATCTTGACGCAGTTGCCGCCACCGTCGCCGCTGCCGGATGATGGGACGATGGAATGGGCTCGTAAAAATCTTTCCTTTTGGAGACAAGATAGATAAATGCCGTGAATTTTTGATGCAGGAGATGTCAAACAAGGGAAACCAAGATGCCCAGGCTAGGCAGTGGCAGGATGCAACTGCTGCAAGACGCGTTCCGCTCGGACATACGCGCCCAACCCTCCTAGTGACATGTACTTGAATGCCCGCCACCTGATTTGGCCAGAGGTCGCTTCAGCGCACGCACAGCTCATCCATCCATGCATGACTCAAAGAAAGCCCACAATTGAGCCCCAGTCCCCAGCCCGAGAGGGACAAATCTTACCAGGAACGGTACGGCAAAGCGATGCAATGCAGATGCAGGTGGTCGACGCTGTTGAACGGGGGCCTGTGGAATCCGAACCTTGCAGTGGCAACACACTTGACCTCAAACAGGACGGGACCGGACCGGACCGGACCGGACCGGCCGTGCTCATGAGCAGCTGGAGTAGAAGCCATAGAGATGCCTACCTGTAGCTGCTCGCTTGTGGTGCATCCTTGTGCAAAAGGGACTGCCCGAGCTTGAGCATACTAGTCACTGCGCGGCATAGGGATGACTGTTGGAAATACAAGAATCCCTGGCAGCGTGAGACGCAGAGCGAGGCAAGTGATGAGCTTACCAAGAGCATGATCGCTTTCACCAGGTTCCAGAGCTGCAACGTTGCGCACGTGACGAACCGGAATGACCAAGTAGTGCCTGCGAGGGCACGACCACGGCACTTTGAGCTGTAGTGCAGCAAGAGCGAGAGCAGCAGCAAGAGGAGAGGAGAGAGCAACCTCACTTGAGCGCCGCGGGATCTCTATCTTCAAAGGCCACAATTTGGGAATCCTGGACAAGGCAAGAGAGCAGTGACATCTTACTTCTGCACTTGCACATCAGAGCAAGAGAAGGAGGCTAGCCTAGCCTAACCTAGCCTAGGATGCATCCTCAGAGGCAAACCTGGAAGAGCACAGCCGGCGTGCGGCTGGCCACCAATCCTTGCACAATTGCACAAAAGGGGCAGCCCATCGGAATGGAATTGGTTGTCTGAGTCCAAATTGGCCAGCCCTTGGTTGGCCCCGGGTCGGGCCGGGCCAGCGGCGAGGGCTTGGGCAACCGCCACGGTTTATCAATTTCCTCTTCCCCTGCTTCCACCTAACACGGAGGCGCGAGCAGCGACCTCGGTATAACTAACTACTCAGGTACCCCATCAATTGCCTTGCTTTGGAAACTGGGCAGCCCTATCTTTCAACTCTGAGCGTACGTACCTTGCCTTCCTTGCCGTGCCATCTTACGCGCGGGCCTGCCCTGCCCGTCTTGTGGGCCATAGCCATGCGCAGGAAGCAGCAGCCACCGCCATCGCTGCTCACCAGGGTGGTGGATGCCGTGTTTCGCCTAGTCCGCCTTGCCGAATTTGAGATTCTCTTCTGTCTGTTCTTCCTCACTATCTATCTGCTCTTCAAGGACCTTGTGAGTGGCTCTCTGCCCCGCTATTCTCGGATTTGCCCTTGTACCATTGCCATGCCCATGCCAGAAGCTCGCTCTACTCTTCGTTCGTCGCCCCGGTGCTTCTTCACTTGCTAAGCAGGGTCTTTTGGGGCCCGATCTCTCTGACACATTATTCACCTTGTCTCGCAGACATCGCGTCCAGAGTATAACCAGATCCTTTCTAGGACAGAGGGACCCATTCGTTTTCCAAACTGACAGGATGTTTAAGAACACATTCCAGTCAGGTTTTCTGTCCATCCTGTACAGTATCGGGTAAGTGATGAACTTTTTGTTGCTTGTCAAACTGTGTGTCAGGGTCTTCCCTTCCCGCCTGCTCTTAACATATGTGTTGGTTGTGACAGGAGCAAGCCTCTGCAAATATGGGACAAGGAAGGTATGTAAGCTCCTCAAGCTTCTGCTCATGCCCTTTCAGATTCACACAACATCTTCTTGCCATGTGCATGTGTATATTGAGCACGATGCCGCTGCACCACTGGACAACGTGTATTGATGGAGAGGGTTGCTAGCCTCAGTCAGGGTTGTGAGGAAATACTGAAACTGGCCTGCGTCTTGCAGTTGTCAATGGTCATATAAAGAGGATAACCGACGAGGACATCCAGTCAAGTGTGCTAGAGATAATGGGTACGAACGTCAGCACTAACTTCATCACCACCCCTGCAAATCCTTCTGCGACGCTTGCCATAAGGTTACCATTTCTGGTGATGATCATCAAGAATCTCAAGAAGTACTTCACTTTCGAAGTTCAGGTGCTTGATGACAAGAATGTCCGAAGACGTTTCCGAGCTTCAAATTATCAGGTTTGATTTTTTGCCACTATCTTCATGCTGGCGATCCCTTAGATGCCCCACATTCCTGGCGTGAAGTACCAAAATTGCTTGGGACTGTGTCTTCAGCCCATTATTATGGGTGTAGCGGTCTTGTGCAGAGCGGGGGTCAACTTGCATATTAGTCCACATGTTGCAAGCTTTCTGTACAGAAAACTTGGCTCTCTCTCCGTTTCAATGAGTTGGAAGTGATCCTGTGACCTTGGAATGGCTAACAGGACCCACCTGGATCAAGAGTACTGGTTAAGCTCTTGAACCTTCCTCGTCTGTTCTGAATGTCTTAAAGCTGCACCCTTCAAATGCTGGATGTGAAGTGGCTGTAAGAGTCACTTGTCCCGGTATTGACTCTGCTCAAAACGGTCAGTTTTTTCACGGGTCTTACATGCATTAGGACAACCCGATGAAGGAAAACTATATGACGCCCGGTCTTGGGTGCTAGCGGGGCATCTAGGGACATGTGATTATTCAAGTGTTTAACTGGCTCGTTTCTATGGAGCTCGAGTGTCTCACAAGGAGTTGTTTGTTATTTCTTGATTGACAGTCAACAACACGTGTGAAGCCTTTCATTTGCACAATGCCGATGAGACTGGATGAAGGTTGGAACCAGATTCAGTTCAATCTTTCTGACTTCACAAGGCGCGCCTATGGCACAAACTATGTGGAAACTCTACGAGTTCAAGTTCACGCCAACTGCCGCATCCGAAGAATTTACTTCTCCGACAGACTTTACTCAGAAGAGGAGCTTCCTCCAGAATTTAAGCTCTTTTTGCCAATTCAGGTATGAGTACAGGTGTGGAGAGGGGCTGCAAGTAGTTCATCTGTTTGTGTTTGGGCATGTCCGTTTCAGCACAAGGTTTATGATGTTCAGCTGCCCCGTGACCCTTTTCCACCCTTGTGCTTTCTGCAGAAAACGTGATGGGTAACGGATCTTCTATGTAGAATATTTCAGGGCCAGTTGTACGCCTGATGTTTGAGTAGGTAGTTGAGACACATGACTATCGTAATTAAACAGGTCGGAGCCCCATTGAAGACTTGTAAACTCTCAAGGACCTGTGACCTCACGTGATTGTGTTGAATTCGGTGGCAACTGCCTAGTCGATGTAAGGTCCCATGGAAACGGATCTGGTGAAAAGGTCGAGGCACAAACATCTTTCCACATGACATTCTGACTGCTGGTCAGATATGGAGCTGAGAATTTAGCCAACACATAAGGTTTTTTTTGGTGTTCCTATGGTACAAAGGATGGACTCAGTTTCAATCTCTGAAGCACATGAACCCTCCCCCCGGTCCTCCCTTCCCTGCCCGTCTTGCCCGCCTCGCCATCCGTAACCCTCTGTTTGCGTAACTGATTGGCGGCGGCACCACACAGCTTTCGACACCTGCCAACGTTCGAATGGTTGAGTGAGGCGATCCTGCGATGTTACACGTATGTAGTCTGTGGTGCGAGAAATCTGCTCTGTTGGGAAGCTAAATGAGCGTTACCCAGTCCAGACGGGTGGCAGGTTTGCAGAAAGGAAATTTCAAGAATCAAGGAGAAGGTTTTCAAAGAAGAGAAAGGGTGCACGGCAGCACTGGGAATTCCCGGGTGGTCACCCATAATTTTCAAATATAGTCAGATGTTGCAAAAGTGCTCATGATCCTCTATCCATTGATGTGCACATTACTGGTTTCCACATCTCCCATTTGGTTCTATGAGAAAACAATGTCGATGAGATCTTGACGTCCATCAAGGTCGTGGCATCATCAGCGCTTCCTCGTGTCGAGGCAAGGCTACAGAGCGCTAAGGTGCGCATGCTGCAGATGTGATCTGCCTTTTAGGAAGTGCTGCAGCTGCCACTGCTAAAACTCCTGCTAAAACTCCTGCTAAAACTCACAGGAATCGCTCTCACGAATGGGGGAAAGAGAATTTCCACTTCGGAAATCCCACAAGAAGTCTTGGATTTGATGGATGGAGGAATGAAGGCCCACACCAAGCAAGAACGAATGGAAGACGGATAGCATCAAGGAGCTGAAGTGGAGGCTCTTTGCCAAGATTGTCTTGGGATTGGTAAATTATCAGCGCACCTCCTACTTCAGCACCAATTTCCTGCAATTCTTGTGGAAGATCGCTCCACTCTCCTGAGAGCGATTCCTGAGCTCTCCTCCTCCGTCCTCAGAATGATTTGACGGATCTCGGACTATCCGGCGAGGATGCATCAGCATTCCTTTGCAGCAGCGGCAAGGGCTGCCTCCGATTGATGGAGGTTGATGAAATACTCCTCAATCAGCTCCAAGTTGGTGTAGGCCCATTGGTGGCCATACACCCATCCCAATTGGATGTTCTCCTCTTCTGCCCACTGCCTAAAACCTACCAAATCGCGGGGGTTGAGCTGCCCTGCGAAACAAGTAAATTGTGGCATCTCGAAATCGCCACCACCCGCGGCGCGGCTCCTGCTGCTGGCTTCTTGCCTCTTCCTCCTCCTGAAGACGAGCCCTTGGTGGGCGCCACCTTCCCCTTGCCTTTCGCTGCTCGCGTCATGGCGCCTTCTCACTCCCCAAGTGTTCACAATTCCAGACACTGGCAACCTCAGGGCTTCGCTCTCAAGTGCTTCTCCTCCTCGCGACTGGCAGCAAAACCCCAGCTGAGGCACAATTCAACGTTAGTCCTGGCTTGCGTTTTCAAGTTGCTGCCAATTTCTCTTGCCACTCCTTTCCCCAGGGCGCCGCCAGCAGGCCAGTCTCGGTGCTCCTCCTTGCGCCCTTGACTTCCGCAGTCGCGAGGCTATAGGCGCCCCCACTTGGTGCCTTCTGACCCTCACAGTCTCCCTATGCAGCTCGTCGCGCCTGTGTGGCTCCTCCTCACGCTCCAGAGCTCCTACCGCCTGCCTCTTTTCCTCCTTTTCTCCTTCCTTCTTGTCGCGAGGCTAGGGTTTCTAGCTTCTTCCCTTCGATTTGCGCACAGTCTTCTCTTGTTCGCAGCTTGCTCATGGCGATGGCAGCCTCCCTTCCTTCTCCTTTCTCCCCTTCACGCTCAAGCTCCATTCTTCGCGTAAAGTGAAGATGCTTCAGTTCGGAGGGAGAGTTGGCGCTGCCTAAACTGGACTTTGCCCGCCTTGGATGGTTGCCACCTGGAGGCCTCTCAACCCTAGATTGAATCTACCATCCTAAATTACCTATCCTCTTATCCTATTTCGGCTTTTAACTAATCACTTCCTAATCTAATCGCGCACCCCCTATTTAGCCTATTTATCTAATTCCCTATTGGCAGGCATATATAGTGAATATGCCCTTATTCTAAATTCGATTTCCCGCTCGAAA
This sequence comes from Anthoceros angustus, assembly GCA_010909165.1. NCBI lineage: Eukaryota > Viridiplantae > Streptophyta > Anthocerotopsida > Anthocerotales > Anthocerotaceae > Anthoceros > Anthoceros angustus. The sequence continues at coordinate 353,099 of VJWM01000192.1, forward strand.
CGTCCTCAGCCTACAACGGTAGTCTACCAGCTTACCGTGGTAGTCTGCCTACGCTCCTCAGCCTACCAACATAGGTTGGCAGCCTACCGCCCCTTTGGGCTACCTACCTGCTTTGCCAAAAGGTCGTTTTGACCCGTTTCTTCTACCCTAAGCATCCTCTTTACCTGCCCAATGTTATCTAGCAATTCCAGCTCCAAAAGAATCGAAAAAGCTTCGGCATGTTTCCTCCCAACCGCTTCTTACAAAAAAAAATCAGACCTGTTCTAAAACCGATTCAATTAGGCTAGTTGCCCAAACTTTTGCGTTCCACATACTCCCCTCCTTACTTGTTTGCGTCCTCGCAAACAACAGGTACCTCGGGCTGAAGGTACTTCTTAACCTTTGTGGGAGAAAAACCCCGGGGCTTCCGAGATTTCCCCTCTAGCGGCCACACTTATCCCACTGTCGTTTTGTACGTTGGGTTTCGTCCCATGAGACTTGTGTGAACGATCGGATTCTGGGGAAACAATCGCTACTTGTAGCAACACACTACCTCAGCCTTCTAAACAAACAAGGCGCCCTCTACTCTCCCCCTTACAGTAGCTACACCACTTGCACTGCTTCGAAAACTCAACAATCCTCGAGCTACAACGACACAACACAATTGCAGGTCATGCCTAAGCACCAAGAAGTCTATCACGAGCGCCCAGGGACCCCCCTGACCCACACCGCAATTTCGTCCCTACTTCTAAGGCCAATCTTCTCCACTCAGGGAGCGCCCTCTTACTTGCAGATTTGGGATTCGTCCCTTAGGCTCTGCCTATGGCCTTCCACTATGACCTGCACTCTAATCCTCTACTCATCTCCTCATCCTCCTCCTATCCTAACCTTAGTTCGGGCTCACTGGCCTCGGCCCGCCCTTACGGCACAACTGCCTGGGGTCCGCCTACACGCCAGCAAGTTCTTCCTTGGGCCGGTTGCTATGTGTGGAATGAAAAAGTTTGGTCAAGTAGGTAGGAGGTAGGTAGGTGATTTCTGACATCGTAAGCAGGAGCCCATCGTAGGCAATTGGTAGATAGACCGGTAGGTTGAAATGGGACTTAGAATTTCTAGCGGGACACTAACCTTTGGGATTCACAGACTAATCTTGACCCCCGTTTTATAGGCAAAAAGCCCTTGGGCTTTGGTAGGTTGCGGAAGAAAAATACCTTGATCCTCGGAGGACGGGGTAGGTGACCCTTGGCCTTCAGGCAGGAAAAGTCGGGTCGACTATTTCGAGGGGTAAGGAACTAACTTCCTTGGCCTTCGAAAATCGCACATGCAAAAGAGGCTATATATGCAAGGGGGCGGGGAGGGTGGGGATGGAGAGTGCGAGGCGAATATAGCAAATCAAGTTTTGAGTAGGGACCCGTCGATGGCGCCACATGGCGAACATCGCAGAGGAGCGCAACTGGAGAAATCCCCATTGGGATCTACATGTACCGGCAAAACTTTAGTAAGCCAGGGTTTGGACACTTCGGGGAGTAAAGCGGAGAAGAAGGGGCTGGCCCGAGAAGGAGGATCCGTGCAAGCGAAGGAGGCGACTTTTGGCGAGCGAGGAGGAGAGGCAAGCTGCAATTTCGCGAGGCGAGGAAGAAGCGAATTATCACCATTTGGGGAAGAGGTGACGAGGCAAGAAGAGGGGCTTTGACTTTTTCAGGGAAGGAGCATCGAGCCAAGACACCTGGCTTGCTGGTGAGGAGCTAGGAGGAGAGCTTCGACGTAGTAACGGTGGTGAGCGATTGCTGGAGAAGAAGGGCTGCTGGCACGTTGTTGGAGGGGAGCCTGAGGGGGATCAGTTCGACATTGTAGAGGCGAGACCTCTCGCTTCACGACCTCAGCAGCCGTCCCTTTTGCTTACTCTTTCTCTCTAGCCTAACAGGTTGCTTTCCCCTACCCTCCCAAATTCTATCCTTGTGTGTGCTCCTTTTGTGCAGATGGTGAGGATTATCAGGACGGGTGGAGGCACCCCAACTCAAGGGGATGGGAGAAAGGCAGTGCCACCCACACCTCCCAGTCGAGGCAAAGGCAAGAAGCATCCCATGCCTGAGTTCGACTGTCGCCCCATCCAAATTTCACCTCGAGACTTGGACACTTTCGAGCGGTACACTGAGGAATTGAAGATGGAGTGGTTGTATTTGGTGCCGGGATGACACTTCTCAAGCCCAACATTGGTGCATGAGTGTGCACGACAATTACGGGCCACGAAGGGAGAAGCCAGGATGCCCGAGGACGTCACAGTCCGAAGTCATCCTGGGACGTGGAAGGTGCGCCATTTTTAGCAAACCTATCTGATACCCGAGGCGTACAAGGGAGGAATCATCCCATCGGCCCAGTTCTCTAAGAATCAGATTCCAGAAGCGGCCATGGATATGTTCCTACGACCCAAGGAGGAAGTTAGGTCTCCTAGTAATGGTTGGCGAGTTTCTATGTTCAAGGAGAGGAAGTGGAACCTCTTCGCCAAGATTTGGTTGGGATTGATTTGTGCCGCCAGGAAGACCTACAAAGGCAATTCCCACCTTATGATGATCTACAAAATGTCCAAGGGCCAGTTGGTAGATTGGGCGAGCATTCTCTATGAGCATGCGGTAGCTCATAGAAATCATTTGATGAGTGAGGAGGCCAAGATCAGTTTTGTCTCCACCTTCCTAGTGCATCTGTATCACAGGGAGGAGGTTTTGAAGGAGGAAGAACTGGAGGAAGCTAAGATAGAAACCTCCTTAGTCCGAGTGGTAGAAAGGGAGCCGTCACTGGCGGCCGAGGACTAGGAGGAGGTAGACTGTCGACCACCAGGGAAGAAACCACTACCTCCAGCACACCAGCATGAAGCCTCTGGATCAAGAACCAAGAATGACAAAGGGAAAGAGAAGGAGCTCATGACGGCTCCTGCGGAGAAGATAGGAAAGGACTCCCGACCCACCTACCAGGGGACTTCGTATTGGTAGGCAGTCGCCATCGGCAGTAGGAGGCCTAGTAGGAGCCGAACCACCTACGAAGGAGGGAGCTCGTGCGGGAGGAGCTCCAGTTGAAGAGGGACCTACGGTGGGGGAACAAGCTCCTACCGACGAAGGACAGTATGGGCCTGTTACCATGGAAGCAGAGGGCGACAAGGAAGAACGCCGAGGAATGTTGGTGACCTACGCACCAGCAGGAGGAGGAGTAGGAGGTGTGATGAGAGCAGCTGGAATCTTCCAGAGGATGGCTACCAAGCTGCAGGAGGTTGGGCCCAGGGATGCCTGGTTGATAGTTTGAGAAGCAAAGTTCGTGCCGAACCGGGATGTGAAGAAGGAATTGGAGGATGTGGAGAAGAAGCTCAGGGGAGCCTTGAAGACAACCTCCGAGAAGCAACACTCTGTCCTAGACTTGGCCAAAGAGCGAGATAGAATCACCACGGTGGTGAATGTGGGAAATGATAGACCGGTCTTGGGGAGGGAAGCTAGTTCAGCCAAGAAGGTTGAAGAGATGCAAGCCGCCAAAAATCAGGCGGAAGAACGTTTGAGAACGGCCTTGGAGAGGGTAGGAGAAGTGAATAGAGAAGGAGGTCACTACCACATATGAGGCCCGAAAGGACCTTGAGGATGAGAAGGACCTCCTACAGAAGACATTACTGGCCATGGACAAGCGGAAGGAGTATTACAAAGGGAAGTCCGATGGCCTAGCAAGTGAGAAGCAGGAGTGGGACAATGTGGCTAGAGGACTCAAAGAGGAGCTCCGCATCACAAGGAACTCTGGACCAGGCGACAAGGAAGAACGCCGAGGAATGTTGGTGACCTACGCACCAGCAGGAGGAGGAGTAGGAGGTGTGATGAGAGCAGCTGGAATCTTCCAGAGGATGGCTACCAAGCTGCAGGAGGTTGGACTGGGGACTGTAGATGCCCTGGTTGATAGTTTGAGAGAAACGACCGAAGTTCGTGCCGAACTTCGGGATGTGAAGAAGGAATTGGAGGATGTGGAGAAGAAGCTCAGGGGAGCCTTGAAGACAACCTCCGAGAAGCAACACTCTGTCCTAGACTTGGCCAAAGAGCGAGATAGAATCACCACGAAGCTGGTGAATGTGTGGGAAATGATAGACCAGGTCTTGGGGAGGGAAGCTAGTTCAGCCAAGAAGGTTGAAGAGATGCAAGCCGCCAAAAATCAGGCGGAAGAACGTTTGAGAACGGCCTTGGAGAGGGTAGGAGAAGTGAATAGAGAAAAGGAGGCAGTCACTACCACAGCTAGCAAGGCCCGAAAGGACCTTGAGGATGAGAAGGACCTCCTACAGAAGACATTACTGGCCATGGACAAGCGGAAGGAGTATTACAAAGGGAAGTCCGATGGCCTAGCAAGTGAGAAGCAGGAGTGGGACAATGTGGCTAGAGGACTCAAAGAGGAGCTCCGCATCACAAGGGAACTCCTGGACCAGCAGCGACAACAATCGAACCACCTTGCCAACGCCTACGGGACGGAGGACAGGAACTGCAGGAAGGAAGTGCTGACGGTCCGGCATACCTTGAAGGCAGTACAAGCCCTCAGGGAGGAACAAGCTAGAGCCACGGCAGTAGCAGTAAAGCGCTTGGTAACAGATGCCAAGAAAAAAGATGAGGAGATTGGGAAGCTCACCTTGGAACTGGAAAGGGCAGAGATCGAAAGAGAGACCGCTGTAACGAAGGTGGCAAATATAGCCGAGTGGGAGGAGCGCGTCAACCCACTACGAGTTAGAATCATGGACGTACAGAAGAGGGAGAGTGGCAGAGTGGCCACTTACTACAACAACCTCTTGGAGACCATCGAGGAAAGATACAACAAGGAGGAAGAGGAAATGGATCTGGCCATCCTAACGCCTAAGGGCATGGCAGCTTTGGAGGCCGAAGTGGCCGGATGGTATGAGGAGAGACGGGCTGTATTGGACATAGCCAGGCAAGCGAGTGAAGAAGCACCCGAGACCACCCCCCGTAGGACCTTCCTTGGTGGGAGCATCGGACGAGGAAGAGGGAGGTAAGCCTGATCCTACCAGTGCATCTACACGGGTAGACACTATGGCGGCCAGGGGAAATTCGTCTTCTCTGAAGGGAGGACAGGAAGAAAGGGGAGAAGACCCCGGAGGGAAAACTGTGGAGCTACCTAAGTCCACTGGTAGGTGTGGAGAGGTAGGAGGTGTACCTCCTACCAATGGTATGGTAGGAGGGGAACCTCCTACGGATGAACCGGTAGGTGGAGCACCCCCTACCAGAGAAGAAGGGGAGATTGTTTCTTCCTGTGGAAGACCACATGTACACTAACCCCTCTCCGAAGTGTCGGGATGAACGATTTTTTTTGTTTTGGGTGTGTTAGTATAGCAAAGTGCTTTGAGAATCGCTGGTAAGGCCTTTATACGGAATGGTCCTTGGCCCTTGGTGATAATAATTTTCTTTTTTTCGGACCTTAGGTTTCGACCCCGGATAGGTAGGTCGGAAATAGAGTTCTTGGGTTTTGGTGATTTTTGGAATATGAGGTGTCTATATATGCTAGGAACGCTGACAATATGCCACAGTTGGGTAGTCAAGTGGGGAGGTGGCCAGTTCCACCACGGTGGCCGAAGAACGGGACGTACAGACCAGGGGGAGTTTACAACCCTAGTGGCGGAGCTACCGCCACCGAGCGCAATCGAGAGAAGGACACACGACCGCGAGGTCGCGTCCCGTGCCAGACGCCGAGCGAAGCCGGCAGAAAGCCGGGCGCGCACATGCAAGGCGCTGGGCCGAGTCTTTGTTTCATTGCAGTAGAACGGGTCATGTCGAACGGGCGGTGGCGGCGGAGGAAGGAAACCAGTGGCGGCGGAGGAAGGAAAAGAGGCGCTGAGGCAAGAGCGCCAGCGCGAAGAGGAGTGGAAGAAGCGTGCAAGGGTGGTGTTCCCTTTTTCTGACCAGCGTCTGCAGGTGGGTCGAGTTTCTTTTTTCTGGGGAAACAAGGAGGAGAGGGAGGGGGTAGAAACTACTGGCTGCACATCTTGACCGCCACAGGAGTTTACCAGTTGTTCCTTCGAATAGGAGCTGGCGCCTACCCCCCGCAGGTAGTGCTGGAGGAGATGAGCGAGGCGGAGGCCAGAGCATGGAGGGAGGAGCACACGGTATGGCTGTCCAGTGAGGAGGAGCGGGACAACGGATGTAGAGGCCACAGGCGCGCAACGCCCACGGAAAGGCGCGAGGAAACCGCAGGCAGCGAGAGCGAGGTGGAGGTTTTGGGGAAAATCGCTCGGATCAGAGGCGTGGCGGCGAGAGGGACCTATGGGTCAGAGCTGTGCAAGCGAGTGAAGAAGCACCCGAGACCACCCCGTGGGACCTTCCTTGGTGGAGCATCGGACGAGGAAGAGGGAGGTGGCTGATCCTACCAAAGGCATCTACAGGTAGACACTATGGCGGCGGGGGAAAATCTTCTCCAAGGAGGACGGGGAAGAAAGGGAGAAGACCCCGGGAAAACCTGTGGAGCTACCTAAGTCCACCTGGTAGGTGTGGAGAGGTAGGAGGTGTACCTCCTACCAATGGTATGGTAGGAGAGGGAACCTCCTACTACGGATGAACCCAGTAGGTGGAGCACCCCCGTAGAAGAAGGGAGATTGTTTCTTCCTGGAAGACCACATGTACACTAACCCCTCTCCAAGTGTCGGGATGAACGATTTTTTGTTTTGGGTGTGTTAGTATAGCAAAGTGCTTTGAGAATCGCTGGGCGGGCCTTTATACGGGAATGGTCCTTGGCCCTTGGTGATAATAATTTTCTTCGGACCTTAGGTTTCGACCGGATAGGTAGGTCGGAAATAGAGTTCTTAGGTTTTGGTGATTTTTGGAATATGAGGTGTCTATATATATGCTAGGAACGCCGACAATATGCCACAGTTGGGTAGTCAAGTGGGAGGTGGCCGCCCACCACGGTGGTCAAGAACATGGCAGGGGACGTCTGGAGTTTACAACCCTAGTGGCGGGCTGGCGCGCGGTCGGGCGCAGGCGAGAGAAGGACACACCCGGCACATGAGGTCGCCAATTCGAGCCAGGGGACGTCGAGCTGCGGCAAAAGGCGGCGCCATGCAATGCGCTGGGCCGAGTCTTTGTTTCATTGCAGACAGTAGAAGCGGGCGCGTCTAATGTCGAGCGGTGGCGGCGGAGGAAGGAAACCAGTAGCAGTAGCGAAGGAAAAGAGGCTGAGGCAAGAGCGCCAACGGTGAAGAGGAGTGGGCGTGCAAGGGTGGTGTTCCTTTTTCGACCACGTCGCAGTGGGTCGAGTTTCTTTTCGGGGAAACAAGGAGGAGAGGGAGGTAGAAACTCGCACATCTTGACCGCCATGAGGAGTTTACCAGTTGTTCCTTGAATAGGAGTCGGCGCCTACCCCGCAGTAGTCTTGGAGAAGAGCGAGGCGGAGGCCGGAGCATGGAGGGAGGAGCACACTGCATTATGGCTGGTCAGTGAGGAGGCGGGACAACGGATGTAGAGGCCAGTGGCGCGCACGGAAGGCGAGGAAACCGCAGTGAGGCAAGAGCGAGGTGGAGGTTTTAGGGAAAATCGCTCGGATCGGGCGTGGCCGTGAGCGAGAGGACCCCTATGGGCCGTGAGAATCATGAGGCGGCAAATATTGATTTTAGGCAGGCCGCGACATCATAGGTCCGAGGTTTCCTTTTGGGGTTAGGGGATAGGGTGTTCTGAGAGCCTGCAGAGCTGTAGTTTCCTGGATTGGTAGGGGTGCTCGTGGTAAGAGCTACAATTTTTAGACACTGGCGATGCGTCTCCTGCTGATTGGCTCCTTCACCCTCTTTTTGCTCATGTCCCCTCCCCAGCTTCTGTCTTCTTCCTAGCTTGTGGGCCCTACTAGAAATGGGCACCCTATGTTACACTTTATGTTAAGATTTGGACCCCTGGATGTAACACTCATGTTGCAATTTTGGGGTCATGTAACACTTTTTGGGCCCCTTGTTACACTTTGGCTTGGAAACCATACTACGGCTGTTGTTGCAATCATGTTGCAATGGTGTTGCACTTATGTTAAGATGAAGTGAGAGGTGGTTTTTCCCTCTCTCAAAATTGCAACATGATTGCAACATCTAAAGTGTTACAAGAGAGGTCTTGTAATACTTTTGGAGGCTTGGTACCGAACCTCCTCCCCATCCACCATTGCCCTTTTACTTTTCCCCTTTGAAATACCACGTTTTACTTGGTAGTTACCACCGATACGCCCTTCAATACGACCATATATAAATACCTATACCAATACATCCTTATACTATACGCATGTACTCTACGGTGATAAATGTACTATATTATTCTAAGTGCTATACATTCGTATTCAATTTCATATAAAATAAGTTTGTATATTACGCGTATTATATAGTACACTGGTATGTACATATTCATGGTACGATACTTTGTATTTACTATACCTGTAAATAGCGACGGCCCTTTATACCCCTACTTTATAGCATGCTGGCTTGCGATTTGTCCTTCCCACGTCACCAATAGCCATCGGCTTCCTGCCATGGCGCCCAAGAAGATACTGTCCCCACCTATCACCTTATTGTAACGCATCACAGTGAGGTTATGCCCCTACAAGATTGTGCTGTGCGGAGGAGATTTGGTATCGTTGGCTTATGCTTTTACGCCTCCATGTAAGGCACTTCCTACTCCATCGTATGCACCTACAGAAACTTCCGCCTCCTGCTCGATTCGCAATTTTCTTCTTCCTCCCCTATGCTCGCCGAGGCAAGGTTTGCCACTTCCACGCTTCCTCCTCGCCCGCAGTACACGTTGCACATACAAACCAGCATGGCCATCATGAGTTATCGAGCGTTAATGGATTTCCACAGCAAAGCTGACCATTTGCCTTACCTTCCCTCCATTCCCTCCTCTTTTCTTCTGCCCTTCTTGTTGGACATTTTCCTCTTCCGTCCTCCTTCTTCCGGCTGTCGCAGCCCGTGCCCTTGTCACTCGCCCACCGCCGGCTGCCGCCTCTACTCCTCCTCCCGTTTTCCTCTTTCGGCCTCCAACACCATAATATTTGAACCGGCGGAATATACGAACCGAAAACCCGGACCAAATTGGGTTCCCATCCAAATCGTAGTCCGTAAGTTTAGTGCTTGAGGTTTGCGCATCCCGTTTTGTGGGTGCTTTCACACGAATGTGGGTATGTTGGTGCATTCGGACCTCTCAGACGGTTTAATGTCTTATAGGTGTGAAACGAGATCTACGGATATTTTGCAGCCAAGAAGTCATCCTTGACAAAACGAATAACAATGTCACTCATAGTTAAAGAAGGAAGAACGGCGCGGCATGCGCCTGCCTTAGTTCTAACCATGCGTTATGGTACTTTCAAAACTAAACTAGACTCACTTCCCCTCGGGGATTCTCGGCTTGAGGCGTGGCTCGGAGGCATTGTCCCGACACGCTATCTAACACAACTTCCGTCCTTCGAGTCGAGCATCCTCGGGATCCTCGAAATTGTCGTTTCGACCATAGCATTTCCGTGATATCGACCGCATCCTCCTTGCTCTTCTCCAAATAGTCGGGATGCCACAATGCGAGACGGTTTCTTGGCGATCATCTATAAGATCTCCGTCTTCTCTTTCATCCCGCTCAACCCAAGTGGGACTACGGGCTGGGATGCATCCTTCTCGGACAAGCTCAATTCTTTTGCCCGACTGGGTGGGGCCTCGGCGGTGTGGCTCATGGGTCAACTCCTCCTCTGCGTCCGGTAAAACTTCATAGCCATGAATCCTTTGCGGAATGAACTCGCAGGCTTTGTCAACCTCCACGGCAATGCAATTTCGCCACAAAGGAGTGCCGCTAATGTCGTTGTTCCACTCCACGCATGCATCTAATATCCAATCTCCTTCTGGAGAAGTTCTTGATCAACTTCATCATTAGACCCGGTGGCCTCGATGCGGAAACAACCAGCTTGTCGACATGTATAATAACTTCTTCACCACGGTGTGTGTGCAATAACCGCCGCCCATTATTGAAAGAGCCACGCAAGGTATTCGAAAGATGGACACCTTTGTCTTCTTGCTCGTGCGGTCACACCCACCCCACGATGATGTACTCCATGTCAAAGCCTCCTTGGTCATTGTGCATATTAGTTTTGTCCCAAACAAATGAGACCATGCCTCCACCTGCACACCACTTCCTCATACTCTCCCTGACAATATGCAGCTCTTCCACACCATGCATTACTATCATTCTGATCTCGTCGCACATTGTCATATCATGGAAGGAATGAAATATGTTTGCCATTTGCGCCTGCTCAAGTTTGACATCATACTTCCCCTTGTTGAATCCCCTGGGGACATCCATCACCAGCGTTGTATACTTCCGACTCCAAAGAAACCCTCTCATTTCTGCCACATCTCTGCGCACCACTTGATACTTCACTAACTCCTCTGTTTTGGGCACAGTAAAAGATTGCAGCCCTTCCTCCATGTCCATGTCCGCAAGTGCCCTCTGCTCATCCTCCAGCCCTTTCCATGTGTGGACCTCTAATATAAAAGCACGGAAATCTTGGTAGCTTTTTCAGGTCTTCAACATCTTTAACTTGCTGCAAAATAACACAAAACAAGTGAGGTTGCCGAAAGTCAGATTGCGGGGACAATAGGGAAAGGGAGGGCGCCGGCATGCCGGCGCCCTCCAATAGTTCTATACTGGTAAGAACAGCAAAACTCACCTTCCCTTCGAAAGCGGTCTGAAATCTGGCAATGACTTCATCCGTTGAGTGCACCGGGTACTCCTTCCTCACCATCTCGAATGAATTGCAGCCTAGATGCTTCGCCATAGCCACTTGGATCACATGTAGTTTCTTCCGAAGAGTGATCTCCTTGGCCATACCATTGAGGTCTATGAGACCTGTCACGACCTTCTCAGTGACACTGATCAACATCTTTTGGCCAGTCTCACCCGGTGGAATACCCTGAAAACTTCGCCAAGGCTTCCCTTGCATGTCCTTTGGCTTCACAAAACTTTGGTCCACCGACTTCGCCTCATCCGCAGTCTTCCGTTTCCCCTTGCTCTTTTTGCTTGTCCTGCGGCAACATGTTTGGCTTGTTCTGGCAATTCCATGGCCTCCCACTTCGTGAAGATCTTATCGACATTTTCCCACACTCTCCCCTCAAGTTTGGCGATGCAAAGGATATGTGTGCGATTGTCGACCTTGTTTTGCTTGTACTGCTCATCCTCTCTGGCCTCATCATCATCTATCAAGCCCAGCACCTTATATAGGTTGAACTTCCAGTTCATGGTCATATTGACTCCGTCCCTTTTTGCTATCTGCAACTCATCTCGCAGATACCGAACTTGCTCAATGAACGTCATCTTCCTCCGTTTGTCAGACATGGTGTTGTGGTCTGTGGCCAGAACCCTCATCTCCTGTAAGTGAGCCCACAATAGACATGGGCTTCCATCCATTGGAATCTCGCCTTCGATGGAGATATGTCTGCCAGATGCTTCATCGCTGCATAGGTGTGATTGCCCCCGAGCACTCCCATCACATACTTCTTGGCTCTAAACTTATTCCAGTCTATAGATTGAATGTCGCTGCAGTCCGATGGGTCAATCATGCACAGTAGAGGCAGCACACCTTCCTCAACCCGACCTTTCGAAATAACTCGAGCCAGGTAGTTGGTCCATGCCTCGTCCACAATCCGAATCTGTGCATCTGGAGTAAGAAAGGATGCAGGCCTTAAATTCTCTAGCTTCAGAAGAACTGTTTCCGGAACCACTTTCTTCGCGTAAGCAGACTCTCTGATATTTCGCAAATAATCTTCATCCTGGATGGAGGCCTCCAGCCTCTCCCCATCAGTCGCAACATGTATAGTCGGAATATCGCTGGTATCGGCAGCTCCTGCTACGACAAACAACATGGCAATGGTGGACGGCAGTGGGAGCATTGCAATTAATTGTGCCTCTTTCTACACAGCTGTCAACACTGTAGGAACACGTCGTGGACTCATACGTTTGAGTCCACGACTGGTCGGGTACATGGTGCTTGGCATGTATGGGTTCGACCGTACATTCATGCTAATTGGGAATATAGGGGATTTCTCGACCGTGACGACATCACCATGTCATGGATTCCCATATGGCACATGCCCTAGGATACCCACTACATGAAAAAAGAGGCTAGACGTTTTCGCGTTTGCGCAACCCCAACCGGGCGTGAGGACGAGTGGAACCCGCAATTCCACATGGCGCGAGGGTTCCAACATATTTTAATTTCATGGAGCATTGGAAAATGGCGCGAGGAGAGAGGCCAATCGGACCACACATGGGATGGCTTGGATCTACATTATTCAAAGCCGGTTCACGATCCCGATCACCAATGAAACAAGAAATGGGGACATGGGTTGGCATAGTCTCTCCCATACCATCTGTTGTTACGTTTTTCTTCACCATAACAAGAACTACAACAAAAAAACGTTACATATCCACCTAGTTTGTAGTAGTGAATGATGCCGGTGAAGGGGAAGACCAATGTATACGTAGAGGAAGTGTTCAATCTACCTTCGCCTGCGTCGAAAAGTGTTTTCAGTCAGGAAGGGGGTGGAAGGAATGAGAAGTTCATCTAGTTGGCCATCTCAAATTTACAAGCAAAGTAGATAGTAAGTATGATGCAGCAGGGATTGTCTCTGCTTTGCGCATGGCTAGCAAGTTTGTTGGTCTAATGTCTCTGCTTCGTGTGTGGCTAGCAAGTTCGTCAACTTGAGGATCGACATGATAGATATTGCCAGCTTGATGGGATCTTGAGGTTTGTCGTGAAAAGTTTTACGTTCATGAGTTTGGAGGCTTTGCATACTTCATATAGTGTAGCATTTCCTTCCTTCCAGCACATAAGTGAGCATTGGGCGCAAGTGAGCTGCACCTTGAAAACATATAGGTACATATATATACGGTGAAAGATTATATATATATATATATATATATATATATATATATATATGCACACCACCAATAAATAAATATTTTTAGTGCTACATGGTACAAAATATGTATAAATCAAAGACTGGAGAAAAAAATTAAAACTTAAACCTCAAAAAACAGACGGAGTAACGCACTGGTGAAATAAGGTAGAAAGATGAAAAATTAAAAGAGGTAAAAGCATTGGTAGCTGCCCTATTGAGAAGATGCATGTATTGCATGCTTCATGCAATCTCTTATTAGAGAGGAATTGCTGCAGCCACTAATGAAGAGCTGCCTAGGTCCGAGGATTCTTAGTGCTTAGTGATCTGCAAGAATCCCCTGATTTAGTAGCTGCTTAGTTGAGGCGAGCCTGCGGGATACATGAGCGCTAGAGCAAGGGCTTAGTATCATTGAGTTTAATGTGCGCTACAAGCCTTGTGTTGAGAGAGTTATCCACAGCTTAAAAGTGAGCTTGTCATTGAGTCAAGGGCAGTGGCCAGTTGGGCGTAGATAGCCAGACGTATGCAAGTCGTCAATTAACAGCAGGCTACTTGGAGCCTTAGGCTCCAAGTACTAGGCACAGCACAGCACACGATACAACACTAGGCTAGTGCTGTGTCGTGAGATTGAGAGTGCTGAGAGTTGTGCAAGTCTCTATGTGGAGTTAACTAGAGAGGTCCTAGACCGCTGGGAAACCAGCACTTGTCGCTTCCTTACTGGCTGTGTAGTTAGGGGCATGACTGATGTGCACTTTCAATACATCATATGGGCGCGCTCATAGTTTTTAAAATGTTGTTTAAATTTTGGCACCCATACTTGTAAGGACTTGTAGGACAAAAGGGCCGAGGAACTCTTTGGGTGGGGGTGGCAAGAAGGTGTTTAAATTTTGGCACCCATACTTGTAAGGACTTATAGGACAGAAGGGCATGAGAACTCTTTGGGTGGGGGTGGCAAGAAGGTGAGTAGCCCGAAATGGCTGCAAAATTGTGCGCTCTTAAGGAGCAGGACTTCCCGCTGGCAATGTTCCCCCTGTGTACACACAAAGATTGAAGCATCTTACGCAAACGATCATTCAAAGAAAGTCAGCAAGGTGCAACAATGCTTAGAATGCAAAAATCAAGACGGCCCCACACACTCCGACATTGCGCATAGGAGCTCGTAATCACAATCCGGAAAAGGAACGAAGCAAAGCAAAACACCGCACTCTGGTTGTGGCAAGAATTGCGCACATCGTAGCTACACAGAGCACAATCTAATCCTTTGATGCAAAGGATGCAGGGTTTGCTGGCGCACCGCGTTGGCAGCAACTAGAACCGAGAAATGATTGCTTTGCACATGGCGTTGTCCATGGCAGCGTGGACCTTGCAAATAGCTTGTTCAACTCCGCCAAGCGCGCCGCCAGGGCACGGCCGTGTGCTCGTAGCAGGCTGTGCACTGGCAGCACGGACGGCAACGGTGGCACTCCTCGATTGAAGCTTACCTCCAGCGGCCATCTAGGGCTCAAAGCAGGACGGTGACGAGAGAGGCAGCAAAGCTAGTACGATGCAATCATGGCTCACCTTGCCTCTCGACTGGTCAGCCTTCAGATTTGAGTATCAGCAATAACTGCTAGGATTTCCTCGTTAGGACCATCAAATTACAAAGCCGAATACAGCACCAACTGAGTATTATGCGAGAGGGGTGAACAACCATACACCAGAGCACATGGGAAATCTGCGCACACTCACAGACCCGTATGGAGCTTTGTACAAAACTAAGCAAAGTGAATTCCTATCACTAATTCTGTTTATGTTCGATGGTCTTGAGGACACCTCAATCCTAATCCCTAGATCATGAACCCAAAAACCTTAAACCCTAAACCTAAAAAACATCATAAAATATTGTCTTTACATTAAGGTGAATCTTGAAAGTGCGTATGTGAAGCATTATGTACTTGGAAAAGATTATATTTGGGTCTACCTGCTGCATCTGCAATTCCCCAATGCGTCTCCACCGGATTAAAAAGATCTGGTTTTTGATTTTCATCTGTTAAACCAAAGAGAAAGACAGTCAAGTGGCGGTGTGGTCTCATAGGAGTTCCCTCTCCCCTGTTCAAGTAGTTCACAAGATTTGCGTTGTAGCGATGTGCATTCGCCACATTAGCATATTGATTACCACTAGTAGGCCATCCCGTTTCTGAAACTATAATTCTCATATGCGGGTGACCTATTTTGCTTAAAGCCGATACGGCGTAGTCAAAAGAAGCTTGAAAAGCACTAGGATAACTCTGACCTTGAACATGATTATCTTCGAAAGCCCAATTAAAGGGATAGTTAGAATTAAGAGCATAGAAAGGATATATATTAATTGAAAATGAACCATTATATTCATGGAAGAAGTTTGCTATATCTCTCATGAGGGGTAATACCTCTTCCCTGAATGCACCATTGAGAGGATCATTAGAGGGGTCAGGAGCTATCACATCACCACTAAAGGGAATCGTGAGCTTTACAGAATGTAAATTGTTCGAAGCTAAGACAGAGTGCACATTGTGAAGTGCACTCATCACTTGTGGGCCACGAGCAACAAAATCTGACAAATTTGGCAAATCTGGCTCATTGCCTAATGCAATATGGCTGTGAACACAGAGAAAACGCTCATGAGCATACATGTTTATCAATTATTATTAAATAATGGATGCATAAACCACAAAAATATAAAAAATGTAGGTTATACTCACGTGATACTTGCTCCTCCATTCACATAAGGTAGGATATTTGTCCGAACCCAAGAATGAGCGAAATCTCTATCCGCCATAGCTGTTACATTCTCATTTGAACATCCAACCATGACTTCTAGCCTTGCATGGTTTGTTAACTCGTGTAAATATGGATGATCTGGTTCAAAAAACTTGATTCTATTGAATCCATATTCATGTATCAAATCAATACCATGTCTTGGGTTGAGTGGATGTGAGGACATCATCCCCCAATTAATACCGATCCCTTCAATTTGCGGAAAGTATGGTAATCTACATAATAATAATAATATAAATTGTAAGAATAAAGTTCTTCTCAAAGCCATGATGGAAAAAAATAATCCCTGCGTCTTTCAAGAAAAAAATCCCTTATGTCATTTCGTACTCAAACTTTTAGATATTAAAAATTCCTAGCTTTAATCTTAGGAGTAACAACCCCTTTCTCCTAGGGGGCACACACACAACTAAAAGGCAACAACTCACACATGAGTCAAAGGACGACTCAAAGACCATGCGTTGCAGCACCTTACCATGGGGAAAAAAATATTAAGAAGACACCACTTCTTTCTCTTCCTTCGATCTCCTTCTCAAAGCTCTCTTCCAAGTACATATATGCTAGGCTCCTACCTCTAAACTCCTTATTGCTTCGCAACAACAAGAGTGTGGAGGAAGTGAAGTGATTGTCTATGAACTACCTCAACCCCTTTTGTTGTGAGACTTTCTTTATCCCAATATAACTATTTTCTTGAGTCTATTTTTTTGGCTTTGTTAAACCTTAAGCAAGTTTTAATTACCATCAATATTAATTTATTAACTTCGATCCAGCTTTAAACATGTTGGCTTTCTTATACCTCAAGCAAGTCTTAAATATCACTAATCTTCACTTACTAACTTTAATCCAAGATAATTAGCTTTCTTAAGCCTTAAGAAAGTCTTAATTATCATTATTTTTAACTTATTAACTTTAATCCAGCCTTAAATATGGTGTCTTTCTTAAATCTTAAGCAAGTCTTATCTATCACTAATCTTAAATTACTAATTTCAATTAATCCCTAAACATATTGGCTTTCTAAAGCCTTAAGCAAGAGTTAATTACTATCAATCTTGTTTTATTACTTTAATTCAGTCTTAAACACGTTGGCTTTCTTAGACCTTAAGCAAGTCTTAGTTGTCACTTATTTTCAATTACTAATTTTAGTCTAAGATACTTAATTTTCTTAAACCTAAATCCATTAAATTATTAATCTTCATTTCTTAAATCATTAATTTCAACTTAATAACTTCAATTTCTTTTAAAGCAATGGAGACTTTTTAAAAAAGAAAGATTGGAAAACCCATCTACCCGAACCGAGGGGGGACACAAGGGGCCAATCACCCCAGACTTCGCCAACCTCACCTCCCTCACCGAGCTCAGTCTCCGGTCAAACAATCTCAACGGCACACTCCCAACCTTCCTCTGCGACCTCCACAACCTGGTCACCCTCGATCTGACCTAGAATTTTTTCTCAGGCTCCCTCCCGGCCTGCATCGGCCGCATGCGGCAGCTGAAGCACGTGCAGCTGGGCTACAACTCTCTCGCCGGGCCCCTTCCCGCCTCCCTTTCCGCCCTGCACAAGCTCCAGGAACTATCGTGACCGACAACCAGTTCAGCGGCCGCCTTCCCAGCCTGCCCATTCCGAGCCTGAGGTTGCTCGGCCTGGACGGCAAAAACTTCGTGGGCACCATCCCGCCTCACTACGGCAGCCTCTTCTCCCTGGTGGACCCCAGGCTGGGAGGATTGAACGTCTCTGCGGACTACGCAAACGAACCAGAGGTCGTGCTCTACAGCGACCTGGAGGGCACCATTCCCCAACAACTGGGTGCCCTGCAGAAGCTCCAGGTGCTCCACATCCGAACCAGCAACATCCACGGCGTCATCCCGCAATCCTTCAGCACTCTGGTCAATTTGGTGGACCTGGAGCTGGATCGCCTCAGCGGCCCCGTGCCCGATTTCTCTAAACTCGCCAAGCTCTAGACGGTCGAGCTTGAGAACAATCTGTTTTGAAGTGTAGTAAGCGGGCTAGTGGGAATGGAAAACCTCGTGCTGGTTCAGGAATGCTTTGCATGTATTGTATGTACGTTTGGGTTCACTGGTACCGCCTTTGCACGGTACCCGACTGTGAACTTGTGAAGGAATTCCCGTCTTGGATTAGATATAACAATAAACTGAATTTTTGGAAGTGTTGTTTGATTGCTGAGGTGAACCTTTGCTGAACAGCACCATCACAAAGGATTTTGCTGGATAACCTCAGGTCTCGGCAACCAGGCATCTGCCGGTGGGTGCGTATCTGGCAGAAGGCTTGAACTCTAGTTGGAAGGATGCCGTCGCGGGAGTGGAGTTTGGAGTCTGTAGCTGGTCCTTCTTCTTTTCTGTACCTATCAGTCAGATTGAACACGAGGTGCTTGAGGAAGAACGTAAACTAGTTTCTGACACAGTGGTATTTGGCAGAGTGACGGGGTCCTCTCCCTTTGTTGAGTGTGGATAAGGCAGGTGGTCAAAGTTCTGGTCCTCTGACTCCTCCAGTGTTCCACTTGAGACGTAGTTGCAGGATAGGCAGGCGACTTTTGTCAAGTGCGGAAGGCTGCTGAACCCAACCGGGTACGTATTGAGTGACACGCCGGGGGAAATGTCTGTGGCTGAAGAGCCCTGGGTATCCGGTCGGCTTTGGCTACCAGAGTGCGTCCGAATTGGTTGAGGTGCGGCAATGCCCCCATGTTTTTTGTAATGTATGTAATATTCGATGAGAGAGATGCAGGCCTACGACTTTGGTCAAGTGCGGAATCCATGAAGCCAGCCAGGTAGTTTAAAGGTAGAAGGCCAGCCTGGTCTTGAGTGACATGCGGAGGAAGATGTCCGTGGCTGAAGGGTATGTAAGGGCCAGGGCCTGAGGATGAAACGCAGATCAAGCTGATTTGAATTATCCTTCACAGTGTCAATGGCTTTGCACGCGGCTGGCAAGGGATGAGTGAGAAATTGATGGCACGGGAGAGGGCACATTCGGTGGAGATGGGGCAGCTGGTAATGCCAAGGCGACTGGCATTGGCCATTTGTTGGCTGTTTGTTGTGCAGCTCTGTGTGAACGTCGCCTCGGCCTGCAACCCAAGCGACCGAGCTGCATTGCTGGCCTTCAAGGCGGAACTATTTGACAGCTTGGGGACGCTGGACTCGTGGGTGGAAGGCGGGGACTGCTGCAATTTCTACGCTGTCACCTGCAACAAGCAAGGCAGGGTGGTGAACCTCACCATCGTGGTGCCGGAGCTCGGGGAGGACTGCGACGGGGTCTACGATATCTGCGAAGTTGTGCAGCGCACGGACAACAGCTCGACCCACAACTTGCTGGGCAGGACCATCTCCAAACTCTCCGCCCTGGGTATCCGGTCGGCTTTGGCTACCAGAGTGCGTCCGAATTGGTTGAGGTGCGGCAATGCCCCATGTTTTTTGTAATGTATGTAATATTCGATGAGAGAGATGCAGGCCTACGACTTTGGTCAAGTGCGGAATCCATGAAGCCAGCCAGGTAGTTTAAAGGTAGAAGGCCAGCCTGGTCTTGAGTGACATGCGGAGGAAGATGTCCGTGGCTGAAGGGTATGTAAGGGCCAGGGCCTGAGGATGAAACGCAGATCAAGCTGATTTGAATTATCCTTCACAGTGTCAATGGCTTTGCACGCGGCTGGCAAGGGATGAGTGAGAAATTGATGGCACGGGAGAGGGCACATTCGGTGGAGATGGGGCAGCTGGTAATGCCAAGGCGACTGGCATTGGCCATTTGTTGGCTGTTTGTTGTGCAGCTCTGTGTGAACGTCGCCTCGGCCTGCAACCCAAGCGACCGAGCTGCATTGCTGGCCTTCAAGGCGGAACTATTTGACAGCTTGGGGACGCTGGACTCGTGGGTGGAAGGCGGGGACTGCTGCAATTTCTACGCTGTCACCTGCAACAAGCAAGGCAGGGTGGTGAACCTCACCATCGTGGTGCCGGAGCTCGGGGAGGACTGCGACGGGGTCTACGATATCTGCGAAGTTGTGCAGCGCACGGACAACAGCTCGACCCACAACTTGCTGGGCAGGACCATCTCCAAACTCTCCGCCCTGGAGGTGCTCTCCCTGACGAACTTTCTCTTCTTTGAGTCCCTGCCCACGGGGCTGGGTAAACTCAAGAATCTCAAGGTCCTGCGCCTGGAGGAGGCTCTCTTCTCGGGGCCACTCCCCCCAGACTTCGCCAACCTCACCTCCCTCACCGAGCTCAGTCTCCGGGTGAACGATCTCAACGGCCCCCTCCCAGCCTTCCTCTGCGACCTCCACAACCTGGTGAGGATCGATCTGTCCCACACTTCTTTCGCAGGCCCCCTCCCGGCTTGCATCGGCCGCCTGCGGCAGCTGGAGCACCTGCAGCTGGCCTACAGCTCTCTCACCGGCCGCCTTCCTGCCTCCCTTTCCGCCCTGCGCAAGCTCCAGGAACTGAATGTGACCGACAACCAGTTCAGCGGTCCCCTTCCCAGACTGGCCAAATTTCCGAGCCTGAGGTTGCTCGGCCTGGACGGCAATAAATTTGTGGGCACCATCCCACCGCACTACGGCAACCTCTCGTCCCTAGTGGACTTCCGTCTGGGAGGATTGAACGTCTCTGCGGAGTCCGCAAACGAACCAGAGGTCGTGCTCTACAGCAAGCTGAAGGGCACCATTCCCCAACAACTGGGTGCCCTGCAGAAGCTCCAGGTGCTTCACATCCGAGCCAGCAACATCCACGGCGTCATCCCGCAATCCTTCAGCACCTTGGTCAAATTGGTGGATTTGGAGCTGGATCGCAACCGCCTCAGCGGCCCGGTCCCCGACTTCTCCAAGCTCACCAAGCTCCAGACGCTCCAGCTTGAGGACAATCTGTTCTGAAGCTTAGGAAGGGTGCCAGTGGGAATGAAAAAACTCGTGCTGGTTCAGGAATGCACTGTATGCATTGTATGTATGTTTTGGCACACCGGTACCGTCTTTGCACGGTACCCGACTGTGACCTTGTGAAGAAATCCCGGTCTGGGGCCAAGATATAAGGAAAGACTGAACTGTTGGAAGTGCCGGTCCACCTCCAAGGTCCCTGCGTTGTGCCTACCTTCATCATCCACAAAGACGACAGAGGGATCCGGAGCATCATCATGTTTCCTATGCATGTGTGCTTCACGCCCCTGACTGATCTTTGAGCTTTCATGGTGGGATTTCAAGAGAAAGATTAGCTGCTAGGAAAGGTGGCTGCAGAGTTCATGGGGGGTCCAAGCCATCCGGCATATGTGCAGTGTCAGCGTGGGTGCAGGCCGGCAGTACGGGCGCTATGGCAGATCCAAGAACTTGCTTGCGAGACACAACGTCTCACTGGAAGCCAGAACGTCTCTGCGCCTGGATGCTCTGGAAGAGCCATTTTTGCCCATGGTCTCCACTTTTGCAGATTTCTTGGGATGTAAAGGGCGAGACAGGAGACGCAGTTTCCAAAATACCAGTCGCCACCTCACAATTCTTGATACATACTTGGTCTGAACATTGACATGGTTATAAAATGTGACAGCTTGGAGGATGCTCGCAGAGACGTTTGACAGTTTGGGCCACAAGAGATGTGGTTTCTACGGACTACTTCGATTTCCACTGACTGTCAGCATGGACTTGGTGTAGAATCTCTTCATTTGTATACAAGAATGCAGCAGGAAGGCATCTGCCCTGCAGATAAAACCACATTTGCCTGCCTTTGAAACGCGTGTGCTAGCATTGGAGCTCTACATGAGGGAATGAACCTTCATTGGCAGATAGAGTTCTAGACCAAGTCTGGAAGCTGACATTGTCATTGGCAACGCACTTGTGGATACCTATGGGAAATGTGGGAGCATTGGCAATGCTCGCCGAGTGTTTTATGATCTACCTTCAAGACATGTTGTGCCGTAGAATTCAATGCTTGTGGGGTACGCTGAGCACGGTTTTCCCAAGAATCCCTTTCTCTCCATGCAAGTATGCAGCAAGAGGGCATAACTTGCGCTGACATGTTACTTTTATGTCTCTTGTATGACCTTATTCGGAAGGATAATTCAATAGATATTAAAATAATAAAATTAATCAAGAACATAAATGAAAGATTTTGATAAGGTAGAAGTTATGCAATTATATTTTCATCACTTAGAAGACAAGTATAACTCAATAAATTCTTTTTCAGGTGCTAAAGAGGTTTCACTTCACAACAAGCAAGGCAAGTCAATGATCTTTTGAATCATGAGAAATGATCTTTTGAATCATGAGAATTGACTCACTGGCAGAGCCAATGTGTGAGCTGGCCCACACAAGTTTAGGTTTACGGTTTAGGATTTATGGTTTAGGATCTATGTTAAAGTTTACTTAGTTATAATCAAGGCTTGATTAGAGCTTGAGCTTAAGAAACCAACGATGAAGGGAGTGATAATTAAGGCTTACTAAGGGCTTAACCCCTAAACGACAGAGCCTGTTTTCTGGGTTTTTGACTGAACTTTATCAGGGATTCTTGGCAAGGCCATGGATATCCTCACAATAAATCATTATAATCGGAGGTCAAGAGTATGCCCATTCGAATTTACATACAGACGATTCGGCCATTCACAATATGGCCCTTCATTCGCATGTAGTCTGGCCTTAGTTCAGGGCATCTTTTAGGAATCTCACCTCTGTGCCCATTGTGGATGAGGAAAGAACTGTGGACTCCCCCTCAGGAAGGTAATAGGCGTGTTTTTTTTTTTCTTCTTTAGTGTGTGGCGTGGGAAATAAGGCGGAAAAAGGGGAAATAAGGACGAATGGGCTGGATTACGACGGACAAGAAGGGCTGAAGAAGGGATCCGTGTCGGACAATGTCGGGAACTCCGGAGTAGGCTACAAGGAACTCCGGATTAAACTCAGGAGCGGACCAAGGTAAGTCCGGTGGAGAAGGAGCGGGACGTAACAGGCAAGCGGGACACGTGGACGGTACCGAGTGGAAGAGTGACATGCAGCGGACCAAGACCGCAGAGTTGTCAGCAGCCGTTATAGGCAGGTAACCATGACCCAAGGACATGCACCAAAAAGGCGGCGGGCGTGAAGTTGAAGTACACGATGCAGGACTCTGGCAGTTTCTAGCAGCAAAAGGAAGTCTTCCTGCGCATCAATTACGCCCAAGGCCCCGGCGCTGAGAGAAGACCATTTTCCCGGTCGACTTCTCGGCAGTTCGTGCAGTCGCTCGAGTTGAGACACCCCGCTCTTTGGCGCTTTCTCTTCCGACGTTCGAGCGCAACGCCAGGTGACCTTCATCTTCTTTCGGCATGTCGATTCCTCCGCAGCTCAGGAGCCTCGCAAAGAGTGTCACAGCCCTCCATACCTCGGCCAGGCGGCGGGGCGCACACACGGGGTGGCGATATAGCAAACAAGCGCTTGTTGTTTATTTTGCGAGGAGCGAAAAACAGACTTTGTAAAATGATAAAACAAAAAGTGTGTGTCCAAAAAGTACATATGGCCTCACTATATATGTAACTCAAAAACGGTTCACATGACGAACCCTAACTAGCCGCACCCTTTTATATTTAACACTCCCTCTAAAGGTAAGCTAGGTTAGGTTAAACGCGTTCACACCGCTCTGAAAACGTTACGCCCGACTTCACGCTGTCAGTGTACCAGTACGCGCGAGCCTAGCGTAAACTCCCGTCGCCATAAGAATCCTCCAGACTATCCTCTTTACCATTTCTGTACTCAGCTTCGTTTGCGTCTTCATCCTCGAGCACTACTCCACGCAGATAACTGAAAGCATGAGAACTCGAAGGGGAACGAGCTACGAGTGCCCTGAAGTGTATTAGAGAAGGAAAAAAGGAAGGAGAATCCATGAGAAGGATTCGTGTCATGAATCACCACTGTGGACACCATGTCCCATTGAACAACCGGTAGCTGCGTGTCATCCTTCGCCACTAAACATGGTCCTTTGCCGGGGTCGAGGCGAAAGGACGGAGGAGCAAGAGCATCCAACGGGGATGCGCTACTCCATACATGCGGCCCCAATCTTGGCTACCAAGCTAAAGATGGCCATGGAAAGAATAACAGAGCTGGAGCTTATGCTGGCTGACGGCAGGGCACCACCGCCGGGTGACAAAGAGCAGGATGTGAAGCCTGCTATATGAGAGAAGTATCGCGTTGCCAGGAGATTAGGTCTTAAGGTAAGCTTCATCCTCCCTGCAAGGCTATCCATCTCCCTCTTTCGTTTCACTAACAGGAAATGTGTGCAGTGTCAGCAGCTCTTGTGTGCCTCCAAGGAAGACTGAGGGCACAACACAATTCCCAAGGGAACCTTCGGGTTCCCACCCCACCCCACCACAGATAAGTTATCCGAAATACTTGGTATAGTCGTCCAGGCCTAGCCCTGAAAGATGTTGGTAGTGTTTATGCTTTGCCAATCCTTTCGTTAGCACATCTGCGACGTTAGAATCTGTGTGCACATAACCCACCTTCACGACTCCGCGCCCCACCACATCTCTAATGTAGTGATGTTGAATTTCTATATGCTTAGTGCGGGCGTGAAAACGTGGATTAGCGACAAGGGCTAAGGCTGACATGTTATCACACATGATAGGGGTAGGTGTCTGGGTCTGGTCGAGGTCATGAAGGAAGGTCCTTTCCCATTCACCTCCTTTGAAGCATCATCAATGATTTGTACTGCTTACATGGAAGGCAGGCTATGGAAGATTGCTTCTTACACGACCAATTCACAGCAGCGGAAGATAACAGGAAGTAGTATGTGGAGAGACTTTTTCGAATCGACGCCACGAAGATTGAACCCCTAAGGTAAGTTTCACTGCCTAGTCCTTCGATAGAAGAGTCCATAATTGTGGGTTCCTTTGAGATAGCGGAAAATCCGCTTGAGAGCCCAATGTGTTCTTCCCGGATTCTCCGAAATTGTGATACTGCTTACAGATCGGATATCCGCCTTGTCCAGCTAAGAAGATTAGACCGCCGATCGATGTCTCAGAGGGGACATCCTTCATGTCCTTAATTTCTTCCTGGGATTGTGGGCACTGGAGACTGGTAAGTTTCACGCCCATAGCGAAAGGAGTAGTCGAGGGTCTAGCTTCGTCAAGTTTGAACTTGTGCAAAATGTCATTGATATATTTATGCTGGTGAACTATCAGCAGCCCTTCCTCTCGCACTTAAGATTTGAACTCCCAACAAGATTTAAGTTCTCCGATGTCTTTCATCTCGAACTTGGTACTTAGCTTATGCTTAACATCGCCAACAGAGTGTTATCGGCAAGAATGACATCACAACATATAGGCTAATATGACGAAGCCGCTTCCTTGACTGAGTCGGTAAACATTAGAGTCTGCTGTGCTTTGGACAAAGGATATACTGAGCAGGAAAATATGCATAGTGATATACCATATTCGGCCACTTTGTTTTAGTCCATATATACTTTGTTTTAACTTGAGCAGTTTAAGCACTTTGGTGGGATGTTCAGGATCTTCATATCCTTCAGGCTGTGCCATATACAGGTCTTCATCCAGGTCTCCATAGAGGAAGGCCGTGCACACATCCATTTGCTGTAAGTCAAGGTTCAACTCTGTTGCAAGAGCCAGCAGTATGCGAATGGATTGTGCTCGAACAACTGGTGAATGTTTCCTGGTAATCTAGGCCCTCAACCTGGGTAAATCCTCTTGCCACCAGTCTGGCTTTGTATCTGGCAATCTCCCCTTTGGCATTGAGTTTAAGTTTAAAAACCCACTTACAAGAGATGGCTTTGCGTCTAGGTGGGAGGTCAGCGATTTGCCAGGTCTTGTTCTTGAGCAAAGATTGGTATTCATCCTCCACTGCTACCTGCCACTTGGAGCAATCTGGGCCATGGAGGGCTTCCTTGTATGATAGGGGTTCCTCGGCAGGGAGGATATTCTGTAGCACCAAAAACTGCCAAGACGTTCGAAAATCGATGGATTGATAATAGGGTTCTAACCACTGGTCTGGAGGTGGCCTATGGCGTGTGGAACGTCAGAGGTTGGTTCAGGATCAGAGTCAGGTTCTGAATGCTGAACAGGGTCCGGTGACATCCTCCTCATCAGCCGAATTTGAACTATCATTTGCAGTGAGATCATCTGTTGGTTCACCCGGGTCTACTGTAGGGTGAGGGTCAACAACAGGGGGAGCCTCTACTGAGTCATCTACATTTGCAAATGGAAGGTTAGGGGGTTCTTCTACGTCATCTGTAGGGAAGGTGACAGTATCAAAGCTTTCATTTGCATCTACTCCCTCTAAGGGGTTAGAGGGTGTGGGGTTGGTAGTCAGTGTGCAAGGTTCTATGAAGGTGACACTGCGGGCAAGGACTAATGATTGAGTGTCAAGGTCATAGAGTTTGTACGCTTTCACATGTTCACTGTACCCCACAAAAAGGAGACGTTGAGCTCGGTCCTCTAACTTCTTGCGTTTTTCTGCAGGAATATAGGCGAAGGCCTTGGATCCAAATACTCGGAGGTGGAGCAAACTAGGATTTCGATGCCAGAAAACCTCATAAGGAGTCTGTCCAGTGACAGAGCTGGTAAGTATCCTGTTAAGTATATACGTGGCTATAACAATAGCCTCCGCCCAATACTCTTGAGGTAAGTTGGCATGAAGTAGCATACTCCTGGTCATTCCAAGTAGCGTCTGATTTTTACGTTCAGCAACTCCATTCTGTTGCTGAGTGTATGGAACAATAAGTTGTCTTTGAATGCCCTGTTCTTGAAGGTAATCATCAAAGGCATTGTTGACAAATTCTGTCCCATTATCACTGCGTAGGACTTTAAGTAGGCATCCAGATTGTCTTTGTGCAAGTGGGAGCCACTGCTTAAAGTGCATGAGAGTGTCGCTTTTCAGGTGCATGGGAAAGGTCCAGGAGTACCGACTAAAGTCGTCCGTGAGGGTTAGATAGTACACTGCTCCACCTAGAGATGGCTCGTGGATCTTTCCAGAGATATCAGCATGCACAAGTGCAAGGATCTTGCTCTATGTGCGCTTTGGGGAATGGTAGCTCCGCTTGGCAAGGATGCACGACTCACGATGGGAAGATCCTAAAACAAGCGGTAGGGGTTCTCTGTGGCAACCTATGCGTGACATGTCAATAAGTTTATGCACATTAGCGTGTCCTAGCGTGCCACAGAGATGCTAAGCGGGTTGACTTCACATTGACAGGAAACGAAGAATGACTTACAGGATGAGGAGAACACCTCAATTCTAACCTGTACAAGTCATGGTCGAGGATACCTCTAAATGCACATGCGCCAAAGGAATTCTTCACAGCAGCAGCATCATCGACACGTATCTCATACGCTCGTCGCATGATCTTGCTCATTGAGAAGATTCTTGGCCATTTCGTGTACAAATAGAACTCCATCGATCTTCAAAGTTGTGTTGTTGTCGAGAATGCAGGTACATTGCCCATGTCCTTCAACTTTAAGGCTAGTGTCACTCCTTTCATCACCAAGCGGACTTTATCCTTCATTCGCACATTGTTAAACTAGAAAATAAATTCTTGTTGTTGCGAGATATGAGCGGTGGCTCCCGAGTCCAAGAACCAATCATCATGGCGTGTGATGAAGTTGTCATCGATAGTGAGGATCTTCACGTAGCCTTAGAGTTTTCTCCTTTCTCCTTGACAACAACATTCGACGGTCTTGTGGATTGTGGTCGTTGTGGCTCACCACCTTTCTTCTTGCGGCACTCACGTGCCCAATGTCCAATGACACCACACGATTCTGATTTCTGTCCGCTTGGGCACTCGAGGAAGATGGGGCACCATCGACCCGACCACCAGTGTCCTACCCTTCGATTTCTTAAACCGAGCGGTGAGCACCTTGTCGCTTTTGTGCATGGGAAAGGTCCGAGTACCGACTAAAGTCGTCGTGAGGGTTAGATAGTACATGCTCCACCTAGAGATGGCTCGTGGATCTTTCCGGAGATATCAGCATGCACAAGTGCAAGGATCTTGCTCTATGTGCGATTTTGGGGAATGGTAGCTCCTTCTGTTTGGCAAGGATGCACGACTCACAGATGGGAAGATCCCTAAAACAAGCAGGTAGGGGTTCTCTGTGGCAACCTATGCGTGACATGTCAATAAGTTTATGCCTGTTAGCATGTCCTAGCTGTGCGTGCCACAGAGATGCTAACTGGGTTGACTTCATATTGACAGAAAACGAAGAATGACTTACAGGATGAGGAGAACACCTCAATTCTAACCTGTACAAGTCATGGTCGAGGATACCTCTAAATGCACATGCGCCAAAGGAATTCTTCCCGTAGCAGCATCATCGACACGTATCTCATACGCTCGTCGCATGATCTTGCTCATTGACAAGATTCTTGGCCATTTCGTGTACAAATAGAACTCCAGCGGTCTTCAAAGTTGTGTTGTTGTCGAGAATGCAGGTACATTGCCCATGTCCTTCAACTTTAAGGCTAGTGTCACTCCTTTCATCACCAAGCAGGACTTTATCCATCATTCGGCACATTGTTAAACTAGAAAATAAATTCTTGTTGTTGCAGATATGAGCAGTGGCTCCTGAGTCCAGGAACCAATCGTCACTGGCGTGTGATGAAGTTGTCATACAGATAGTGAGGATCTTCACTGTAGCCTTAGAGTTTTCTCCTTTCTCCTTGACAACAACATTCGCTGACGGTCTTGTGGATTGTGGTCGTTGTGGCTCACCACCTTTCTTCTTGCGGCACTCACGTGCCCAATGTCCAGCGGCACCACACCAGTTACAGTTTCCTGTCCGCTTGGGCACTAATGAGGAAGATGGGGCACCATCGACCCGACCACCAGGTGTCCTACCCTTCGATTTCTTAAACCGAGCGGTGAGCACCTTGTCAGTTTTGTTTCTAGATCCACCAGTGGCAAATAGGCGTCCTTGCTCTTCCTGAAAAAGGGCACCAATAACTTCTTCAAGCTTAATGGTGACAGGTTACCAGCAGAGGATGCCTGGTGAGCAATTCGGATGGGTCCATTTTGTGTGGAAATAAAGTTTTGGTAGGAGGAGGGGAGGCTGCTCAACAGTTGAGCAACAGCCTCTACCTCGTCCATCTTGCAGCCAAGGGCAACTATTTGAGCTCTCGATGGCGGAACTTGGTGACATGAGATGCCACTTTGTCTCCCTCCCTCATGCGCAGCCCATAGAATTCTGCTGGCTGCACATAGGGTAAGAATATTATGTACCCCATATGTGGCTGCAAGTTGATTCCAAATCTCCGAAGCACTGGTGAGATACTCGACATCAGGTACGAGGTCAGCATCCAGGCCTCCAATAAGTAGAGCAAGTGCTATTGAGTTCAGTTGGTCCCACTTTTGGATGTCATTAACTGACGGGGGAGGCGAGGAGTCGGGGTCAGGTTTCTTAAGTGTAGCATCGACCACGCCCACACCTCGCAACCAAAGTGGACTTCATGCGAACTTTCCAGACTTGGTATCTTGTTCCATTGAATCGATCCTTTTCTTTGAGTTCAGAGGTAAAGGATGGTCCTGCAAGATTGGGAGACTGTCCCGAGCCAGAAGCCATAGACGAGGTGGTATTCTGCCCGGATTGTAAGTTGAGACGACCAAGTTGTTGTGTCAGTTGATCTATAGACGCTAGGTACATGCGTAATGTGACCCTCCTTGAGTTATGACTCGTGGAAGAGAAAACACTAATTACAATGTTACCGTGCTGATTGACTTTCCTTGCAGGACTTCTAATACGTGATTCGCAAGGAGGGAGGTATTGGGTTTATGCCAGGATACACATATGAATATATAGCTATCCATCTGCCCTGACACAGACTCAACACTAATCCCTCCTAGCAAAATGAGAGCTAGAGGTCAATAATTGGCAATGTCATTCGACTGGCAGAATATGATAAGGTAAATCTTGACGCTTAATAAAAAATGCCAGTTGTTAGATTGTCAAAGTGCTCTTGGTGAAGAGGTAGAACCTAACTAAACCGTCGCGTATCCAGATTGTGTGAAGAGGCGCGACCGGTAGGTTCTCGATCCTGAGGTCCTGAGATGCGAAAGAGGGTCGACGCTCCAGCTTGATGACTGCTCGAGTGACATGGAGGATGCCAGGCGATGCTTCATCAAGATTGGTGACGTTCGGCTCTCGCCCAGCGCTGGCCTCCGCCTTCAGGAAATGGTCAAGATGCAATCACCGGAGGAGAGATCGATGATTTCTCTCCTCTGGCGCCCAAGCTCAATCTTTTTCATGAGATCAACCACTTCATTGATCTGGTATTTGATTGAGCTTGATGTCGCTGTGATTGCTCGTCCTGACAGGTTATCAAGGTGATCGACTGTGGTCTTAATTTCTTCCTGATTTGACAGCACTTCAGATAAGGATCTCTCGACCCTAGTGACGCTTGCAAGTAATCCCGGCGTCTTGATCACTCTTGTCGCTGGGTGCAGGACAATCACATGGTGGTTCTGGACGGGAGGAGCCGTGAGGATTTGTTGATCGGCTATGAAACAAATCCGGGTTTTGACCCCTCCTAGCGCATCTTTGTCTGTATAGATTGTCAACCATGTGATTCCTATTGGGCTGTAGTGGACGTGATCTGCGTCCTGGTCCTGAGTGCCTGTCAGCGAAGTCCTTCAGCCAGATGTAGGGGTCATCCTGTTCATACAGGTCTAGAATAGCTTCTAGGGGGGCGCCATGTGCTTGTGGAGGAGAGATTCCTCCACGGCGAGTGCGGCAGCCTCTTCTATACCACCTACGCGGGCTTCCGCGACTCAGCATCATTCAGGGAAGATAGAATCCAGAGCTGTGCTCTGATACCATGTTTATTTTGCGAGGAGCGAAAAACAGACTTTGTAAAATGATAAAACAAAAAGTGTGTGTCCAAAAAGTACATATGGCCTCACTATATATGTAACTCAAAAACGGTTCACATGACCAACCCTAACTAGCCGCACCCTTTTATATTTAACACGCGTCTGGTGGCGCCGGCATACAGCGAGCATCGGCGCATGAGCCAAGATGTGGGTGGGGCGGCCAAGAAAGCGACATCGGGGAATTCAGCAAAAGCCAGCACCACACAGGGAGGAGGATCAGGCCCTGAAAGACAAGGAGGCTTGAAGGGGAAGAAGAAAACGCAACCTGATCCTGTGCCTTCGCCATACAACCTGGAAGAAACTATGCTTCTCAGGCGGCTGACTAACTCACTTGATGCAATGAATTGTCTGTAGGGAAGGAGTGGATTTTGCAACAGGAAGCAAAGCCGTTGGATGATGCGGCCCTATGGACACCGCTTCTGAAGCTGTGGGTTACAGGGTTTGGACCAGCTAAGCCAAATCAACGAGCAAGAGTTAGCTGGGTTGTATGGGCAAGTCTGGATATGTCGCAGCAAGAACCTGAATTCGAGATGCTGCTTCCAACCAAGCCACACCAACTGGATGAAATTCGCCCAGTGCCAGAGGAGTTCAAGGTTATCACTGTAGGCCTTAGGATGTTCAAGCTGAAGAAGTGTTCCCCTCATGTGCTGACAACTGCCTTCCGAGAGGCCAAACAAAATCAAATCGTATGAACGGGTTGGCTGACATTGTGTTGTGATTCGGAACTTTGGTTTTCATTTCGCTCTACATTAACTACCAAGAACGTGCATGTAGCTGTGGGCAAGGGAGTCTCGGGCCAACTTAAGGAAAGCCTGCAAAGGGAAGGCCCCCTCCTCAATGTCCGAGACGAAGGCCTCCAAGATGGGAACATCCCATATTAAGAAATGAGCGGTGAAGACGGGGGTAGAGAGGGCCCAGCTCCCAAGGAAGGCCGCCGGCATCGAGGCCTCCATGGCCAGCAGACCTATGCCCCCAAAAGCGATAGCAAGGGACGCTTGCCGCTGCGCAAAGCCCCCTGCGGCACAGTCAAAGGTCCCTAGCCCGATAATGTCTCCAAGTGCATGCATAATTTGTAGATCAAAATTCCGTAGGCTTAATAAAAAAGCTGGGGAGGGAGCCATCGTCCTAGTGAGATAACTCGGCCGAAAATTAGGACAAAAAGATGCCAAATGCCACCTGAGGGTCCTCTAATAGAGGTAGGTCGCCGACGTGGGCCATAGATGTGAACCCTTGTTTCAGTCCTAAAGCTTTGCACTAAGGGGCCAACTGTATTTGCTCATTCCGGAAAGTAGACTGGAAAATGATTTGGGCTTTGCACTAAGGGGCCAACTGTATTTGCTCATTCCGGAAAGTAGACTGGAAAATGATTTGGTCTTCGGCAGTCATTCGGTGGACATATATTAAGAATGCGGAAGTTTAGATGGATGCTCGAAGAGGTTTTATGACTGCCATGATTGCAGGAGCGTCGGAAAGTAGTCATCCCTCAGAGCTGATTGTTGGGCCTGGTAACAAGCTGTCCAATGACAAGGCAATGTTCTCGCACTGGGAAGAAGATCTGGAATCACCTCGAAGCACTAACAACTGGATAAAAAGATATGGAGAACCTGTAGGACATATTTGATGTCAGTTGTAACGACAGTGCCATAAGGGTCATCTAAGCACTAATCCACTAATGGGAGTTTCAATAAACTCATAACTCCACTAATGGGAGTTCCAACGAACTCATGACTCCACTAATGGGAGTTCCAATAAACTCATGACTCCACTAATGGGAGTTCCAATAAACTCATGACTCCACTAATGGGAGTTCCAATAAACTCATGACTCCACTAATGGGAGTTCCAATAAACTCATAACTCCACTAATGGGAGTTCCAATAAACTCATAACTCCACTAATGGGCGTTCCAAAAAACTCATGACTAAATGTCACTAGGGAGATCCAATGGACTTATGACAGAATCGCACTCCTTCCAAGGAGTGCGATTCATCTCTTGTTTATTTATTATAGATAAGTCATAAACCATGACAAATCTGTGCGCATGAACTAAAACTCATAAAAGATGTATATGCCTGTTAAGAGGGAAACGTCCCAAATAACCCAGGTACATGAGCCAAAAACTCATGGGAAAAAGATGAGCGAAAAACTGCAGAGAGGTTTCCGGCAAGCGAAAGCCTCACATTGCAGCTTGCGCCGCCATGCTAAATGCTGGCGATTCTAACCATAAAGATTTGAGTGATTCTGAATTCCCTTGGTCGACTAGAATACCGCAGGCACCCAACTTACCTTAACCTACCCCCTGGCTTATTCCGGGAAACTCAGGGCAAGCGATTCTCACTCCAAATAATTTCACTTTCCCTACAGTTCCAGGATAGCTCAACAAAAAGGAAATGCCCCACCGAAACCCCCTCAAGTAAAAGGACGCCAAAACCCATTATTCTAAAGACAACCGCCATGTATGTCATGGCCTCGAAATCACAGGTGTCCCAGATGTTCCAGCTCCCATTCCACATCCAGATTCATCTGCCACAAAAAAACACTCAAACTAGGTCAGCCGCTTGTTAGCGGCCAACAGGACCAGCAAGCACGATGGTCTATAGCCCAGCAAGGAACAACTTTACCGAAAGCACGTCAACGACCACTGACCACCAGGCTATTTGGCCAGATAAAGAGAGCCAAGATCCAAGGCGCAGCCCTGCACAAGGCACCACATACTCTAACAATGGAACCAACAGCACCAAATGTAACTCAGGCTGACTTTAGAAAAATGTTGAATTGAGCTTGAGGGCAGAGTGGTACTTAGTCGTCAAGATAGTAATAAGATCCAGCAGACTTCTGCTCTCTGTCTTTTGTAGACTCGGCCTTGTTTATTCGGGGTCTGTAATTGGTTGGGTCTCGCCGGAAAGTAATATCCAAATGCTGCGAAACAGACAAACTCTGGTGTGACTAAATACTTCTCAAGCTAAAAGCATTCAGTGCCATTGCATCAAGCCACCTCCTTACAGATAGGAAAAGGTTCATTCCAGTCAGGAGACTTTGGGGTGTATTTGCAATACAGTCAACTGATGGCTGCCCTTCATACACAATAACCCTGTCTGCCAGATAAGTTGCCATGATGAAATCATGCTCAACGACAAAGGCAGTTTTCTTTGCATGTAAAATAAATCGCTTGATGACTTTAGCTGCCACGATACGCTGCTCAGAATCCAGATAGGCACTTGGCTCATCTATCAAATAGATATCAGCAGGCTGTACACCAACAAACCCCAAGCTGTCAGCTTACAGTGCATATCCAGCTTTGATTGCATGCAGCAGAATCAAATGCATGGCTGATAGTCTTACCTTGCCCAGACATAGGCACAATGCCACCCGCTGAAGCTCACCACCGGATAGATTTGCAACTTGCTGGTCCATCAAAGCTTCTATTTGCAGTGGCTTCATGACATCAGTGTTGAACTGTGGATGCATGTAAGAATCCCTAATCTTCTGGTGCAGTAAATGCCGAACAGTTGAGCCGAACTTTGGACTAATCTTCTGAGGCTTATATGATACATTGAATTCAGGCACTTCAATCTCTGTGTCATCCTTCATGTCAGGCTTCAAGAGCCCAGCCTGCAAATCAATATTCCAGGTCATGTCCAACTAAGACCTATAGGCACAAGCAACAAACACAAACCCCTCCAAAACAGCAAGTTGACTAACCAGCATTCGAATAAAGGTGGTTTTTCCTGTCCCGTTTTCACCCAACATCACAATGATCTGTGAATCCGTAAATTCTCCCTCCTTCACGGCCAGCTTGAAGGCACCTTGTGTCTTTGTCATATTTGGATATCTGTATCGTGCATATGTCCTTATTTCCTCAGCACTTTCTTGAGGGGTCTCCGCCACCTTCAAAGAGCATTCATTTCCAAGTGGAAGCCGTGAGCGACATGTATCATACCAGAGTTAACTATGAAGAAGGAAATCCACGACAAAATATCTCATATTCCTGCCATCCCTAAAGAGAAACGAGCTACAAATGCAATACAGAATTCATAACGAGCTGAGAGCATACCCTGAATGTCAATGACTCGTCCCTGAACCTCAAGTTCTCAGTGGGCACAAAACCAGCCAGAAAGATATTTATTCCTTCTCGAACTGAAAATGGAAGGGTCACAACCCCATATGCCCCAGGCTTTCCATAGAGACAGCATATAAAATCCGACAGGTAGTCAAGAACACTCAAGTCGTGCTCCACAACAATCACGTAACTACAATAAGAAAACCGAAGAGATAAGAACGTCTTGCACCTTCATATGTCATCAGCCCCAGAAGCCAAAACAATCGACATGCATTGTTATAGAAGAACTCACCTGTTTGGTCGGAGAAGAGAACGTACCACTTGGGCAGCTTTCAACCTTTGCTTAACATCAAGATAACTTGATGGCTCATCAAACATATAAATCTCAGCAAGCTGGACAGCCACAACTGCAATGGCAAAACGCTGCAGCTCCCCTCCAGAGAGATCCCCAACGTCACGAT
Source organism: Anthoceros angustus (assembly GCA_010909165.1). Taxonomy (NCBI): domain Eukaryota; kingdom Viridiplantae; phylum Streptophyta; class Anthocerotopsida; order Anthocerotales; family Anthocerotaceae; genus Anthoceros; species Anthoceros angustus. The sequence goes on from VJWM01000192.1 coordinate 388,127, forward strand.
CCAGCACCTGGTTCAGGTCAAGGTCCTTGCACAGAGCTTCCCTCAGATCCCTCTCATCCTTCTGAGACAACACCTCTTTGACATTGCCCTTCACAGCTTTAGGAATGTGATCCACATACTGAGGCTTTATGATTGCCTGCAAGAGCAAACCTCATTCAGCTCCCAACCTTTTGCTGATCTAACAGCTACTTAGAACTCAGACAACATCCACAATTCTGATGCAGACCTTCAGATTATCCTCAAGAATGCGGGTGAAGTAGTTCTGAAGTTCAGAACCTCTGAAATAGGTTAGAATCTCTTGCCAGTCTGGTGGATTCTGAGGCCAATGAGCCAATGCCGCAAATCAGAAAGCAATCACATTAAGGGATCCAGCACACTACGCCATAAAAGTGCAGAGCTCGGTGCTCACATCAAAGGAATCGGAGAATGCATGGGCACTTACATCAAATCTCCCAAGGTTGGGCTTCAGCTTTCCCGCAAGCACTTTAAGAGCTGTGGACTTGCCAATACCATTGGTCCCTACCAGACCTAGGACTTGTCCAGGCCTTGGCACAGGCAACCTGTAAACTGCTGCATGAGTCGAGATTCTATTCATAACCAAGAACAACACACGACAACGGAGTGATAACAACCTATGTAACTTGAACGTGTTTGGGCCATATCGATGAGTTGTGTCCTTATCCAGGTCTTTAGGCAAATTAATAATGGCAATCGCCTCAAAAGGACATTTCTACATCACCAGGATTGACGTGTTATTTACATCTGCGCACACGATAGGTCCGCAGGTTCCGCCCAAGGTTTGTGACGAGAGCTGAAGTTTGGGTAAAGAGTAAAAAGCCTACCTTGACACATATACCGCAACCAATACAGAGCTCCTCGGAGATGAAGGCGATTTTGGAGGCCGCTGACACCTCGATGCACAACTTGCCTGCACCACGATCGAGAGGCTGCAGGTCAAATTCACCTGGAGAAGAGAAAAGATGCGCAGACATGCGTCCAGTCCACACGAATTGGTAGAGGCGAATTGAAATCACAAACCCGTTTTAACGACGGGACAACTCTTCTTGCATTCCTGCCGACACTTCTTGGGCTTGCATCTATCCGCCTGCACAATAGCAATCCTTGTCAACCTGTCCGCCATCTCGAAGCGATCGGTGGACGCCTTCACCCCAATTACTAAGCAGACTTCAGGGGGCTCTTGAATCTAGCTATCCAAGGTTTAGGGTTTAGCCCGGGCCTCAGGCTGCGAGAGTAGTTCACATCAACCGCTGAAGCTTCAAAAAGATTTTGCTCTATCGACAGGCGGTTGGGTATGGTGTACCAAATTCCATTCCGTTTTACAGTGAACTTGTATTTATATTTGTATTCCATTTTATTTTCGGTGAACCACATGGGACACCGAAAATATTTTTCGGTTTTGTGTCCTGTTCTTACCGGATACCTAATCTTTCTTGTCCCTAGAGCTTGAGGGTCTATTTCATGTAACCCTCTATTCCACCTTTCTTCAAAAGACTGCTCAGTCCAACCACCCCACCTCCACTCCCCTGTATTTCTTGCTTGCCTTTCAGTCCTCCTGGAAGTTAGCCTCTTTAGGTTGCAAGACTTGCTGGTATGCCCAGTCTTCAGCTTAGCTCGAGAGGCTTGGCTTCGGTTCCAAAAGTCTCCGAGCCCAGCCCCTCTTCCAATTTTTACGTCCTCCTCCCTATAGGTCCATTCGCAATGAATTGTAATCCACCTATCTCTCATACACCAGATCTCTTGTCTCTGGATCCTTGCCCACTAAACTCCAAACTTACAAACAATTTTTCCATATCCTCTTCAAATCTGGGAGACCCTTGCTTCCACTTTATCTTTGCAACCATGTGATCTTCAACCTTAGCATGATTATGGGTCATTTTCGTGTGGGGTCTCACCATCTCAGAATAGAGATAGATAGATGGCTTTATCCAAGGCCACTTAAGGAGACGAGAATATGTCGGTTATGCAACAGGGAAGTTGAGATGGAGAAACACTTTGTTTCTTCTTCCCCGTCTATGAAGATATCAAGAATGCTTTGCAAATTTATTCACAGCAGCTCGGTCTTTGCTCCAAAGTTTTTTCTCTTTTCCTTACCCTATTCTTTACAAGTGTCTGCCTGAAACAAATGTGGGATTTTAGAACAGAGCATATCCAGCTTTTCAACCTACCAGATATTGGATAAACCTCACACCACTAGTATTTAGGTCAAAGTCAGAATAGCGCTTAAACTTCAATGCTTTTATGTATCACTGTCTTATTAGTCCCATGACGAAAATTCCGTCCTTAGTAGACTTCAATATAGTTTTTCTTCTTCTTCAAATATCTACGTCATATAGGTATCCAATACTTATTATGGATAGGTCCATAGGATTTTTATATAGTACGTATAGATTCGTGTGTATTATATGTGCAACATCACCTTTTACCTCAAAGCTTAAAATAAGAATTCTCACCCTCACAAAAGGGGACAATGGTGTACCAAACCAGCCACCAATAGACTTCCAATCTTCTGCTTTTCCTTGGTATCTAAACTAGATGTCCAACTTAGCTCAATGCTCCGAGTTAGATTTGGTAGGGTTGGGCCAAATGATCAATGGTTTGATTGGTAACCCATTAGGCTGCAAATAGGCATGCTCACCTCGGCCTTGGCCAACCCGATCAGGCCGTGATTGGGCTTGTTCAGCCTGGCCTTGGGCAGCCCAATGGGGCTTGATCGAGCAGCAAGGGTCATTCACGCTTTAAAGCCCCAATTCCAACATACAATTTTCTAGTCATAGTCCACCACGATGACGACTAGGAGAATCTTGTACAATCATCATCTAAACACAAGTTGAAGAGGGAGGTGTCATGTCGTGTGATACTAATCTCTGCACTTGAGTTTAGTGTTTGATTAGCATTAATTAATCTAATTACTTATCTTTAAGTAAGTAATTAGTGTTAATTAATCTAATGTGCTTTTGTTAATGAATCATTGATTAGTGTTAATTAATCTAAGGTACTTATGTTAATTTAAGCATTGATTAGTGTTAATTAAACATGGTTAGCAATAGCTAAGTGGATAAGCTCAAGTAATATGCTTTGGCATATTCCTTGCATATTATAGTGTATTCTTAGGATATTTCCGGCATATGCTAATGCCAATAGGATATCTTAGGAATATGCCGATGCCAAGGGCTAGTATATATAGACCCTTCCATTGAGGACAAGCTCAGATCATGGCTTGTCCTCTATATATGCAATGCAAGGGTGTTGTGAGGAGGCCAAAGCTATGACTCTGAGAGCGATGTGTGAGGAATTTGCGCGTTGTTCTCGTGGGGAGAGTGTGTTTGTGCCATGATGTGCGAGCTACTTCCTCCTGTTGTTATTGGTTTGCACCTATATATCTGCGTATTAGATTTGTTTGCTTGGTTGTTGGTCGAGGAAGTCCTTATATGAATTCAAGTGCTTACCTCGTGCGACAGAGGTCTTATGGGTGGACTCTTGTCGAACAGGTTACCTCAAGGGAGGAGAGGTTGGATTTCATTGCACTTTATCCCAGTGATGTCACATAGAGTACAAAGTAAACGAAAGCCACTTGAGCAGCTCAGATTACTGCTTGTGGATCCAAGCTGCTCGAGCACATTAATGGAAGCAGCTCAGATCCTTACTAGTGAGGGGGATATTTCCCTACTTGAAACAATCAGGTGCTTGCTGGAAATGAACCCTCGAAAGAAGAGAGGGAAGAAGGTGCCCAAAACCGTCATCGTGTAATATATGAACATCCGGTTATAAAGTTATGAATGGATGCGTATATTCGGGGCTTCAGACCATGCAACGTTATTTACATGACTAGCTTGACTAGACCCTGCTACCTAACCCGAACTTTGACGCAATCTATGAGCGCTTCATGTTGTTTAATGACAAGACCCAGAAGCCAATGTCTACTAGAATTTTCAGATCTCTTTATTCTTGCAAGGCTACGATGGCTCTATCATGGTCACCCTAATCGCATCAAATATTGTTCCCATCAAGTTATTGGCTTCCTCCATATTTCACGGACATATCGATAGTGGCGGCCACCTACAGGAACTTTTGTTGGTGGCTCTTGAATCCTTTTGTTTATTCGCTGAAGAGTAGTATTTTTTCTTGCCAAATTCGAAGAACAAGTTGGTATGTCGGCACGGAAGCACAGGCTTGTCTTGTTGGTTTCTTTGTTTTTGCACCGTGTATTTATTTGTCCTCCTGTGGCATTTCCCCTAGAACATCAGCTCTCTTCTACTAGCGATTCTATGCCCCTCTTTCCGGTCATGTGCATGGCTTTTCTTTGGTGGCTCAAGTTTTGACGCGCATGTTTTAGTTTTCTAGTGTGTCTTTCTTTTTTGTGGTTCCAGTCCTTTTACAACACGGAAAAACCTCAAATGTTAGTCAACTTTAGTACTGCAACCAAGCAAAAATCATCATAGCAAATGTTCATACGTTTAAAATCATCTAACTGTAAGTGACTCCTGGTTAGCTTAAATATGACCCCTCCGTCGAAGCCGGATTAGATACTTAATTCCAGCTACAAGCACAACCGTCACTTTAACCCCACATCTCAAACGCCCAAAGTAGCTTCAGAAGCCCAACAATTTGCAATCGTTGCAGCTCTATCTGTAGTGCATCATAGTGAGCTCAAAACTAGGCATCCAGGTTTATTGCTACCACACAGGAGATTTGCTTACAAACGTATCTTCAAGATAAACATCATGCCAAATAGTGAACGTGTTCACGCTGCCTCACGGTGCATGGATCATATACCTTTTTGCCTTGGCACTTGTCTTAAAGGAATGTCGTTATTCTTCGAATACGTCCACCTTACAATACATGCCATCATCAGGTTGGATTGTTAGATCTTAGGAAAACTCACTTTAGCTTCATTACATATTAACTTCATATACTAAATATTAAATATTCATTAGACAACACACAAACTACTCGTGACATAAGGACTTTTCTTCTTGGTTGCTTTGGCACGACTTTCGCTGACGGCCAGCCGGGCGCGCACAGTCCCGTGTCGTTGTAGTAAGGGGTCCGTTCCCAAAGGAATGATTGGTTCCGTTTTGCACGTCTCGAACCGATTCTTGCCTCGCCGTCGTGGCCGTTTCCACCCAAGATCGCGCGCGCTCGCGGTTTTACTATTAACTACTCTTAAGCGTCCACCGAACAGACCCGGCGTGGCCAAACGTTTAAGGACTCGTTCGCGTCCGTATCCTACCAGTCCGTCCTACGTTTTGTCTAGTCCGTCCTCCTTACCACTCTCACTACGTTCATCATTAGTTGGGGAAGAGTGGGTGGGTTGCGTGGTCCGGACCTCCGTCGCTGTTCCACCAGGCCTCTCCGTCCGGGCTCTACACGCCCTCCCGGAGTTCCACCGGTCTCACTCGTTCCGGTCCATCCGACGTCGGCCACCTGCTCTGGAAGAGCAAGGGTCTATGGTCGTTCGCCCCTGCACACACCACCACACGTTAGGGTCCGTCACCAGGACCTTGATCAATCTCTCCGGGGCTGTCGTGCCTGCTCAGTGACTCAGGACTCGCGTTAGCAAGGGACGTACAAGGGTTGTTAAAAATAACCCGCTTAGTTATTTGGACATTGCATGGTATCTTTGGGTTAGCTTAATATAGGTAGGTTAGCTCTGGTAGTTATAACCGTCACGAAAGACTTTGCTTATGTATTGTTCTCACTTTGTTTTGTTCAGTGCAGGATTCTAGCATACAAGCGTGTTGAGCGATGTGTGTTAGAATATGTTACATAGTATCGAGCCAGCACTTTGCTGGCCACGGCTAATTGATCCACTCTTTGATCACAAGTTTCTTTTATGGGATTTATCAAAATACATCTTGTTTTCTTGTATAGCTTCTAATGCAGGAAAGGCAAGATGCCTCGCAAGGGAGTTTGTAGGCATTCATGGCTTGATTCTGCCACATCTGACAGATCAAGACCTTTGGTGGCTTCAGATGTGCAGGTCTTTGGAGAGCAGTTTGAAAATCTTTATTTCAAGAAATCTTTAACTCCTGAGCAGCAACAAGAACGATTTCGTTTCTTGAAAACATTTATCGATTCTTATGTTCCAGACCATTCTGTTGTTCAATCTTCTGCACAATCCGTAAACTTGGACAGGATAGGCAGACCTTCTTATGTGGAGTCGAAGCCTATGGAAGCCAATGCCTACAAAATCTATAAGTCACAAGGTGAATCTAGAAATTGTGATATCTTCTTGAATTCTTTATTGAATGTCAAGTCTGCTGTTTTGGAATCCTCCCACAAGATAAATCTTCTGAGTGTGCGTTTGGATATCCTTGAGAAGCAAAGAGAATCAGAACTTCTTCTGCCGTGAACCAAGAGTTGGTTGTGAAGAATCATTCCAAGGAGGTTCATTTTCTCAAGGAGCAGATGGCTCACTTGAGCACTCCGTCTTCCTAGCCTATTTCTTAATTATCAGGCATCATGGCGACTGATTCTATCTCAGATAAGTTACAAGACAAAGATAGGCTCACCTCATCTAACTATGATGCCTGGTCTTTCCGGGTGAAATGTATATTAGAAGAGAGACTGTTGATGGACGTCGTTGATGGTACAATTCCCAAGAGGATTGCTGGAGATGACTCAGGCTCTCTCTCACCTGGAGGCATAAATAAGAAGTTATGGACTATGAAGGATGAAATGGAGTGGAATCATAAAGATCGTAAGGCAAGGACTATCTTGGTGGCATCAGTCTCACAAGAGATGATCCCACATATTAAGCTTACCCGATCCTCAAACGAGGTCTGGACGCTGTTGTCGGACACTTACGAGTCTAAGGACATTATGTCAGAAGTTGCTGCTACAATGCATTTCCAGAATCTTCGAATGAAGGAGAGTGACTCAGTAGAGAGTCACGTCGCAAGATTCAGAGCAGCAAGAGCTAAGTTGGCCTCATGTGGAGTGATTCTATGTGAATCCAGAGCAGCAGTTCAGTTGTTGGCCTCTCTCCCTCCAAGTTATGAACAATGGAGTTCCAGCCAACAAGCTTCTGCCACTGTTACTCCTGCAACTGCCTCATCTCCTGCTACAACGAATTTAACAGTTCAGAAGATAGTGGGAGCTTTGTTGCAGGCAGAAGCCAATCGAAAACATATGAACATCAAAGCAGGTGGTTCAACTTCTCACCGTCAAAGTGACACTGCGCTCTTCTCTCGTGGGAGATTTAGAGGCAGGGGTCGTGGACGTGGAGGCTTTGTACGCGGGAGAGGACGTGGTTCCTTCGCCGGTCCTAGCTCTAGTTCACAAGGAAGTGGGAAGAAGTCAGGTAATTACAATTATTGCAACAAACCTGGACATTGGATAAAGGATTGCCGAAAACGCATGGCTGATGAAGCGTCTAAGGGGAAACAACCAGAAGCAAATGCAACCAGAGCTTCTACACCTGGACTCCTGGTCGCATGTTTGTCTTCGTCTGCCAAAGACTCACAAGTTTGGTTTTTAGATTCAGGTGCTTCAAACCATATGTGTTCCAACAGCAGATCTTTTGTCTCTTTTGAACCAGCCCCTGCCAGTCATGCACGTGCAGTTGTGTTAGGAGACAATTCAGAACTTCCAATTAAAGGAATGGGCACTGTAGTTGTAACACTTCAGAATGGTGACACTCTGCAGCTAGAAAATACCTTATATGTACCACAGTTGACTAAAAACTTGGTCAGTACTATGGCGTTAGGTAAGACAGGCCTGTATAGAATTGTCTTTGAGGGTTTGCAGTGTGTAATCTCTACTGTTTTGTCTCCTCTGGAGGTCATAGCTCGCGGCATACCCATAATGACTTGTATGTCTTAGATTTTGTTTCAGTAGCCCGTCATGAGTCTGCACATGTTATGGATACACCTTTGTCAAAATCTGCTCTAGCATTTAGATGGCACTGTAGATTAGGTCATCCCAACATTGAGGCCATGAGAAGATTATTGAAAGAGAAGATGGTAACTGGTTTCTGATTCGACATACGGACTTGGAACTTTGTGTTGCTTGTGTTCATGGCAAGCAGTTCAAGTCTCATTTTGAATCTGGTAAAACAAGGAAGGCAGCAGAGGTTTTAGATCTCATCCATCTTGATATATGTGGCCCCATGTCTATGCCCTCTTGGGGAGGAGCCGGATATTTTGTTGTTTTGAAGATGATAAAACACATTTTACGATATGAGTCTGAAACACAAGAGTGAGGTGTTTGTGATTTTAAGAGATACCTCGCTTATCTTTGAGCGCCATCTGGTGTCAAGTTGAAGTGTATCCGTTACGATAGCGGCAAGGAGTACCTCTCAAGCGCCTTTGGGAATCTTGCCAAGGCGAGGGATTACCAGACAACTCACCATTCCCTATCACTCTGATATGAATGGACGTGCTGAAAGACGACATCGTACCATTCAGGATGCTGCCCGCTCTCTTTTGTTTCAGGGGAGGCTTCCAATTCGCTTCTGGGCAGAAGCGGTGCAAGTGGCTACATATTTACAGAATCGTACAGCAATTTCTTCTTTACAAGGATGTACTCCCTTTGAGTCTTGGACAGGAGTCCGACCTGACATTTCCCATTTGCGTGTTTTTGGTAGTATTGCCTATGCACATATCCCAGACAAGTTACGTCATAAAATTTCTTTTAAGTCAAAATGTCATGTGTTTATAGGATACACTGCAGGCATCCATGGCTATAAGTTGTTCGAACCTGTTTCTCGGCGAGTTGTCCATGCTCGCACTGTGGTCTTTGATGAACGCTCTCTTTTGAAGCCTCCTGTCCTTTCTGAAGATGATACGTTATTTGGGTCAGTTCATGGTGAAGCCCTTGTTCCTCCAGAAGTTGAGTTAGCTGATTCTGACCTTAGTGATGTTGCAGTTTTTCCGGAGTTTGATCCGTCTCATCCTGATCCTCCTGATTTGGATCTGACTCCTCCACCAGTTGACCCTCCCGCACCTGCAGTGCCTATTGAGCCAGATCCCCCTGTTGAGCCAGATCCCCTTGTTGAGCCAGATCTCCCACCTCCTGTTGTTCCAATTGCTCCCGACTTTGCTGTTGATGACCCGGTGGAGTACGTCATCCCCCCTCCAGATCCTGATGCTGCTCCTTTGCGTCGTTCTGCAAGGCATCACAGGAGTAGAGATCAGTGGCTTGACCCACCTTATGAAGCTCCGGACTGGCGGCCTATTGCACATCGACCTGTTCCTCGGACAGTGGGAGTTCGACCCGATGAGATTGTTGGGGAGTTTGTTCATGTCACCGTTCAGCCTGGCTATGAACCTCAGTCTTTTCATGAGGCTGTTTCTGGTCCAGAGTCCCGTCACTGGCTGGCTGCTGTTACCTCTGAGTATGACTCGCTTATTCACAATCAGACTTGGGAGCTTTGTCCCCCGCCTAAGGGGAGGAAAATCGTGAGTAGCAAGTGGGTTTTCAAGCTTAAATATAAAGCTGATGGCACTATAGCGAGGTACAAAGCCCGTCTAGTTGCTAGGGGCTTCTCTCAGGTGCCAGGCCTTGATTACCATGATACTTTCTCTCCCGTGGTCAAGCTCGATCTTCTGAGCCACATTTGCCATGTCTGCTTTCTTCTCTCTGTTCATTCACCAGATGGACGTTAAAACCGCATTCTTACATGGCAAGCTTGAAGAGGAGATATATATGCAGCAGCCCGAAGGCTATGAAGTGGCTGGAAAGGAAGACTGGGTATGTAGATTACTCAAGACCATCTATGGGCTGAAGTAGTCCCCGAGAGCTTGGTACCAGTGTATCGACGAATTTCTCTTGGAGCTTGGTTTTAAGAAGAGTAATGCTGATTCCAATGTCTATTTTCTGCAAGATGAGACAGGTTACGTAGTGTTAGCCCTCTATGTGGATGATTGTATCTTGCTTGGGACTGATCTGGAAGGCATCAACAAGGTGAAGTCGCTCTTAGCTGGTAGGTTTGATATGGTTGATGTAGGGGAGGCATCTTCTTGTCTTGGCACTTTCAGTGCTGCGAAGTTCGAGACCGCACGTTAGTGATACATCGGAAAAGTACATTTTGATATGTTATTCAAGTACAAATTGTTGGATGCCAAGCCGCGGCTACCCCTATGGAGGCGGGTTGTAAACTTAGCTTGCGGTCTCCTCGGGCCTTTCTGAAGTTGAAGAGATGCAAGGTGTGCCATATGCTCAGCGGTTGGATCATTGATCTTCTTCAAACCATACAAGGCGATGTTTCTCTTCCGATCGACATCCGTCAGTTCTTGAAGGAACTGGCAAGATGCGGTCATCGATGAAGAGGATTTTGCGCTATTTAAAAGGGACAAGCAAGCATGGAATACATTATACTAAGCGAGGCATACGAAGGAGAACCACTTACGTTGGTTGGCTATTGTGATGCCGGTGGCGTCGAATCCGGACACTAGGAAGTCGATTACCTATCGTTCCTTCTTCTTTGGTGGTGTGATTACCTGGTCATCGAAGAAACAGACTACAGTATCTTTGTCGTCTACAGAGGCTGAGTATGCTGCTCTAACTCAGGCAGCAAAGGAAGGCATATGGCTTAGGAGACTTCTCTGTGACCTTGGACAAGAGCAGAAGTCACCTACAACCATCTATTGCGATAATCAGTCGGCACTGACCTTAGCTCAAAATCTTGTTTTTATGCTCGTACCAAGCATATAGAAGTCCATCACCACTTCATCAGACATGCTGTCTCATCTGGTCAGATTAGTCTTGAGTACATACCCACTGATTCAAATGCAGCAGACATTTTAACTAAGTCTCTAGCGAAGATAAAGCACAATCAATTTAAAGAAGCATTAGTCCTAGACTCTGTTCACCTTATCTCTCGATGAGTATTAGGGTGCCAGCATGAAATTCAAGGTTATCAGTTTGTTCTAGAAGGACTCGACTACGATCTGAGCGCTAAATAGCTCTATCAAGGATGTCTCCTTGTTCTTGCTTTGTCTTAGTATCTCTAGGTAGTTCGGATCAAACTTGTGCTCGAGCTCTTCGTCGAATCCTCGTCTTACATCCCATACTCCACTCCGGCTTCATCATGCATTCGTTGTCGGACAGGAGCACAGGGCGTTCTGCGATCGAGTTTAGTGAGTAGCGGTTGGCCTCAAACCACAACAATAGTGGAAGCAGTTTAGAGGTGCAGCATGCTTACTGTAGAATGAAATGAAGTTCCCGTCCTCTCCACCCCACCTGAACCAGTCCTCTCTCACCATTGGAATGCCAGTGATTGTTTAAACATAAGCTTCAGGTGTCAGTGGGTCGTTGATCCCATTACCATCAGTGATCAACCTCACAGTCTGTGTTCTATGCCCTCTTGGAAGAGTGTAAGGTCTTGGGTTGAGGGGTGCAGGAAGAATAACGTACTCCTCCTCTTCTGGTGGTGGCGCTTTCACTGCGTTCAGAGGACCACGAGGTGAGAGGCGGCTGTACGCATGAGTGGGAGCGACGACTCTTGGAATAACAGTCCTCGCGGCAGCTTCTCTTGAGTGTTCTCGGTGGGCGGTGGCACCAGTAGGTGTTTGAAGCTGCCTTCTCAGTGCGGTGACTTCGTGCACGAGCACAGCTTCACGCTCCTCCAGCTGGTGAACCCTCTTTGCCCAGTTCTGACTCGTGCGGTGAGCTTCTCTCTCCAGTTGCTTCAGCCACCTTGGAACTCTCCCATGGCGCGGACACATTGGAGGACGGTCTGGACAGATACACTCCGGAGGGGCACCAACGTCAGCAGTAGCGTTCTTTGATGTGACGTTTGGGGCGAGATAGGCAGCAAAGTGTGAAGGTAGTGGCTCAAGCTCCTCACGAGGGGCTTGATTCTGGAGCTGTTGCTGACTTGCTTCTCGTCAACTCCCTTTTGGTCTTCTTGTTGTCCATCTCCGTCTCTTAGCTGGTAGGTTTGATATGGTTGATGTAGGGGAGGCATCTTCTTGTCTTGGCACTCAGTGCTGCGAAGTTCGGACGCACGTTAGTGATACATCGGAAAAGTACATTTTGATATGTTATTCAAGTACAAATTGTTGGATGCCAAGCCGCGGCTACCCCTATGGAGGCGGGTTGTAAACTTAGCTTACGGTCTCCTCGGGCCTTTCTGAAGTTGAAGAGATGCAAGGTGTGCCATATGCTCAAGCAGTTGGATCATTGATCTTCTGTTCAAACCATACAAGGCCTGATGTTTCTCTTCCAGTCAGCATCACGTCACAGTTCTTGAAGGAACCTGGCAAGATGCACTGGTCATCAGTGAAGAGGATTTTGCGCTATTTAAAAGGGACAAGCAAGCATGGAATACATTATACTAAGCAGGCATACGAAGGAGAACCACTTACGTTGGTTGGCTATTGTGATGCCGACTGGGCGTCGAATCCAGACACTAGGAAGTCAGTGTCGGCCTATGCGTTCCTTCTTGCTGGTGGTGTGATTACCTGGTCATCGAAGAAACAGACTACGATATCTTTTTATGCCGTCTCTGAGTGGTATCTTGCTCTAACTCGGCGACAAAGGCATATGGCTTAGGAGACTTCTCTGTGACCTTGGACAAGAGCAGAAGTCACCTACAACCATCTATTGCGATAATCAGTCGGCACTGACCTTAGCTCAAAATGCTGTTTTTTATGCTCGTACCAAGCATATAGAAGTCCATCACCACTTCATCAGACATGCTGTCTCATCAGGTCAGATTAGTCTTGAGTACATACCCACTGATTCAAATGCAGCAGACATTTTAACTAAGTCTCTAGCGAAGATAAAGCACAATCAATTTAAAGAAGCATTACGAGTCCTAGACTCTGTTCACCTTATCTCTCAGTAAGGTATTAGGGTGCCCTGACTGCATGAAATTCAAGGTTATCCAGTTTGTTCTAGAAGGACTCTGACTCTGATCCTGAACTGCTAAATAGCTCTATCAAGGATGTCTCCTTGTTCTTGCTTTGTCTTAGTATCTCTAGGTAGTTCGGATCAAACTTGTGCTCAGGCTCTTCGTCAGAATCCTCGTCTTCTGTCCCATACTCCACTCCAGCTTCATCATGCATTCGTTGTCTGGACACTGGGAGCACCAGACGTTACTGCAGTCAGGATTTAGTGAGTAGCGGTTAGCCTCAAACCACAACAATAGTGGAAACAGTTTAGAGGTGCAGCATGCTTACTGTAGAATGAAATGAAGTTCCCGTCCTCTCCACCCCACCTGAACCAGTCCTCTCTCACCATTGGAATGCCAGTGATTGTTTAAACATAAGCTTCAGGTGTCAGTGGGTCGTTGATCCCATTACCATCAGTGATCAACCTCACAGTCTGTGTTCTATGCCCTCTTGGAAGAGTGTAAGGTCTTGGGTTGAGGGGTGCAGGAAGAATAACGTACTCCTCCTCTTACGGTGGTGGCGCTTTCCTTTGCGTTCGAGAGGACCACGGTGAGGCGGTATGCGCATGAGTGGGAGCGACGACTCTTGGAATAACAGTCCTCGCGGCAGCTTCTCTTGAGTGTTCTCGGTGGGCGGTGGCACCAGTAGGTGTTTGAAGCTGCCTTCTCAGTGCGGTGACTTCGTGCACGAGCACAGCTTCACGCTCCTCCAGCTGGTGAACCCTCTTTGCCCAGTTCTGACTCGTGCGGTGAGCTTCTCTTTCCAGTTGCTTCAGCCACCTTGGAACTCTTCCATGGCGCGGACACATTGGAGGACGGTCGGGACAGATACACTCCGGAGGGGCACCAACGTCAGCAGTAGCGTTCTTTGATGTGACGTTTGGGGCGAGATAGGCAGCAAAGTGTGAAGGTAGTGGCTCAAGCTCCTCACGAGGGGCTTCAGTTACTGGAGCCTGCTGCCTGACTTGCTTCTCAGGCGTCAACTCCCTTTTGGTGCTGCGACTGTCCATCTCCGTCTCTTCCGAGCTCTCTGTGTCCGAAACACGAATTGGGGATCTCCTTGTTCCCACTGAGCTGCGTTGCGCCATTCTCAGAGAGTTCCCAATTGTTGATCCGCTGAAGTTCTTCTTGCCGCCATGCGATACAGCTGCAAGCTTTGAAGTCAGGGACTTTACTTTCGGCATGCGTGAAGAGAGTCTGGAGTACAATGAGGTTCTCGTGTTTACTTGAGCAGTAGGCGGGTTCGCGAAGTACTGGGTTCAGGGGTTTTAGCGTGTATTTACACATAAATGCTCAAGATACTTGCAATGAGTGGGAGTGTTAAAAATAACCCGCTTAGTTATTTGGACATTGCATGGTATCTTTGGGTTAGCTTAATATAGGTAGGTTAGCTCTGGTAGTTATAACCGTCACGAAAGACTTTGCTTATGTATTGTTCTCACTTTGTTTTGTTCAATTCTGGGATTCTAGCATACAAACGTATTGAGCGATGTGTGTTAGAATATGTTACAAGGGTCTACAAGAAAACGCGGTATCCACCCCAAAAGAAAGATGCTTTAACATGATAATTTTTGAAGGGGGTGAATAATCTCGAAGGGGGTTTTCCGTAAATAATCTCTGAAGGGGGTTTTTGATGGGCCCTAAAACAGCGTTTTTAAGGCATTCCGGAAAACATCTCCGAAAAAAAGGGTGTCACCCACTAAAGTTCATACTTTCCATCCAGCAATGTTTTTGTCGAATGGTGGTTGCAAACTCGAACCTATGGGATTAATGCAAAGTAGGAACAGTAAGGAAGGCCGTTCCTGCCGGGAAGGGACGACCGTAAATTCAGTTTTGGGAGGAAAATGTGGTTTAGTAAGGACACAACAAAAGCCACGGACAGGGTATTTCCAAAACACAGTAACATTTGGAACCAAACGTTCAACATTCACGTTGGGACCCCGGGACAAACCGTGATTTCAGTTTCACTCATCACCAGAGTTTAATCCTTCATCATCACTTGGTCCAGCTTCTCCAGAATTGTCATCACTATCTTGACACTTTGATTTCATGTTGTATGAAGCCGCGCCTTCATGAGCTTATCCCTTATCGCTTTTTGTCCACTTTACATGTTTAGTCGTTCAACACAAACCCATGTCTGAGGATGGTTGTTTCATTCACAAACACCTCTTGTATGTTTTTGGGTAATGGACCTTATTCCCTTTTTCCTCGGCATCGGACGGATGGGTTGGCTCTGACGGACTATGATGTTCTACATATCTCCTTAAATGCGCATCTGTGTGCTCGGTCCGATACCGGTGGATAAGAAAGTGAGGTGGTGCATCTAGCTTCGTCAATGACTCTCCCAATCCGAATGGCACATTATGTGTCCATAGTGCAGCCTTTGGAAACATCCTTCAAGATTTCCATTATGTCCCCATTCATCTGCATTCCACTATTGCCTTCCGGCATTTTGATATGCCCCAAGTACATATCACGCTGTGGGAGGTCCCTCAATAATGCCTCATCTAGCAAAGCTTCATCCGCACTTGAAGTGGGTGTATGATCCATACGCACGTGAAAACCACTTCCAAGGACTGTAGCACTAGCCCAATGTTATTCTCCACAATGATAGCAATCTCCTTCCGGTCCACCCAAAAGGCTTCCCACCACTTGTACTCTTCAGCATCACCTATGGGCGCAAATCTTTTAACCCTTCCAAATGGGCCACACCTTCCATCGGTGATAGGATACCCCTTCTTGTCCCCTAGCTTCACCCGCATGCACCGTAGGATGGTGCTAAGGGAGGTGAGCCGGCCGCCTCCCTGCATGCCGCCGTGGGCGGTGCCTCCCCTAACACACCACCTTGTGGGCGTGGCGGCTCCCCAACCACGCCCCCATGGGCGGCCGGCGCCTCCCCTGACCCGGCCATGGGCTCCTCATGGTCTTCAAGAAAATATATTTAGCTCAAGATTGCAATTTGGGACCGTTGGTCAAGTGTTTGGGAAACAAGTGTAGTAATGAGTATGATTCGTGTTCAAAATCCATATCTCCTTAAAACCTCAATTTTGTTGATTTTAAGGATGCTTGCATGGGCGCATGGGCAACTAACTTTGTTCATTTTAAGTGGCATTGCCTTAAAGCCCAAGTGGTTGCATTGAGTGCGAAGGTTGAAGACCACGATTGGCGACCTTTTGGATGAGAGAGACGCTAGATCTTTGTGTGGCGATCGACAGGTCGGCCGAGCCCAAGAATGGTACTATTGAAGGCGAGCAAGCAATGGAGAGCGACAACTTTGAGGCGGAGGATATGGACCGCCTCGAATATGGCGGTGGTACTTGACTCAATTCGGCAGGCATGGATGAGTCGCCGGCACTCTTGAATGACTATTGTCGATCTTGATGACCACTTCCTCCTTTAGCAATTGTTTGTTGCAATGTTCTCACGACCATTGAAATAAGACTCCGCTAATGCGGATTGTTTTCATTGTGTTCCACCACTTGAAAGTAAAAGTTTTCGGTTGTAATAAACATATGAAAATGGCAGCCCTCTATGCATTCTACAAAAGCAGACACACACCCTATTGTGCTCGGTTTGGTGTAGACTTGAAAGTCGTCCTTTATCACGGTATGACCTCGAGAAAGGTGTGTGAATTATCAAAGTAGGGCACATATCTTTGTTCTAGGAAAGGTGTTCTTAAGTGACAAGAAGTCTTGTCTCTCGACCAAAGAGGGTTATTATATTCTCCCCCTTCAAAAATTATCGTGTTCTTTACTAGAGCAGCCCCTGCCCTCTTATACTACGCCCAAAGGCAGCGTCTTTATTACACTCCTATTCTGAGATGATGTCAAGCTCAGTGTGCCCTAGCCTTCCGCCCACTATTCCCCTTAGCCAGCCTATCTACGTCGTCGGCGGTGGGGCTGGGAGTGCCCATGATTCCGCCCCGGCGTTGGTGGCCCAATCCCTGGTCCTGACAGTTGCGGCGCGCCCAATCGGATAATCCACGAGGCGGGGCCCCTTCCCCTTCCCGAGACCCTGTCAGATTGAGCTACCGGCGGCGGCCTGACAAGCGCAGTGACCACCAAATCCTCTTCCTCTCCCCCTCTTAACTCACTGGTGGGTCCCTGCTCTGCGGGTCCACCAGGAGATTGCTCCGCCTGGGCAGGCTGGTGATGATCCCCCCTCTCCTCCTGAGTCCGGTCCTCGGGGTCCGGCCTTGCTTCCGGAGTCCGGACCTCAGGGTCCGGTCTCGTCTCCGGAGTCCGGACCTCAGGGTCCAGACTCGCGGGTCCCTGAACTCCCTCACCCAGAGCACTCCCCGGGGGTCCGTCCTCGCTCACCGGACCCCCTACCTGTCTTGGGTCTCCCTGGGCTTCTCCTTCTTTGACCCCCTCGAGGTCCTCCTCCCTTTCCTTCCCTGGTGGGGTGCGACGGACTTACCTCATATCCGGTGGTGTCCGCCGTATCCCGCTCCTCCTGATGCTCCCCCTCTCCGCTGCTGCTCTCATCTCCGAACAGCGCTCCCAGGGTCCCGGTGGCAGCACTATCCCCGGGGCCTTCGTCTCGCCCCCCTCCCTCTGATCCTTCCGGCGGTCCTTCAATCTGCCGGAGGTGAGACAGGACCTCCAGTGCCTTGAGGAGCTCTGAGTGGTAGTAGGCAAAGTCTGAATCGACTTGTTGAATTGCCTCCTCCACATGAGCCCGGAGCACCCGGTACTCCCTCCTCCAAAGGTGCTCCGGTAGTTGGGCGTCTTTGGTTGGCCCGCCGTCCGTCTCCACCGCAAGGCCGCCAATTGGAGTCTGCCGAGTCTCTCGAGGCCGCCAAGGCTGCCTCCGCCACTTCCTGCAGCCTCTGCTGCACATGCTCCTCCTCCGTCCGTAGTTCGCCAACTTCGCCATGGCGCGATGTTCCCCCTCTGCTTTCCGCAACCGGACCAGCAGCTTCTGCTCCTCTCTCAGAGCCCTCTCTCTGCCATCCATCCTGGCCTGGAGGGCCACCATCTCTCTTTCCAGGCGGTCCGGCAGCTCCGCCCGGCCCCTGGCTTCCTCCAAGTCCTTCTCTAGTTCGGCGATGTCCTGCTCCTTACTTTGCCGTCGACTCTCCTCCGCCCTCCAACAGAGCTGGAGTCGCTCTATCTCGAGCTCGTGGTCCATGATTCTCCCTTGGAGAATTCCATTTCGTTCCACGGTTTCCTGGAGCTGTAGCTCCAGGGTCTCCTTGCGATCCTCCAGCTCCTGGCGCCGCTCCTCCGTCCCTTGCAGCTTCCCTCCATCTCCCGGGTGCTGGCCTCCCTCTCTTCTTCACGGCTTGCCCGTGCTTGCTCCGCCGCCACCTGCTCGGCCTTCAGGTTGGCCGCGGCTGCTCCCGCCGTCTCCCTCCACCGGTTCCGGTCCCGCCGGTAGTGGTCCCTGTCCGTCTTCGCCGCGGCCTCGGCCTCCCGCGCCCCTTTCACCTGAGCCTCCCAGGCTTGGTGTTGCTCTTGCCGAGCCGCCTCGGCCAGGTCCTTGGCCCTTTTCGCCTGCCTCCGGGCCTCCTCTGCTTCCTCCTGGGCCGCTTCCCTCCGTCTGCAAAGGTCCTCTGCCTTTGCTCGTGCCTCCTGCGATTACTTCAGCTGTTCACACAGCTGAAGGATCCTGGCCCGGTCCTGTTGAGCGGACCTTGCCTCCGACTCCGCCGCTCGGCGCTTCTCCTCCTCGACCCTCGCGAGGGTTTCCGCCTTCCTCTTGGCCACTTGGGCCGCCTCCGCTTGACCCTGGAGCTCCACCATCCGTCTTCTGGTGGCCTCTACCTCCTGGTCTTCGCTGCCCGAGACCCCAGAGCATTCCGTCCATGACGCACGAGCACCCTCTGGTCTCTTCCACGGCGCGGGGAAATTCCGTGAAGTCCACCGCGGCCTCGGCCTCCGCGCCCTTTCACTGAGCCTCCCGGGCTTGGTGTTGCTCTTGCCGAGCCGCCTCGGCCGGTCATAGCCCTTTCGCTGCCTCCGGGCCTCCTCCTGCTTCCTCTGGGCGCTTCCCTCCGTCGCAAGGTCCTCTGCCTTTGCTCGTGCCTCTGCGATTACTTGCCACCACATTTGAAGGATCTAACCAGTCTGAGCGGACCTTGCCTCCTCCGCCGCTCGGCGCTTCTCCTCCTCGACCCTCGCGAGGTTTCCGCCTTCCTCTTGGCCACTTGGGCGCCTCCGCTTGACCACGGGCTCCACCATCCTCTTGGTGGCCTCTACCTCCTGGTCTTCTCTGCCCGTTCGAGCATTCCGTCCATGGCGGTGTGCGAGCACCCTCTGGTCTCTTCCACGGTACGGCGAGGGAAATTCCCGTGAAGTCCACCGCGGCCTCGGGTACCGGTCCCGATCACATCACCACCGATCGAGGCGGACTAGGGACTCCGGACCCAATCAGGACCCTCAAGTCCTCAGTGTTCTAATCCGGAGCTTCCACCTTCTTGGCCCTCTTGGCCGCTAGCTCCTTCTCCGCCCGCCTTCTCTTGGGGCTCGGAGGTGGTGAGGGTGGGGCGGCTCTCTGCCCCTCACAGTTGGTGGCGAGCGGGCTCGGTGGGGTTCTTGCGGTGTCCTCCGCCCCACAGGCCTTTGAAGGATCGTATGGCAAAACATGATGGTGGAAAGAGGAGAGGAGAGGAGGAGGCAAGTGTAACTCTCTCACATTGAGATGAGGCTTTGGAGGGTATTTATACCCTCCACCAGGGCTCCCTAGGAAGCTCCACAAGAAGCCCCTAGGAAGGAGCACAAGAAGCTTCCTAGTGATTAGCTTTAACTAAACAAATGATACTTAACTGACACCTAACTTAGACTAAGTGTATTAGTCTAAGTACATTGGGCTTTAATACCCTTACAGCCACATCCCTCTCCGCCCTCCTTACGGCCTCCCACTTCCCCGCCACTCCGCCGGCAGGCAGAGACCGTGCGATCTGGCCACATGAGCGTCTTCCTCCTCTTTACCTCCCGCCTAGTCCGGCGGGGTTGGGCCGGGCGTTGTGGGCTCTTGGCTCCTGGTGCGCGACCACCAACTCCTCCTGTTGCAACCTCCTCCCGTGGCAGGTGCTCGGTGGAGGGACTAAAAGGAGGGAAGCGGGAATTTCTTCCCACACTTCCCGGGGTGGCGAGGGGGTCCGTTCCAGGCGTATGGAGTCCGGAATCCCCTCCCAATCCTCCTCCTCCAGGACTCGCCTGGCCTTGGAAGGGCGGCCCTTCGCCTCCGGCGCTCTCCCCTCGCGCTCCGCCTCAAGCAGGGCCACCAGACCCTTCCGGAGTGCCCGCTCTTCCTCTCCCTCCTTCAGAAGGTTCAGGTGCCCCCACACATGGATGATGAACGGCGATAACGCCGACGAGGGCGGCTTCTCGCTCCGCAGCTTCCTGGCCTCCTGGTTGATCCTGGCGAAGATGATTCTTCCCCAGTTGGCCCTCTTCCCTCTTTGTAGGGCGTGGAGGAATACCAGCAAGTTGTCACCAAGGTGGTCCACCTTGGTGAGCATATTCCAGTGGACAATGATCTTCGCCACCGCCTCACCCCGCGGTCCGGGCATCGACCACCCGTTGGAGGACTGCTGCGTTCCCGGCCTCAAGAGCGCCGCCCTTGCCGCTTCCACCTTCCTCTTCACCTTAAGGGGCTCTGGGACTACGCCCCCAACTTCCTCCGCTGGGCGGTTGTAAACCGCCCGGACCTCTGATCCATCTCTTGGGGTCCTCCTCGATTCTTGAGTGGACCTCCTTGTTGGCCACCGCCAGCATCTTCCGGCGTATTCCCGGACTAGGGCGACGCCGAAAGTCGACACTGGAAGATATCCAGTGCCGACCCTCCACGACTCCCTCCGCCTCCGCCCGGCCGAGTGCGAAATCCGGGTAGCGTTTGGTGACGATGTTCCGTTCCACCAGGCGCCAGGGTTCCCAGACCTCCGCCGCCTTCTTGGGCCCCATTGTTGTGCGCCTCTTGGTCTGCTGTTGTGGCTTGAGGCTAAACAATTCTCCTTCTTCCCTCCGCCGCGTCGAACGCTTCGTTCGCAAAAGTGAGCCGCTCGCAATTGCGCTCGGACGCTCAAAAAGACAGCGCCAGAGAGCAGGGTGTCTGAGCGCAAGAGACTGCGAAAACTGCCGCGAAGTCGCTCGGGAGAATGACCTTCATTCGGGGCCAAAGCGTCGGGAGTAACCGAAGCGCGGGGGGCGTCCCTTCGCTGCCCGTAACTGTCAGAGTCCTGCATGGCTTACTCTAGCTTTACGCTGCCGCCGCCGCTCGCGTACTCTAGCCTTACTCTGGCGCATGTACGGGCGTGAGTACACGCCCACACGCCATCGGCAACCCTACGGTCCCAGTCCGTGCATGTCATCACCTCTCAAGACTGCCCACGTGGCCCCTCTTGCCAAAGTACGGCCCCCGTTCCAAAGTTACCCTTCCTGACGTACTTATTGTGGCTTACTTCGGAGTGCAGTCCGGACTCACCGCGATCTACTCCGGAGTGCAGTCCGGAGTCCCCTGTCTACTCCGGAGTGAGGTCCGGAGTCACCCCGCCTACTCCTAAGTGAGGTCCGGAGTCACCTTATTACCCACCCTGGCCTTATTTCCTGTCTTATTTCTCACTCCACACCAAAAAAAAACAAAAAAACTAGCTCATTACCTTTCTAAGGGGGAGAGCCTACGGTCCACAGTTGCCTTCAAATAGTACTTCCTAGGCATGAAAATCATGGTCGAGACTAATTCCTTCTCCCAATCTTTGTTCCGTAGCCGGTGATCGACTGTCTTTTCGATGGAGGCCCCATTTCTTGTAGGGTTGTAGGCTTGAATACTTCTCTGATATAGTGCACATTTTTTGTCTCAGCTTACATCCGCTCTTCCAACAATTATTGTTTATGCTTGATGGCTTTGGGTCTTATCAGACTATAGTCTGATAAGATGATGGCAATAACGATAATCATCTTCACAATCTGTGTTCCATTGATTTGACTTCCTCTAGAATATAGCGTACCGCTTGCTTCTGAAATTCTTCTTGTACCTCAACTGTCTACATGTTGTAATGAAGTTCCACCACTATTAAGGGCCCGTTTCGATCACGCATTGTTGCTGCCAATTGGGTGACATCCAGTTAGTAGTAAGGGAAGTTATGGCCAGTGGTGCACCTCATAAGCATGCCTGCTGAAGTTTCTTTTGGGAAGAGTTTATGGCAACTCGGCCTGATTGCGAGCAATCGGGTTTACTCGATCAGGCCCAGCGGCTGCTCGAAACAAGTGGCCGCTTATCTACCTTGTTCGGTGCGGTGCAACATGTCTCCAACTCAGTACAAATTGAAAGAGAAAAAAAATGGTAGATGGTTGGTGTCGCCGTTGGCATAATATATACTTGCACATATATATCCAATATTTGACATCATATGATGAATATATTTTATTTTTAATAAAAAAAATATGATGTATTCCATTGCCTATTGCTTGTGTATGCAGGGGGATGATAATCAAATCCAGCTGCCTCCTGCACCCCGACTCTGGCAGTGAAATTGGGGTGGAATTGATTGACCCTATTATAGCGGTCTGCAATTCCTCAAAAATAGGTGCTGGCAATCGAGAAAGGTGCACCCCTCCACCCCCCCCAGGGCGGGGGTGCACATATATCAATTGAATAAGAATTTCACAATTAAGCAGCGTGCGGGCGGATTAGTATTGAGATGCGTGCCATTCCCTTGGTGGTTTGAAAAAGTTCTAAATTGTCCCACTATGTAGGCGCACCGGCCTCTCTCATGCGAGATTTAAAGTGCAAGATTTCCTACTTCGTATGATTATGATGTCCAAAAGAGGGTTCATCGATTTCTAGGAATTTTCCATCTATGGATGTAACCATCATCTTCAGAGCACGGAGACGAGAACGCGGATGGGCATCTTCACTCGGTGAAGGAAATTAGCAAAGAGGCACGTTGAGCAAACTTTACCATGGATGCATGACAAGTCCATGGACATCATCACAAAAAATCACCACAATCAAAGGCCAGGAACATGCTCATCAGAATTTCCAGACAGAAAATTGAGCCATTCAAGAACATGCTCATCAGAAGCTCAACATAATTTTTAGACAGAAAAAAGAAGTTTCATTTTAAACACTGCCGTTTAAGAAAAATAAAACGGGAACATGCTGACCTGGCCCATGCTACCTACAAAACCGGCCTTAGGGGCCCATGCGACCGCCTCTTGCCGGGCCCGCCCCTAGCTAATAAGGGATGATGACCTTAGGCAAGAAAGACATTGGAGGGCCATCGTGGCGGCAAACCGGTGGGATATAACCTAGCCTTGTTTCAAAGCATATTCCAGAAGTCTCGCTTTCTTAGGGCATGAATGTGGACACCCTAAAAATCCACATGTTCCCCACATTACCGGGCGCATGCATCTAAGGTCTGAGATGAAGAATCGATATAGAAACAATCCGGCAGCCCAGAACGCACCAAAAACCTCTCAAAGTGAGTAGGTTTGTGGGTTAAGTGACAATATCATGCATCCGGCCTGAAAAAAGATTACCGTACCCCAAAAGGGTGATTCGATATTAATTAATTAAAATTTATAAAATTTAAAATTTCAAAAATTACTATACTTAAAATGCCCAATGTGTAAAAGTTTACAAATTTAAGATGCCGAAAATAAGGAAACTAGGATTTGTGTTAGAGCGGGGAGGTCTATACATATCTATTGATTTTATATAGATACCTATGTATTCTAATAAAATTTTAAAATATAAATATTTATATTGAACCTTATTTTTTCAAAAAATAATTATTTCGGCATTACCCTGTTGAACCACCCCACGGGGGTTCGGTACGCTTTCCGAGGCATTCTCAACACAACGCCTACTAATACCCCAATAATTAGGAACGAGTATAAATCTAAATGTATCTAGCTATGTGCCATATCCAATGATGAAAAATGTCATCTGTGAGTCCCCCGCTCGCTTAGACCCTGCTCATTTAGCCATCGAGGGCACTGTATTGCCAGGGATCAAATTTCGTCGGTACTTCGTACTCCTGGCTTGCCGCTTCCACCGCAGCACGGTGCTCGCCGTACTTGTGAGTGAACTCGTACACTTCCAGGTCACCCCAAGGAGTGGATGCAATTTCCCCACTCATCCTAAACCACCGGGGCACAAATTCTTCCCTCTTCTCTTCTCGGAGTCTTTTTTCTGTCCGTTGCTGTTCTTCGAGCCTGCCCATAACAAATATCCGCCAGTAATCAGCGTCCCCTTCACTTTGGCAATCCGTAGCCCGCTCAAAGCAGTACAAGAGCCACACACCTTGTTTTCTCAGAACCTGCCTCCTTATCACCCTTCTCCAAATGAAGTCTATCGGGTCGAAGACGGGAATCAGAAGGAAGCAACCCTCTTGGAGCAGTTTCAAAACTATTTATTTTGTGGGCAAACGACGTGAAGTCATACTTGTTGTCGCCCTGAGGTGTTGGTGCAACCCTCCACACCTGGTTTACAACAGAAAAGCTGTGAGAAGCCAGCGTTGATATGGTGAGTTGCTCAAAAAGTTTTATTTTACCTCCTGCTTACCTCCTGCAGTTCTGTGCTAGGAAGGGGCTCGCCATCCAAATCACAAGGTTGGCAAGACAAAGATGAATTCCATTTTCCCGTGACAAGGATCTGAGGTTCTTCATTCCTGTTGTACACATAGCCATCAACCTCATAGCGACCAGCTCTGCAGGGCCAAACATATTTTTAGCAGCGAGAATGAATTGGAAACCAATAGACCAAACACGTGCATGGGCAGACACCATCGTACTTCATGGTGAAGAAAAAATGCTTATGCTCAATCACCAGAATAACATACCCAAACCACCCACAGGCCTGGAAGCATAGCACCACTTTATCTCCTGTCGTGAGATTAGTCAAGACCATTTCTCCGGGTGACTCAACCCATGTTCGTCCGAAAATGAGATTGTGCACTTTCGTGGGTGGCGGCACCAGATCTAGCAACTCACCAGACCTCTTAAGGACAACCCTGGTCCTGCACAGATGTGATGGACAGTTGTTCTCTGTTTCTCCAAGAAAGCAGCAAGCCACCTCATATAAGCGATTTGATAGCAAGCTTCAGACCACATGGTTGTCCTGCAAATTTACCTTCCAAGAGGATACACGTCCACAGAATTGCCCAGGAATTTGGTCTTCAACTTAGAAGTCACATCATATGCGAAGTGCTTATTTTCCGCATGACCGGAACTCATCGGAGGATGATGACTAACCTGCACAGTTATCCAATGGCGCATCAGACACCACAAGAGGGTGGGTTACTTCTTGACGGCCAGCTTTTACTTGCAGAGTGTCTACCTGCTCTGAAATGAAGGTGATGTCATTATGGTTCACCATCTCATACGTTTCTCCCAAAATTGGGTTGAATGGTTTCCAGGTTCGTCGATATGCATAGTACACAGAGACCGCCCAGCTTGCTACATAAGAGAAGAGGAGGTACTTGTCAAAGTCAGTGATGACAACCACCGAGCAGGGTCACTAAAAAGGTACAGACACTCATCCTAGCCTAGCCTACTTACCGGCATACACGATCCTCATGTATGGGTCATCACACTCGTCAGCTTTGTTCAGGAGATCGGAGTATTCCATTAACTGCAGTCCGTTAAGCACAAATGAAACAAACTACAGAAGGAAATAGCTGAGAGCATGGATAAATCAGATACAGATCTTCAGTCAGCCGTGGACCTAGAGCACCTTACCTCCGCCATCTTCTGGAGCATCGTCATTGGTTCGAAAATTCCAACAGGGAGCGTCACCATGGATGTCACATCTGACCCGATGTATTTATGCATCATCTTCCAGTAGCCCTCTCGCTCCTACATGTCCACAATAGCCATCACACGGACACCGTGACTTTTAAGGAACATAGAGAACTACGTGTAGGTGAAGAAGAGGAGGAGGAAAAATTGTGACGTGGGATCCAAGAGCCGGCAGCTGACAACAGCCTCTCGTTCCAAGCATGAACCCCATGCCGTAAAAAAAAACCAATCGCTCACTCACATGCCAATCCAATTAATAAAAACGATTTCCTAAACACCAAACTAAACCTCGATTACAAGGGATGCAGGCACACTGTCAACACTTCTTGCTCTGGATGTAGACAAACGATCTCGTTAGGATGAGCAGGCTGCGATACATAAAGCATAGAAGGATGAGCACCTCACCTCCTGCTCAAACCTCCCCCTGGCCGCCTCCTCTTCGGCATCATCTCCTCCCCCTTCAGGATTGACTACTTCTAGCCCTTCGTACCCCAGTAGACTGCAACGAACGAACGACACGGCGACGAGAGAAAGCATGTAAGTAGGTGGGTGCAGAGACCAGTGGAGCTGTGCCAGATCGGGATCCCGCTGGTGAAGACGAATTATCCAACCTGTTGACGCCTTTGTGAACAGCGTTGCCAAAGCTAGTGATGCCTGAGGAAAGAGCGGCAAAGAAGCCGCCGCCTTGCCTCCTCCCTCCTGACCGACTCATGGCGAGCGAGCAGCAAAAGCCAAGCCAAGCCTCCCAAGGAGCGACCCGATACCGTACGTGCAGGGAGAGGCGGGCCGAGAAGAGGGCGCCCACCGGACCGACAGCGAAGGTGGGAACAATAAAGGCAAGGCAAAAACAATCTACGGATGTGAATCTATCTAGACTAGGCCACTTCACCCGTCTTCTATGGCAGGCACAGTGAACCTAAGCCTGTGGAGCGGGATCGGTGTGGTGGGTGTGTTGCGCCCAAGCTGGAAGAGGAGCAGGGTCGCAGGACACCAGAGTGCGGGCGGGTATGGGCGGTCGCAACGAGCAAGCCAAGGGAAGGGGAAGGGGCAGCTTCAGTGTCGAAACAGCGCCGGCGACGAACAAGCGCAGGCACAGGCTCAGACGCAAGCGGCGGCTCCAGCTAAATTCGATGTCAGAAGCAACTGCGTGACTCCGGTCTTCCGCGTTTCGCCCTACTTTGATGATGTGAGCTCACTGTCAGTGACGGCCATTTTTGTACTAGACTGTCGTTCACTGGGCGGGATTGGAAGGCAACGTCCGGCCCAATTTTGGTGTTGGGTGATGGTCGCCTGCCGGGTCGGATTCCTCTTCGGGACCCAGACCCGAAGGCGGAATTTTTTTTTTCTTGCTATGCTGGTCGTTGTAGAATGGAGGAAGGCAATAAACCGGTGGATTGGAATGGATACAGTCCAGTCCAGTACAATCCACTACACCGTTGCTG
Organism: Anthoceros angustus; assembly: GCA_010909165.1. Classification (NCBI taxonomy): domain Eukaryota; kingdom Viridiplantae; phylum Streptophyta; class Anthocerotopsida; order Anthocerotales; family Anthocerotaceae; genus Anthoceros; species Anthoceros angustus. The sequence continues at coordinate 415,177 of VJWM01000192.1, forward strand.
CTTCTGTTTCTGTTGTGAATGTGAGCTTCATATGGTAACGAATTCCTGGCCTGCCATTTGGTTGGCGTAGGGAGCAGCCCAGAGGTCTGGCAAGATGGGCGTCTTATTCCTCAGTGAAGGCAATGTGTGTCGCTCCATATACGCAGATGCCGTCTTCGCGGCCTTGATAGACAAGGAGGGATTGAATGACTCAGTGGAGTGTTCCTCGAAGGTGAGAGCGATATACCCGCTTGCTCTCCTTTCCTTGGTGTTGTTAACAGCCAGGACTGGAGAGGACTCGACTTACTGGAGGGAGGGAAGGAAGGAAGGAAGTGATTCACAGTTCAGCTCGAACGTGCTGCCAGTGCAGGCAACGAAGGACTACAATGCCGGAGAAGCGCCAGACGAACGAGCCGTGGAAGTTGCGAGGGAGGCAGGGTTGACGCTGCGGCAAGCAGGTGGAGCGCAGGTTTTTACTTGCCCGCAAGATCTTGTCAGGTGGGACCTTTTGGTAGTGATGGACAAGGCAAGACATCCCCTCCCCTCTCTACCCCACCGATTATGGGCCTGGCCTGGCGTGGCCTGGCCTTCCCTTTCTCGCAGCTGCATCACGTATGGTTCATGGAAGGGTTCTTATCAAGGTGCAATGCAATGCAGTTCAATGCTTCGGATGTGATGAAGGAAGTCACTGTTTACGAAACCATCAACAAGCAAGATAGATTTTCTTACAAAGTCCGGCGTCTAGGAGAGTTTTGCGGGACGAGATTGGTAGGTGCTGGCTAGCTTATCCATCCACTTTGAGGCTGTTCTGCTCACTCTGATATCAGTGTTGGTGCTGTTGCCATGTTATGCACTGGAGGCTCAGCTTTCTCATGGCCTGTCCTGCTTTGCTTGTTTGCACTGACAGGTTGAAGACATAGACGATCCCCTATATGGAAACATGGGTGGTCCTGAGGAGGTGGTGAGTTTGGAAGACGTAACCTTCCTTGCGACTGATCTGTCTCACATGTAAGCACGTCATGCTCACGGTAGGAGTACCTAATGTGTGTCTTAGTCCATTTCTCTTGCTGTTGCCGCTGTCCCAGGAGCTGTTGCACCAAGCCTTGAAAGACATTCAAGAATCATGCGCTGGTTTGTTGAACTTTATACTGCAAGTCCGGCAGACGCTGCAAGGTGATTACTCCACTCTTGTCGACTCCTCTTATTCATTACGCCGCCTCTAATGTATCCTGGTGCTAGCAGACTGGCTACTTTGAATTGACGGGACCATGGTTGCGGCAGGATCGGAGACTCTTAGGGAAGGCGTAGCACGTCAGTTGAAGCAAATGGAAGCGCTGGATTGGCTAGTACCTCCGATGTTGAGCAGCAAGTCGTAAATTATACAGTAGTTGCCACGCCTCACCTCTTGTCACTTTTCGCGATTCGCTACTGCTCATAGGACATTCATGGTTATTACGTTGTCGTATTTGGGATTCTCAAGAAACTCGATACTGGGCTAACCTTTGAATCCCAAGAAACTCGATCTAGGCTACGCTATGTGCGCTGGACGTGCAGAGCTCGGCATACTGCGAGGCTAGGTCTGTACGCAGGGCAGTGCTTACTTACTCCTAAACCCGGGAGCAACAGTAATACATAACCAAAGAGCGTAGGATGTCCCGTCAGCCGACTTGCATCTTCCTCCTCAGAGGCTCATCTGGGAATAGAGGCATGGGCCAAAATTGACTGGTGCTTTGTCGAGAGTTTAATTAGATTCTGCAAACTTCTTGCCCTTTTCGATTGACGCCTTCAGCTCTGGCTTCAATGCCTCCAATCCCTTGCGCTCATACTCGGTCAGGTTACCCAACCCTAGAACTTCCTCCACTCCCCGTGGACCCAAACGAACCTGCGAAAACAAAACAAGGATGAACAACTTCCTAGGCTGATTATTGCCACCGACTTTCCCTTCTGTGGAGTTGGTTGCACGAGATAATTCTACCTTCGATGCGAAGAATGGCAACTCTGTAACGGTAGAGGCTACATAGGAACACTCAACCACACCCTTCACTCCGTTCAGGCCTCTGAGGCATGCCTCTCCAAACAACGCTCCAGCATAGCTACCAACATCAAACGATAGAATCACAACGGTTCAATGCCGTTAGCAAGCTGTAGGCATGGCATACGGAAAAACAGCATGACGAGAGCACACTGATTGGGACTGCATTGGATTGCTCACGCCATTGAGAGTGTGGCAGATCCTTTGCCTGCCTTGGCCTGCACAACCTCCGTTCCACCATCTTGTGTACGTTTAGTCAGTGCATCCAGCTCCTCCGCACTTAGGGATGCCTTTGGAGTAGCCTGCGGTCATCCCTACGGCTGTTAATCACGACACCGCAGAAACAAGCGTAACAGACTACGGAGAAACATCATGTGCAGGAGATATCACCTGTGAGAAGAGAGGAAGAATCGTGACCCCCGCATGCCCACCCACAACCGGGACGTCAACTTCTGCAAATCACGAGAGCACATCGCCCTCAACAGGCTTGAAAAATGTGGAGCTGCAGGAAAGCTAACTCAAGAACAGCCGGCCCAATAAGAACCTACCTTTTACGTTGAGATTCTTCTTCCCTGCATAGAAAGTCCTCGCGCGCACAACATCCAAAGTCGTTACTCCAAACAATCGCTTGGGGTCGTATGTGCCTGCCCTCTTGAAAACCTCTGCTGCAATCGGAACAGTGGAGTTGACAGGATTGCTGATAATGTTGACCAGGGCCTTCACGACAAAAACAACTCAAAAACATCAGATCACCAGCAAGCACACTTTTCCTCTTGAAAGCGCGGATGAGGACCACTTACAAAGCCAGGGAGGGCTCGACGTACCTCAGGGCAATGTTTGGCAATCGCTTCACAGAGGGTTTTGACAATTCCAGCATTGATGTTAAACAGGTCGTCTCTGGTCATTCCAGGTTTGCGGGGCACTCCAGCAGGAATGATAACCAGATCTGCTCCTTCCAAAGCACCGGCCAGCTCATCTGGTCCAGCGTAGCCTACGGTCTGAACATCAACCTCAACCCTATGAGAGGTTTGCTGGTGACCTAATTCGGAAAGTAACTTTGGAAGGTGCATGCAAAAGTGAAAGCCAAAGCAAAAGCAGCCTCCGGATTCGGATCCAAATCTGGATCCACCAGCCAGCTACAAGCGGTGAGCCAATTGGAGAAGGAATGCACCTCACCTCAGCACGGGTGTTGACATGACTAATGTCAGCCGCCACGCCAGGTGTGCCGGCAATGTCATAAAGCGAAAGTTGCGTCACCAGAGGATTGAGCTTGAGAAGCAGGCCCAAGGGCTGACCAATGCCGCCGGCGGCTCCTAGAACGGCAACCTTGCGCTCCGGGGTGGAGGCCGAGGCGAACGTCCGGTTCAGCACAAGAGATGCCGCACGCCGAGCGGCCATGTCTGCTGCGGGAGAACTCGCAGGTGCGGCAACTTGGTCTCGGCGAGGGAGGAAGCGGATGGGACGAAGGCAGGGAGGCAACGAGGACTCTTAGCTTGGCTGGCTGGCTGGAGGAACGAGGAGCTCAGCGTCAGAGTCATTCGTTCCTCCTTCCACCGCATTTCTCACGCCGTTAATTTGATTCCAAATATGGAATATGATGCCAGCGGTAATGCCTAGGGTGGGTAGCTACTAGGTACCAGGTACATTTGCTCATAAAATCTATCGTTACCTACTTCGAAACCGATCTTCTCATCTTCTCGCCTCAAAAAAGAATTATTTGCCACTTCGAAACCCATCTATGGAATACCGATCTCGTCAGGAAGCCCTTTAGAGTTTTTTTCGATGGTGATAAAAGAAGTTTTCCCGCCGCATACGACGGGAAAACTTCTGATATCTCATTAAATCGGCCCGGCTTTGCCTCGTGTCGATCTCGTCACTAAGCTTTGTGGTGTGTGTGTGGAGATTCTTTTAGGTTTTGACACACAAGGTTTTTCTTTGTTAGGGCATCGGGCATGGGCCATCGCACATCCATTCGCATTATCGCCCGTCGGTTGCCATAAGGAAACCGTCACCGAGCCTTTATGGTAGATAGCGTGGAGGAGCCATCGCGGCGCCTGTTGCGACCATACGGGCCTTTGTGGTGATAACTGGAGGCACCATGTATGCGCCTCGTCTGGCTTTACGTGGCGCGACTTTCTTGCGGCAATGCGTACGCGCGCAATCCGTGTCGTTGTAGGAAGGAGTTCGTTCCCAAGGAATGTCGGGGCTCCGTTTGCGGCGTTCGAGGCGATTCTCGTCTTACTTTCGTCGTTGATCCAGCGCTCACGCTCCTCGATTCCGTCTAACCGTCTTACAGGCCGGTATGGCCAAGCGTTTAGGACCCGTTCGCGTCCGTTCGTTCGTTCGTCTCTCACACCTCGTCCGTTCCTCTCTCCACTCACACTACACTTATCGGTCTTAAGGAAAGGCGCGGGTTACCAGTCAGGACCTCCTCGCGTTCTCGGGCCTCTCCGTCCGGGCTCTGCCGCCCTCCGAGTCCCTCCGGCTCACGTTCGGTCCGTTCGGTGGGCGCGGCTCGGGGCGAGCCGCAGTCCCGATCACCCTTCCACCGCACACCACAACACGTTAGGTCCGTCACGGGACCACGATCAATCCCTCCCGGGTATCGTGCACCTTTCGGTGACTCGGGACTCACGTTAGCAAGAAGACACACAAAGGTGCAGAGCGGCATCAACACCAAGAAAGATGATTTATTGGGGCAGACCCTCTTATACTACGCCGGTCGTCTTTATTACACCCCTATTACGGTGATGGCCATTTCGGTATGCTAATCGGCCGCCTACCATCCTATTCCTCCCTATCTCCTTCGCGGCGGTGGGGGGGAAGGTCCGAGTTCCCTTGGGATTGGTGGTCCAATCTCCGTCACGGCGGTTGCGGCGCAATCGGATGATCCGGCCCTCCTCTCCCGGAATCACAGCCGGGTTGGGCTCGGCGGCGGCGGCGGCCGTTACCACGTCATCCTCCCCCTCCCCATGGGTCCCCTCGGTGGGGCCACCGCTATCCTCCCCTGCGTAAGTCGAAGGGGCTCCTCCTTCTTCGAGTCACCTCGGTCCGGTCTCGACTCGGTCCGCACGACGAACAACCCGCTCAATACGCCGATCAACCAGGGCATCGTCTACGGCTCGGGGCACGGCGGCGGCGAACGGAGCGTTCATGTCGCTCCATCCCGGCGGCGGACAGTTCCTCGGCGACGGCTCCGTGCGGTTCGTGTCGGAGACCATCAACCTCAACCCTATGAGAGGTTTGCTGGTGACCTAATTCGGAAAGTAACTTTGGAAGGTGCATGCAAAAGTGAAAGCCAAAGCAAAAGCAGCCTCCGGATTCGGATCCAAATCTGGATCCACCAGCCAGCTACAAGCGGTGAGCCAATTGGAGAAGGAATGCACCTCACCTCAGCACGGGTGTTGACATGACTAATGTCAGCCGCCACGCCGGGTGTGCCGGCAATGTCATAAAGCGAAAGTTGCGTCACCAGAGGATTGAGCTTGAGAAGCAGGCCCAAGGGCTGACCAATGCCGCCGGCGGCTCCTAGAACGGCAACCTTGCGCTCCGGGGTGGAGGCCGAGGCGAACGTCCGGTTCAGCACAAGAGATGCCGCACGCCGAGCGGCCATGTCTGCTGCGGGAGAACTCGCAGGTGCGGCAACTTGGTCTCGGCGAGGGAGGAAGCGGATGGGACGAAGGCAGGGAGGCAACGAGGACTCTTAGCTTGGCTGGCTGGCTGGAGGAACGAGGAGCTCAGCGTCAGAGTCATTCGTTCCTCCTTCCACCGCATTCTCACGCCGTTAATTTGATTCCAAATATGGAATATGATGCCAGCGGTAATGCCTAGGGTGGGTAGCTACTAGGTACCAGGTACATTTGCTCATAAAATCTATCGTTACCTACTTCGAAACCGATCTTCTCATCTTCTCGCCTCAAAAAGAATTATTTGCCACTTGAAACCCATCTATGGAATACCGATCTCGTCGGAAGCCCTTTAGAGTTTTTTTCGATGGTGATAAAAGTTTTCCGCGCCACGGGAAAACTTCTGATATCTACATGACATCGGCCGCTGGCACTTTACGTGTCCCGATCTAACTAAGCACTGGTGTGTGTGGAGATTCTTTTAGGTTTTGACACACAAGGTTTTTCTTTGTTAGAAAGTCGGGCATGGGCCATCGCACATCCATTCGCACTTATCGCCCCATCGTCAGTTTGCCATAAGGAAACCGTCACCATCGA